>CAOKZL010000714.1:0-536935 GCA_948472985.1 Iguana delicatissima | reverse complement strand
TACTAGTCGTTGCAAGAGGTATCATGGGCAATCCTGCTCTCCCTATGGATGGCTTGTTGGTAGATGATTACCCTTGGATTCTGGTATTAGAAGCCCCTTTCCGGTGGTCTATAATGCCTGGAGAAGGCCTGTCTACACATGCTCAATTGAGTTCCTGAGGCTCAGCCCCAGTTCAAACGATATCTCTTTGTCTCTTTTTCTGCCAGCCCAAGCCAACCAAGGGCCGAATGCGCATACACTGCCTGGAAAACGTTGACAAAGCCCTCCAGTTCTTAAAGAGCAGCGTGTCCACTTGGAAAACATGGGCTCTCACGACATCGTGGACGGCAACCATCGCCTCACCTTGGGCCTCATCTGGACCATCATTCTCCGTTTCCAGGTAAAAGGCGATCTTTGCTTCTCCTCCCTCCCTCTCTCCTCCTTTTGTTGACTTGATCAGCCTCCCATCATTCTGCAAAGTGTGTATTTGCAACCGTGGTCGGCAGCTGTGCAAGGGTGGGGAGTGCATTGTAAGCAACCTGCAGAAGTTTGCATTGGTTTTGGTTGATGCAGAATCTGTCTTAGCTTTTGAAATCATTTCTTTAAAAAAATCCCAGAGTATGTTTTAATCATGGCCATTTTTCTTCCCTGTCCTCTCTTAAGATCCAGGATATTAGTGTGGAGACGGAAGATAACAAGGAGAAGAAATCAGCCAAGGATGCCTTGTTACTCTGGTGTCAGATGAAAACAGCAGGGTAAGTAATTGGAGGTGGAGCGTGGCCAAGGAGCAGTCCCATGTAGAGTAGAGATTGGCAACTGGCTGCCCTTCAAGTTCAGAACTTGTTCAGTTGGGTGTGATACAGGCCCGTATCTTCTGTCTTGCTTTAACCTTTGTCATGAATTGATGTTGCAGGAAGCAGGAATAATGGGGAAAGAGAAAGCAGAGGTGCCATACAAGGGCATTCTGTACATGTTCAGAAGCTCTGTGAAATGTCCTGAACATTTTTATAGGTGTATTGCAGAGCCTTCCTGTTTAGGAAGACTATTGCTGCTTTTTAAGCACATGATAAGAAGGTGTCGTTCTGTGACTGTAAAGTTTAGATTCATATTGAGTTTGCTAGCTTTTATTCAAGGTTTCCTGCCTTTGAACCTCAGGGGTAGGTAAAACCTCAAATAAATAAATAAACAGGAACGGTATCTCTCCTGGTCCCTTCCTCTCTGCCTCTCTTATTGTGCTTTCAGGTATCCAAATGTGAATGTACACAACTTCACCACCAGCTGGAGGGACGGCCTAGCTTTCAACGCAATTGTCCACAAACACAGGTCAGTGCTGGTGGGACGCTGAGGTTATATTTCGTCTCTGGACTGAGTGGCTTGACAAGGAAGAAGGGTGAGGTATCTGTTCACATCGGGGAAGCTCTGGTGGGTTTGAGGACTATTTTTACGTTCCCAGCACACACTGGAGATCTTAACCACCCTCTCTCAGCAAAACAGAGATGTTTCTTGATTCCAGCAGGGTTGACAGTATCAAAACAAGGTATGTGGGATGGCATGGTGAATTGTGGCTCTTGGAGGCTGCTATTATTTGTTTGTTTGTTTGTTTGTTTGTTCATTTGTTTATTTATTTTCCACCTTTCTCCCAATAATAGGACACAAGGCCGCTCACAACATTAGAACTATGCAAATTAAAAGCAACACAAAGCACTCATAAAAGTATAAATATAAGATTTAAAAACAATTTTGGAAGAAAAAATCTCATTCACCCCTAATTCAAACCCCGCGGGGCAGTCCTTACATGCATGCATATCTGTTATGTTTTCTGTTTCTCTTCTGCTTGCTTTCCTCAACAGGCCAGACTTGATAGACATTGACACCTTGAAGAAATGCAACGCACACTACAATCTCCAGAATGCCTTCAATATTGCCGAAAAGGAGCTGGGCCTCACCAAGCTCTTGGATCCAGAAGGTGGGTTCATTGAAGGATGTGTGCAAATCCCTGTTTCAGAGGGATTTGTTTTGGGAACGGAGTCATCCAAAACAAACAAACCATTACTGTACTTAAAAACAAACAAACAATCTCACAATTAAGTTTAGGGAGAGTGACTGAAATGCCGTGCATCATTACCTTGAGCAAGATCCTTTGAACTCTGATGAAATCTTTGTCTAACATCTCAAGTTCAACTCGTAAAAGTTAATTTGAGCTGTAATGAAGCTGAGTCAGCTTGAGTGCTAATGCAAAAATCTTTACTGGACTGAAATGCAAACCTATAGTAGAAATGCAAAGCTAAACTAGATTATAAATGCAGCTTTCTCCCATTCATCTTGCAAAGAAATGTCACCAGAAATACAGGAGACTAATTCCTTTGCAGTTGTTTTTCCTCCATTGCACCACCTAAAAGAGAACACCATTTTAATTAATGTAGTATCCACCTTTACCCCAGGGTGGTGGCCAAGGTAGCTACTCACAAGATTTTAGATTGTTTTTTTTTTAAAGACTGACAGGAGGTTCTAGGAAAAGTAAATGAGCCAAGCTCCTAGATTCCTCCGACCAGCAAGGACAGCAGTCATGCTAACTGGCAGGTTTCTGGGAACTGTGGTCCAAAAAAAGTAACTTTAGCAAGCTCTTTCTCAGGTGGACTTTTACCTCCAACAGAAGTGAGACGGTGGCCCTCACTTGTAATCATATGGCTGACAGAAGTTCCCCAGAGACTCAAAGACTTGACCACTGAAGCACTGCTCTTGTGGGCTTCCTAGAGGCACCAAGTGGCCACTGTGGACTTAGATAGGCCAGCAGGGCTAACCAATCACATAGGTTGGGTGCAAATCAGAATGGCTGTATGCCAAACCTGGTGGCCAGTCTCATGACCTGTTTTTCTCTCTCCTCTCTGCTCTTCTTCCATTTTTCCTTAGACGTGAATGTGGACCAGCCAGATGAGAAGTCCATCATCACCTACGTGGCCACCTACTACCACTACTTCTCCAAGATGAAAGCCTTAGCTGTAGAAGGGAAACGGATTGGCAAGGTACCCTAAGAACAGCTGGAGTAGTAACCAGGGGAAACTGAGAGATGCTGAGCAGTGGAGGGAGGAATCCAAATTTTGGTGGCTATGTTGGGAATGCAGAAAGAGGAGAAACTGGTGGTGTTACTTTTTGGACAGTTTCCTTTCCTTGAATCCCTGAGCAGCCTGAAATGACCAGCCGGTTCCTCCCTCTCCCCAGGTCCTAGACCATGCCATCGAAGCCGACAAGCTGATTGAAAAGTACGAGACCCTCGCCTCTGACCTGCTGCAGTGGATCGAGCAGACCATCTTGACCCTGAATGACCGGAAGCTGGCCAACTGCCTGAGTGGGGTACAGAACCAGCTGCAGGCTTTCAATACCTACCGCACTGTGGAGAAGCCCCCCAAGTAAGTGTGGTGTTTGTAGGCTGGGTCCTGAATGATGTGGGAGACGGCAAGGTTGGATTGGGCATCTTTCAGGAGTGGTTTCATTGTGGATTCTTGCGTGGTGGGAAGTTGGACTGTTGTTGTTATACAGTATAGAAGTTGAAAAAGGGTTTATTCCAAAAAGACAGCTCAAAAATAATTTTAGGACTGTATTAAACAGGATAGAATACTTTGAGAAATGTAACGAAAAGAAATTGGCCATGTTATTTCTTGATGCTGAGAAGGCTTTTGGCCAAGTGAACTATTTCTTCATGCTAGAACTACTAACAAAAAAAGAACTTTGGTGGAAACTTCTTTAACTGGATGGAGAAAATATACTCACAACAAAAAGCCCAGATAATCATCAATGGTGAAAAAACAAAATGTTTGGGTATATTTAATATTTAAGAATATTAAGACCCAATTTTAAATGGAAGATGGTTGAATCTCCCAGTTGAAACTGTGCATTTTAGTTCCTGCCTTGTCTCACCAGGTTCACAGAGAAAGGGAATCTCGAAGTTCTGCTTTTCACCATCCAGAGTAAGATGCGAGCCAATAACCAGAAGGTTTACACCCCACGAGAGGGAAGGTTGATCTCCGACATCAACAAGGTGAGGTGGCATACAGGGATGGTGGAAGAGGTGAGCACTCAAGATGACAGGAAGCTCTCTGAGAACCAAGTTCATTTAGATCAGGGGTGGTCAAAGTTTTGACTGTGGGCCACGTGCTGTCCTTGCGACCCCTACGTGCAACCCCTGAAACCCCCCAAAACTCTTGGACCCCATTTCAAAAACAAGGGAATAGAGATTTTCCGGGGATCTTTTATAAATTTGAAAAACAGAAGCCAGCCGCCAAAACTACATGAAAATGGAGCAGTTTACTTCCCCCAACCTCTAGAGCTGCCCAAACTTCCCCCCAAAAGAAACCCCCAAAGCCAAAAACAAGAACAATAAAAACATCTGAAAATCAGCCAAAATGGTGACAAGATAAAATGTTGCATCACTGAAATGTGACGCTTTAGAGAAATCTTGTCTCACGTTCTCACAAACGTAGCTTCTCGAGACACGCACCATGGTCTTTGCTGAAAATCTAAAATTCTAGGCAGGCTCATAAATTTATATTGGGGGCCAGGTGTGTGTGTTTGTGGGTGTTCACGCCCGTGCATGGCTTGCTGACCACATCTCCTATTGTGTAGTGGTTTTCAATGGGAAGAGGCAGTTCTGTCATTTTCCCCCCTTTTCTGTTCTCCACCAAACTGTCCGCAGGGCTGGGAGCGTCTGGAGAAAGCAGAGCATGAGCGAGAGCTGGCCTTGCGCAACGAGTTGATTCGGCAGGAGAAGTTGGAGCAGCTGGCGGCCCGGTTCGACCGCAAAGCGGCCATGCGTGAGACCTGGCTGAGCGAGAACCAGCGCCTCGTTTCCCAGGTCTTTTTCAAAGGAAGAGCAAGAAGCGGGAAGGGTGGGAATGTGCACACTGCAAGGGCCGGCCCTATCATTTGGCAGGGAAAGTTCACCAACCCAGGTGGCAGAAACTGGGGGAGAGTAGTGACACTCCTGAGTCCCCTGGGCTATTTCCTTCTATTAGAAAACATATCTGAGTGTCCTGCATGGCCTGTCCCACACCACTTAAAATAGTCTGCTGCCCTGAGGGACGGTGGAGTTTCCTTCTATATGTGGAACGACAATACAGAGAAACCCTTTTGTCCTTTGCTTCAAGCAGCAAAATGTCTTGGGCTGGCCTTAAGGCATGATGCAAAAATTGCCCTAGTTCCAAATTCTGCAGAGACTATATATATCAGGATGAGTAACTAGATTCATCTTAGGTGAACTTGGATGCTTTTAGAAAAAGTTTTGGGGGAGAAAGGTAGCATTGCAACCAAGAGAGTGTAGATGGGAGTGGTGTAGATGGAAAAATGGCATTGTCTGGATCCCCTATTAAACTTGCGAACTAGGAAGGTCATCTGTGCTATAAAAACTTTGTCTAGGGGAAAATCCACACTGTTTTGTCTTCCAAGTCCCCACTTTTGTCATGGGAGGTCCAGCAACAAAGAGCAGCTCCAGAAAACAAAAGTGTCTGGGTTTTTATGGAGGGATGCCTCTAGATGAGGTTGTTTGTCCTGCAGTCCCCGTACCTCCTTCATGGACTTTTATAGGGCTTCTAGAAGACATTGTTTTCCGTTGTAAACCACTGTGTTTTCTTGCTGCTTTTTCCTTCTCCCTTTTTTTGTTACCATTTTCTTCTTGAAGAAAAAAAAGATGGCTGCACAGTGCCTTTTGATGGGCAGAACTATGAGCTCTTCCAACTGGAAAGACCTGTAGAGTATTGTGGCAATAATCTCACCATATATGGCCTTTTCACACCACAGAATTATAGCACTATCATTCCACTTTAACTGCCAATTTGTAGTTTGTGCGTGTGTCGTAGTGTAGCTTGTATGTTGTTACTCTGCTTGCTTGTTTTTCCCTATATGTTGTCTTATTGTGTATTTTAATAATTTTTTTAAAAAAATAATTGTATTAACCTACAGGATAACTTTGGGTTGGATATTTCGGCGGTGGAGGCAGCGGTGCGGAAGCACGAAGCCATCGAAACGGACATCGTAGCCTACAGTGAGCGGGTGGCTGCCGTGAATGCCGTGGCAGCCGAGCTGGAGACGGAGGGCTACCACGACATCAAGCGGGTGCTGGCGCGCAAGAACAACGTGGCCAGGCTGTGGGATTACCTGCGGGAGCTGGTGGCTGCCCGTCGCGAGCGACTGATGCTCCATTTTGAGCTGCAGAAGATGTTCCAGGATCTGGCCTACCTCATGGATTGGCTGGAGGAGATGAAGGTAGCAGGGACTTTGTTTTTTTTTTTTCAAAATATAATATTTCCAGTTCCTCTCTGGGAATTCAACTTTCAATTCTTAGGGAGTTATTTTGCCATAGGAAGCTTTTCTGCTTCTTCTTCTTTAGGCTTCAAGCTCTAAAGTCCTTATCTTTGAGAGCTTAAGAGACAAGTTTAAAGAGCCAAAGCAAACACTCCAAGCCTCTTGGCCGCCCCTGGGCTTTTATCACTGGGCAGTGCTGAAATGTTGAGGATAAATAAATGAGCGGAGTGGTTGGCTGGGCTGCAGCTCTCCCATCCCCGGCTGTGTTTCCTTGCAGGGCCGACTCCAGTCTCAGGACTTTGGGAAACATCTGCACGGCGTGGAGGACCTGCTGCAGATCCACTCTCTGGTGGAAGCCGACATCGCCGTCCAGGCTGAGCGGGTGAAAGCCATCAGTATGGCGGCCCAGCGCTTTGCTGCATCTGGAGAAGGTGACAACCCTTTCCTGCTAGGATTCAGGAGGGAGGCTGCTGGAGAGAGAGAGTATAGTGGTGGGAGATGCCCCAGTCTGAAACACCAGAATCCCTTTCGCTCCCCTGATCCCAAACCTGGTCTCCCAACTGTACCTTTGTACTCATCACTTTCTCCTTCCTTTAAGGCTTCCTGGGCCAAACTTGGTTTTGATGTGTCAAGGCCCTTTGCAGAGTTGATCTCCTGCAAAAATGTTTTTAATACAGCCTAGTAGGTCAGGGGTAGGCAACCTTCAGCCATCCAGCTTTTGTTGAATTGCAACTCTCATCAGCCCCAGCCAGCATAATCAATAGTGAGGGATAACATAAGTTATGAGAAGTCACTTCAGGTTTACTTCTCCTGGGCCCTTGAGGGCATTTGGAACCTTTTGGGGACAAAAATTGTTTTTTTAAAAAACTTCTGCTAGACTCTGCCCACCCCTGATCTAAACCATGACTTGCTTTTGGGTTTCTGGAAGCTTGAGCTGTTGTTGGTCTTATCAATTTCACTGAGGAGCCATTAGGATTAATGCCAAGACTATACCCAGTCCCATAGCAGGACTGGGAAACAAGTGGCTCTTGAGGTGTTTTTCAACTCTAGTTCCCATCAGCCCCAGCCACCCTGTCCTGTGGTGAGCTATGATAGGAGCAGCAATTCATCAACTTTTGGAAGAAGGGAGAGAAGCTTCCCTACCCAGTCTGCACCTTGGCTATACTTCCTTGCTTTGATTGCAGGTCAAGTGTTGGGGACAGAGAGCAGGTCATGAACAGGGAGAGTGGAGTTAAGTGTAGTGTGGTTTTAAAAAGTTGGTTTAAAGTTCTAATGTTGCATTTGACCCCTGCAGGATACAAGCCCTGTGACCCTCACCTGGTTCAAGAGCGGCTGGCCACCCTCGACCGGTGCTATCGGGAGCTGGTGGCACTGGCAGCTCAGCGGCGGGCCAAACTGGAGGAGTCACGCCGCCTCTGGAAGTTCTTCTGGGATATGGGAGAGGAGGAGGCTTGGATCCGGGAGCAGAGCCAAATCCTCTCCTCGGACGATTTTGGCAAGGACTTGACCAGTGCTCTCCGCCTCACCAGCAAGCACAACGCTTTCCGTGATGAGATGAGCGGCCGTGCTGGCCCGCTGCAGCAGAGCATTGCCGAAGGCCGCCAGCTGGTCGCTGAGGGCCACTTTGGGACCACCGAGGTGGCTGAACGGATACGGGAAATTGAGGAGCAGTGGGCGCAGCTGGAAGCGCTGTCCAGCGAACGGGAGCGGCGTCTCCTCCAGGCGTCCAACTTCTACCAGTTCCAGGCGGATGCAAATGACATGGAGGCTTGGCTTCTGGATGCTCTCCGCTTGGTGTCCAGCTCTGACATGGGCCATGATGAATATTCTACTCAGAGCTTGGTGAAGAAGCACAAAGAGGTGGAAGAGGAGATTCACAACCACCGGCCCGCTCTGGATGCCCTGCATGAGCAGGCCCAAAGCCTGCCGCCTGCTTTTGCCCGCTCACCCGAGGTGGATGGACGCTTGCCGGCCCTGGAGCAGCGCTACGAGGAGCTAGTTACGCTAGCAGAGCACCGCAAGCAGGCACTGCAGGACGCCCTCAATCTCTACAAGATGTTCAGCGAGGCAGACGCCTGTGGGCTCTGGATCGGTGAGCGGGAGTACTGGATAGAAACCATGGATGTTCCGGAGAAGCTGGAAGACCTCGAAGTGGTTCAACAGAGGTGAGTGGGGCTGATTCGGCAATTGTCCCAGCAATCACCATGGAGCCATAATAGAGTTCAAAGTGACCCCAACGGCCATCTAGTTCAACCCCCTTCCATGTGGGAAGACACAACTAAGCACATCTGAAACATGTCCGTCTAAACTCTGCTTACAGATTGTCAGGAATCTCTCCCTGCTGGGCTGCAGCCAGCAAGGGAGGAGAGAGGTCAGGAACACTTGGGGAGTCCGAATATACCAAACACCAGGAAAACACAAGCCGAGCCAGGTCAGGGTCCAGTCCAAAGGTTCAGGAGGCAGAGATCCGTCCGGAGGGTTTCAGGGAGCAGGAGACACAACCTTCTGTGTGATTGAGGGCTGATGGGCACAGCTGGCGGCAACTCCTCTGCATCACTGCTGGTTCCCTCTCCGTCATGAGCTGACCAGGGCAACTCAGTCTCTCTTTGACCTTCCAGTGCAGGGGATGTTTGCAGGTTGACTTGCTCACTCACTGGCTCAGCCCCCTGCACAATCAGTTGCTCCTCAATCACAGCATCATCATCTATCACATAGATCTCCAGAAAAGGATGTCCACCATGCTCTGAGACAGCATGTTCCACTGTCAAGCTCTTATAGTAAAGAACTTCCTCCAAATGTTTCAGGGGAATCACTTTTCTTGTAATTTGAATCCACTGGTTCGTGTTCTAGTCCCTGGAGCAGCAGAAAACAAGGTCGCTTCATCTTCTACATAGCTTCCATTTTAAAGATGGCTAGCATGTCACCTAGAGTCATAGAGTTGAAAGAGACCACAATATCCATTGAGTCCAATGAGTCCAATGTCCATTGAGTCCAACCCCATGCCATGTAGGAACACACACTCAAATATAGAGTTGTAGAAGTCTTCTTTCTCCAAGCCAGATATATCCAACTCCCTAAGTTGTTCTTCATAAAGCTTAGTTTTCCAATCTTTGACAATCTTGGTCATCCTTCCCTGGGCATGTTTCAGCTTGTCCGTATCCTTGAACTGTCGTGTGCAGAATTGGACACACTGTTCCAAGGGAGGTTGAACAAAACAGAATAGATGGCATCAGATAGCATGAACATACTGAATGGGAAGAACATGGTTTGCTGAACCGGTCTTTTGATTCTCAATATCTTAGGTTTGAGACGCTGGAGCCAGAGATGAATAACTTGGCCTCTCGCATTGCAGCAGTGAATGAGATTGCCAGCCAGCTTTTGGGCACTGACCACAGGAACAAGAACAGTATCCAGGCTACTCAAGAGGAGCTCAACACCAGGTGGGTGCCCAGCGATGCCGTTTGGGGGGTGGACTCAAATATGGAATGGATGGGCCAGTTTTGAGTACTTTAGCACAACGGCTTGCATCAACCCTTCCTTTGAAGACCCTGAGCTGAAATGAAAGTTTCTCTGAGTTTAACAAATGATTCCAGGCCCCTGGTCTACTCAGTTCCCAGGCCAACTAAGGCTTGAGGATCTGTCAAAATGAAAATAATAATATTTTTCTCATTCTTAGGTGGCAGCAGTTCCAAGCCCTGGCCAGTCGGAAGAAAGAGGCCTTGACGTCCGCCCTCAGCATCCAGAACTACTACCTGGAGTGCAATGAGACCAAGGCGTGGATGCGGGAGAAGACCAAAGTGATTGAGTCCACCCAAGGGTTGGGCAACGACCTGGCCGGGGTGATGGCCCTGCAGCGGAAGCTGGCCGGCATGGAGCGGGACCTGGAGGCCATCCAAGGCAAAGTGCAGGACCTGCGGGAGGAAGCGTCCCGGCTGGCAGAACACCACCCGGAGCAGGCCGCTGCCATTTTGGGCCGCTTATCTGAAATTGATGGGACCTGGGAGGAGCTGAGGGAGACCATGCGGCACCGGGAGGAGTCCCTGGGGGAAGCCAGCAAGCTCCAGGGCTTCCTCCGTGACCTGGATGACTTCCAGGCCTGGCTCTTGCGCACCCAGACCGCCATCGCTTCGGAAGATGTGCCAGCGACGCTGGTGGAGGCAGAGCACCTCTTGAGCCAGCACGAGACTATCCGGAATGAAGTAGAACACTACAAGGACGACTACCGGCGCCTGAGGGCCATTGGGGAGGAGGTGACGCAAGGCCACACGGACGCCCAGCACATGTTCCTGCAGCAGCGCCTCCAGGCCCTCGATACTGGCTGGAACGAGCTTGGCCAAATGTGGGAGAACCGCCACCAGCTGCTATCGCGGGCATACAGCTTCCAGATCTTCCTGAGGGACACCAAGCAGGTGGAAGGGGTGCTCAGCAACCAGGTAAGGCAGGGATGCAAGGTGTGTGTCCCACTGGGGCCTTTTACATTGCCTTTATTCGTGTCTCCTCTGAGGCTTTTGTATAAGTGCGGGAAAAATCAGCACAAAATGGAGAATCATACCTCTAGTGACATCATTTCTCCCATTAAACACTTCCCCTTCTGTCCAGATATTGCATTTTTAAAAATCCTTCAGGTTTCATACAAAAGGGCAGGCGTGCACACGAGTAAAGGATGAGATGGCTGAAGTCCACAAAACTTGTCCTGAGAGAAAGAGTTTGAGGGACCTATTTTTGAGCCAAAATCTGTGCAAGACAGTTGCAAATGTGGAAAGATCAGGACCAAATCAGAACATAAAGTCAAGTGAAGGCTGGAGTCTTCCTGATGTCTTGGACTACAGATTCCATCCTCCTCAGCTAGCCTTCCCTCATCCAGGGATTATGAGAGTGGTAGTCCAGAACACCTGCAAGTTACCTAGCTGTGACTTAGCTTCTTTATTCCTCCTCCAATGGTAGAAGGCATAATAAAGAAGGATTGGCTAAACAGGCCAAACAACATCTTGCAATATGATGCTCATTTATTCCTTTCATGCCCCACCTATGGTGGGGTGCGGGGGGTGTACCCAGAAATTATAAGTGGAGGCTATTTTGGTAGTTTGGTAATAAAAATGGGTATAATTTATGAAGGTGGGTATTGGCAGTCAACCCTGGTCCTCCACCCTACCTGAGGGCAACAGGCTAGATTCTAGTGTTGTGTCTGTGTGGCCATTCTTGCACTAGAGTGTTATAGTGCTGTTATTCCACTTTCAACATCCTATGGAATCCTGGGGTTTGCAGTTTAGGGAGGGGCCTCAAGGAATAATAGCACTATAACACTCTAGTGCAGAAATGCCTTCTCTGTGTGTGTAGAATAGTTTGTTTAGCACAGATAGCAACATGCTCTCTAGTGGCACCTGATGTCTGGGACAGTGGATTCGTTTCAGGTTCTAGACTGAATTTTAAAGGTGCTGAACTCTATTTGCCAGTGGTCCTCTGAATGAAGTGGAAGATGGGTGGCCAGAGACCTTAAGAGAGACAGTTGGGGAGAGAGAAGCTTTCCTCCTCTGCCCCTACCTCTGCATCAGCTACCTGGGAAAATTGTCATTTTTCTCTTGCCTATTTTTTCTCACCTCCCTCCGAAAAAAACTCTTTCCACAGGAATATGTCCTGACTCACACAAGCATGCCCAGCTCCCTCCAAGCTGCAGAGGCGGGCATTAAAAAGCACGAGGATTTCATGACCACCATGGAGGCCAATGGGGAGAAGATCAAAGGGCTGGTGGACTCGGGGCGGAAGCTGATTGCGGAAGACAGTCTTCACTCTGACAAGATCCAGGAGAAGGTCAACTCCATTGACAGCCGGTGAGCGAGATCTGCAAGAGTAGTACAGTCAGCCCTCTACATTTGCGGGTTTCACTTTTGTGGATTTGATTATTCACGGATTATTTGCCACTACCTCTGCTGCCTCCCTATGCCATTTTTAATACAAGCTGCAAGCCTCCTGAGACTGAGAAACTGCAAACAAGGCTTGTAAGTCCCTCTTAAAAATGATGTGGGGCAGCAGGGGAGGTGGCAGGAACCCCCACCGGCCTCCCACTTCTGCCTTGGGAAGGAACCCTGAGACCTCAAAGGAATCCACAGTGGGTTGAATAGGGTGATCATACTCTTTTTGTGTGTTAAATATGGTTTGGGAGGGCCTAGAGTTATTCACGAGCTTTCCATTTTCACGGGGGGGGGTCCTGTGCCCCTAACCCTAGCGAATGTGGAAGGAGGACTGTACTCAAATTCTGTTCTGGGGAAAGGAGCATTAGTCAAAACTCTGTCCTGGAGAATGAAGCAGAATTTGGTCGCTTAGAGAAGATGATGTAGTGGGGAAGAGAACAGATCCACTGATAAATCTCTGATTTACATTGGGAATCTGATGGCTGCCTGTTGTGTAGTAGGAACAACAGAAAAGCTGCAGCCCTACCTATCCACACACACACACACACACACACCCCCACCAGTGAGAATGGATGGGTGCTTCCCAGCAGAAAATGTCGCTCTCTTCACCATTGCTTAAAGTGATGATGATGAGTTAAAATATTTATAGTGTGCAATAAGTGACGTTAACAAACTGGGTAAATCAGCTGTAATGTTTAGCACAAGCGGCTTTTTTAAATTAAAAAGCAGATCTGTGTTCCCTTGCTAATAATAAGGCAAGTTGGAAAGCAGGCGTGTGGATTCACAATCATTATAGCACTGAAATTTGAAGTTGTGTTTTATTTCTAACAACACAAAATAAATGCTTTACTTTTGTTAAAAAAAAAGTTGCTGAAAGTGCAGCTATCCAAAGCCAGTGAAGTTATTAAGGGACATGGGCAGGAAATCATGGAAGTTCCTTTCCCATACCTGTGTAAGAAAAAGAAAATGCAACAACAACAAATTATATAACTAACAATTTGCTACCCTTTCTACAAATTCCAAACTTCTACTCTGTATAATGGCAGCACTAAAACACTCCCTGATGGATTTCTGCCTAATGCTGGCATTCCAGTCGGCTTCTAACAGGAGATTTGTTTTTAAAAACTCATCTGTAATCTTGTGGTTGAGGTTGCAAAGCCATCTTATTAAGATTTTTCTTGAGTGAAGGAAGAAAAAAAATCCTCAAAGAAAGAAAGAAAATATGATATGTTATTTCCCTTTCTGCCCAGTGGATTCCAATGGAGAGTACAGCCAAGTGGTCCCTTTTAAATATCTTATGCTTCTCTCTCTCCCTCCTCTCTCTCCCTCCTTTCCTCTCCCTCCCACAGACATAGGAAAAACCAGGACGCAGCGCAAGACCTCCTGGCTCGGCTCCGTGACAATCGGGAGCTCCAGCACTTCCTGCAAGACTGCCAAGAGGTAAGCAATGCGAGGCCACCTGGCAGAACGAGATGGGGGGAGTAGAAGTGGGTTGCTGACTCTACAAAGGCAATCCTTTGGTGGCATCAAAGGCATTCTTCAGCCATCTGTCAGTGGAGCCTGTTGAGCAAATACCTGGGAGTAGTCAGAAAATAAAAAGGTCCTGCAACAAAATGTTGCGTGTGGAGTAGTCCTGTTCTGTTTTCTAACCAGCTATGCTCATCCTCCATAATACTGCATTCCATTCTCCCTCCCGTTGAAAACTCCCCCTGCCAAGCTGTCCATCAACATTGTGTGCCCACAAGCATGCTTAGTCCTCATGGACTGTTTGTGGGGGGTTTCCTCACCTCCAACGGGTCCTGCATGGCACAGAAACAGTTCTGTGCAGGGGATTTAAGGTTTTCATAGCTTTAGATCCTCTTCTTTTTTTCCCCCAGTCTCCAGTCAGAGATAACAGCAGAAATTTGTGGGCCAGATGAGGAATCTCTGTAGGCCACATCTGGCCTGTAAGGTGGAGGTTCCCCATCCCTGGGTTTTCCTAATGGCTCTTCCTAGGGAACAGCCTCCCAAACATGACCCTCTCCCCTTGCTTTTTCTCCCAGCTCACCCTGTGGATCAACGAGAAGATGCTCTCTGCTCAGGATATGTCCTATGACGAAGCGCGGAACCTTCACACCAAATGGCAGAAGCACCAGGCCTTCATGGCTGAGCTGGCCTCCAACAAGGGCTGGCTGGAGAAGATCCAGAAGGTGGGTCATATCGGAAGGAGAACCCCTATCTCCCCACTCCTCTGCTGTCTCTTCTTTTTCTTTTTACCAAGATAGTCCAACTTGCACGTTCCACCCACTAACACCAGAAAGAGACAAGCATACTTTGCACATGCTCCAGAAAGCTCTTTGTTTTCATCATTGGGTTTTTTAATTTAACAAGTGCTGCCAGTTTGATCCTGTCTTGAAGCTCAAAATCTCTGTCTATTGAGACTGAGATGTATTAAGACTGAGCTAGCATGGTGCAGTGGTTTGAGAATTGGACTGTGATCCTGGAGACCAGAGTTCGATTCCCTACTCGGCCATGGAAACCCACTGGGTGACACTGGGAGTGTCACACACTCTCAGCCCCAGAAAACTCCCTGACAGGTTTACCTTAGGGTTGCCATAAGTTGGAATCTGAAGCTGAACCTCCTTCATCCCAGCTCTCATTCACCGTGTTCCCAGTGTTGATCCTGCTAAAAAAACATCCAGCTAGACAGGATGAGGAAGAAATGTGGGGAGCGGGCAGGCATAAAAATGCTTTCTGAAATAAAAAGGAGCTGTTTGTCAGAGATTTTGGCCATTTCCGCACGAGTCTGTTATAGCGTGATGACTCCACTTTCAACATCCTATGGAATCCTGGGGTTTGCAGTTTTGGGAGGGGCCTGGCTCCTCCCGAAACTGCAAACCCCAGGATTCCATAGGATGTTGAAAGTGGAATCATCACTCTATAGCAGCCTCGTGCGGAAGTGGCCTTTGTTAACCAAAGTGTGCATATACTCAATTAAAACACAGTAAAAAAAAGAAAAAAAAGAAGGATAAAACAGATTAACAGTGCCCCAGATTGGTCAGTTTTAAGGCATTTTGTGCCACTAGCCCATTAAAATCCAGGGCGGGGGTTGGTGTGGCCCTCAATCCCTAGAAACCATCCACTCTTGACTTGTGCCAAGCTACATTTCTAACTCTCCATCAACATTTCCATTTTTGGCAGGAGGGGGAGCAGCTGGTGTCCGAAAAGCCGGAGTTGAAGCCGGTGGTGGAAGAGAAGCTGGAAGGCCTGCAAAAGCTGTGGGAAGAGCTAGAATCCAGCACCCAGAGCAAAGCACGGTGCCTCTTTGATGCCAACCGGGCCGAACTCTTTACGCAGAGCTGTTCTGCCCTGGAGGCGTGGCTGAGCGGCCTGCAGGCCCAGCTCCACTCCGACGACTACGGCAAGGACTTGACCAGCGTCAACATTTTGCTCAAGAAGCAGCAGGTGCGCATCATGTTGTCCAGAGAGACAGGGAAGGTGGCTCTTCTGCAAGGGAAACAGTCAGTGCCAGAACAACCGCTTGGCAGGTGAAAGGTTCTGGCATCTGCAGTTTGTGTTGGAGAGGAGGAAAGACTAGGGCCGTTTCTGCACTGGACTGTTATAGTGCTATTATTCCACTTTCAACATCCATGAGAATCCTGGGGTTGCAGTTTAGGGAGAGGCAAGTAACCTATAGAAAGCAATGAGCTGCTGTTCGAAACCTGCTCACCATCGTCCATGATTAGTTACTGTACTTTTCAGTTTTTAGAAGTCTTTACTTGCCTGTTTCTGAAAAGTATCTGAAACAGTAACTTTTAGTTACTTAAAAAACCAAACAAACCTGAATGCTCCAAGCCAGCACTTCTCAGACCGTCTGATGTTGGGAGCTGGCAGTGATCGTTTGCTAATTTGCAAAAGACTGCCGTGAAATTTGCGGCCGTTAGAGGCAAGTTGTACAAGAGTAAAGTTGTGGGTAGATGGGAGACGCTGGTCATACTTCTGTAGGTTAGTCCCAATTAGAGGAGATCTTTTGAATGGTGAGTCAACAGACAGGCAAATTCAATGGCTTCAGGAGGTCTCACTTAGTTGGAAGTAACACTAGGATTTAGGCCATTAGATCCTTCTTACGGTCATTCTCCATTTCCACCTCTTTTCTTCCCTGCATATCCCATCCTTGGCTTTTCTCACCCAGATGCTGGAGAACCAGATGGATGTACGGGAGAAGGAGGTGGAGGGCCTGAAAGCCCAGGCCTCGGCCCTCACCCAGGAGGACTCCAACACTGTGGAGGTGGATGGCAAACTGCGCACAGTGGAGGAGAAGTTTGTAGAGCTGCGGGCACCCTTGCGGGAGCGCTGTGAGAAGCTGCTGGCATCAAAGGAGGAGCACCAGTTCAACCGCGACCTGGAGGACGAAATCGTGAGTCCCGGGAAGAATTTGGTGGGGGGCATGTTGTGCTTCTGGAAAGGGTGTGTCTTGCACAAAGAGTTGCTCCATTCTAGCAAAACCTTCCTACTCTGTAGTTCTGATGTACCCTGATGGTGATTCAACTCAAGGGGACCAGCATACCTTTGTCCCACGCTAATGCTATCATTGCCTGGGCCTCAGATGTGAAGGAAGCTACTGGCACCCTTTTTGCTTCCCCACCTCTGTCTGGGAGGAGAGACAGCTATCTCTCCTGCCAGCAGGCCAGGGAGAGAGCAGCTGTGTGGGCACCCAGGGTCCAGACTATATCTCAATCCCCAGCATTGCCAGGTAGGTTTGGAAAGACTTCTTTCAGCAACCCTGGAAAGCCACTGCTAATTGATCTCTGCAAGGCTAAGTCTCAGTTTAAGGCAGCTTCTCATGTTCTGATTTAAACTGATTTATTCAGATCCCATCAAGGATGAAAACTTGCTTTCTTTCTAGGGAAAGGGGCATAACTCTTCCACATTGCATGCAATAGTTCCCAACTTTAATGGGGAGACTCCTGCCAGAAATGCTGGAAAGCTTTTGCTTTTTTGTAGTGGACATTATGAATGCACTTATATCCTGCTCTTTAGCTCAAAGGGGTAGCAGAGTAAATTGCACAGATAAGGAACATGGCAATCTTTGCCTTAAGGTGTACAGTCTAAACTCTAAACATATCACATGAGGAGTAAGAGATGGGGAGGGAGGAGGGAAAAGAAGAAGTGCACTTCTTATCATGACCAGCTGGATGGAAATGGTTCGGGTAATAGATTTGGGATAGCTGCTGGTAGACAACAGTTGGAGAGGGTAAGAGGTAATTAGTCACAGCAGATGCAGTGAAATAGCCGTGCCTCTCTGGAGTACTGTAGTATTGATCACTCAGTACTGAGCTAGATGGACTCGTGGTCTGTCCTAAGTTCCTGACCCCTGTTTTTTTCCTTTTTAAGTTCTGACTGGGAGGTAAGGGTCTCCATTGTCCAAGCAATTAAACTGTTCCCCCCTGCCACGTCCCTACTTTCCTCTGGTCCTGCTATACTTTGTCCAGTATGACTGGGTCTTATCTGTGCCAGCTAGCCTCAGCGAGTTTCCTGAATAAAATGAGAATGTTAATATTGCCCTGCAATAGGGCTGACCGACTGACAGCCAAAAGGTGCAACTTCTGAATCTCTGCATTATGATGTGCCCCAGTATCTTACATTAGCTGGGACAGAAGAGTGACCCAGTGGCAACAAGGAATAGATTTCTTGGAATTATTTTTGTCTGTTTAAAAGGGAAAAACACCACATGTGGCTTGCTGATGGTTTTCCAGTGACAGAATGCTTACTGTCTAGTCAAGTGTGGGTATTGAAACAGAATATGACTCTGACGGCCAAAATAGACTCCAGTCAGGGTATATGAGTGCTTAGGGCAGGATAACCTTTCAAATCAAGTAAGTAACTTTCCAGAAATTAGGAAATTGTAAGGGATGTGACTTATCCCAAAGGAAATGCCAAATATTTGTAATCTTTTCCTCCTTCCCTTTTATGCTTCAGTTGTGGGTGAAGGAACGAATGCCCATGGCAGTCTCCACCGACCATGGTAAAGATCTTCCCACCGTCCAGCTGCTGATCAAGAAAAACCAGGTAGAGTTTGGATGGGTGTGTTGTTGTTGTTGGTTGTTGTTGTGTGCCTTGAAGTCAATTCCAACGTACGGCAACCCTAACGTGAACCTATCACAGGGTTTTCTTGTCAAGATTTGCTCCGAGGAAGTTCGCCTTAGCCTTCCTCTGAGGCTGAGATTGTGTAACTTGCCCAAGTCAGCCAGTGAAGTCTTAGTCCAACACTCAAGCCACTAACAATTAAATTCCTCTTTGGGGGAAAAGAATTTAGGAGATCGGTGTCACGGCTAATGAATTCTGTGTTAAATGTGTTGGTTGGCAAGGAAAAAGAGAATATTAGTTCAACAGCACTGTTCAAAAGAGTTTAGGAGGGTGATGTGATTCACAGCTGCTGAATTTAGATGAGAATAGTGGTGCAACAGCACCACCTGTCGCCAGAAAATTTTAAGCAACTTTTAAGTTCATTCTAGTCTATTATATTTAGTCAAATCTGTGCAGGAAAAGCTATGTAAGAAAACAAAAGCAGGGAGAAGTGGAGTTAATGATACTAGCAGAAAATCAAGTGACTCCTGTCTCAGAAACTGGTGCATGAAAATACAACCCAGTTCTGTGTGGAATGCTCCTCTGTGCCAAGATTTCATTATCATGTCAAGGATGGGCAACTGCATGGTGGGGCCAGGATTTGGCCCCTGCACCTCTTGTGGGCGGCACAATCGCATCGCGACACACCTGAAATGATGTCCTGTCGCTTCCAGACACAACAAAGTGGTCATAGGGGAGTCACTGGAAGGAGCCGATGACTTGCAATTGAACATGGTTTCAGTGTGCTTTGGGTGGTTTACCAATCACTCAGCAAAGACAAAAATTAGAATGTGGAATGGGCTTTGGGCAACTGTCAGGAGGCACATACGTGTGGGTTTTGTGCTCTGTGTGTGTCCCACAGTCCTCAATTTCCCCACCAGTGGTTTGTGTGCTAAGGAGAATTGCGCATTCCCTGCTCTTTCTGTGTTTCTCAGACCCTCCAGAAGGAGATCCAAGGCCATCAGCCGCGCATCAACGACATCCTCGGGAGGTGGCAGGGGCTGGCATGCAGCGGCCTAGAGGCAGAGCTGCAGGGCCGTGTGGAGGCCTTGCAGGAGATGTGGCAGGAGCTGCAGAACCAGGTGGACCAGCGGCACGGGCGGCTGGAGCAAGCCCAGATGGCCCAGCAGTTCTACTTCGATGCCGCAGAGGCCGAGGCCTGGATGGGAGAACAGGAGCTGCACATGATCTCAGAGGAGAAGGCTAAGGTGCGTGGGGGATGGCAAGGCACACACCTGGGTTATACATCTATAAAGAAGCACCCTGTGCTCTCTCAGATGAGGTGCAGTGACATGCTACAAAAGGCACCCTGTATTTTCACGAATAGCATTTCGTTAGTTATGGCCTCAGGCTTCCAGTTTTTAAAAAAAAAAAGGAGAAGAAGAAGCAGCACAAAAGGAAAGTGGTGATGGAACGGAAGAGGAAAGCAAAAAAACTTAGGCTGAAGTTCTCCTCAACAACAATAATTAACATCATTATATCAAGATAGCTTATAGTTAAAACAAACATAACTAAGAATTCACATTGTACAAAATGTCATTAAACTATCAAAAAATGAAAACCTGTTAAAAACTTACACCATTTGAAAGGAAAAGAGCAAAATAGAAAATCCAGCCCATTATGCAAGGCACTTTCTCCTTGAGCAGACAATCTTCTACTGAAACACCTACCTGTGTAAATAAAGCAAGGTGGGTGTCAGTCAGACTTCTTTGGGAAGGGAGTTCCAGAACCTGGGGCAGCAATGGGGAAGGCCCTCTCCTGTGTTTCCATCAAATGCAGAGAGAGGGGCCTCCCTTGAAGGTCTCAAAATACTAGCAGGTTCATAAAGGAGAATATAGTCCTTCAAATAACCTTCAGTGTTATGGGTATCCTCCCTTTGGAAGCTTGGCTGCTGGCTGGACAGTCTGTGGAAGAGACAGATGTTCTCCTGCAAGCTCTGGAGTCACAAGTGCTGAGGTTTAGCCCTGGCTCACCATTTGATGCCATGTTCTTTGGCCCTTGTTCCCTGTTATGCTTCTGCTGCTTTCTAATCTGAAAGAAAAGGTCTTTCCCTTCACTAGGATGAACTCATTGCCCAGGCCATGGTGAAGAAACATCTAGTGATGGAGCAAGCCCTGGAGGACTATGCACAGACCATCCATCAGCTCTCCCTCCAGAGCCGTGACATGGTGAACAAGGGGCACCCCGAAAGGTAAGCAAACCCTCATATCCCACACTGCTTTGAAGAGGAACCTCTTAAAACCACCCAGACTTGCCAATTGTGGTGGGACTGGTGGGCCATATCTGAGCATGTGGAATGACTCAAGGGCCATACTGTTTCCCCCACATTTATCTTTATTTTTTTTCCAAAGTAATTAATTATTGTTGTTTTTAAAAGAATCCATATTTACTATCCAATTATTTATGCATAATACCTAGCAAAAACATTTTTGGTGACATTACAAAATCCACCTTTAAAACTTTTTGGATTAACATGTAAATCTTAGACCAATAACTTGTCATCTTCTTACAAATCCACCACATATGGAAAAAAGGAGCCATCTTTTATCTTGACAGAAAGGATAACTTTTATATGAAGATAGCTCTAGTTGTGTTGCTATTTTAGATTTTTAATATCTATAATATAGGTTTTAGTAATAATAGATTTATCAGTTATTTATAAAAATGAGCCATTACTCCATGTATTATTGTTTTCCATTGGTACTTAATGGTTTAAATATAAGGATATTAATACTTAGATCATAGTGTGATACCAATGTTTGGAATCAAGTTAAACTTAAAATAATAGATTCATGGTAGTAATTGTGTATGGTTGAAATATTTTTTCTTATTGGTTTTTTTATAAACCAGGTAAATTTAGTTTCTGAGTATAGAGATAAGATAACAAGGAGTATAATCAACAAAGCTAATCTAGATTTTGAATAACTTTCTAATAGTTAATACAAATATTTACTAAGATTTATATGCAACAGGAGAAGAAACCAATTTTTGTAATATTTGCGGTAGTAGTTGTTTTCTAGTTTTGATAGATGTTTGTAGTTTCGTTAGATATTTTTGCTTTTTATTTGTATTGTAGTTATTTGTCGTTTTGTATATTGTTTTGTGGTTTTGCTGTTTCTTTGTCTCCTTATTTCTTTCTTTTAATAAAAATAAAAATATATAAAAAATTAAGAAAGAATGACTTTTTGAGAGAGATGCTAGGACTTGATGAAGTGTTTGAAAAACGGCAAAAACTGAAATGGCGGGGAATAGAGGGAGAGAGTGGGAGAAAAAAAGGGGGGAGTTTTTGATGCTGTGCCAACAGCTGACATCTTATCCCTCCCCGATGCTTCCTTTTCCCCTTTTTCATCAGTGAGCGGATCAATCTTCGCCAGGGCCAGGTGGACAAGCTCTATGCCAGCCTGAAAGACCTAGCCGAGGAGCGCCGCGCCAAACTGCAGGAGCAGCTCCGGCTCTGCCAGCTAAAGCGGGAGGTCGACGATCTGGAACAGTGGATCTCGGAGCGGGAGGTGGTGGCCGCCTCTCACGAACTTGGCCAGGACTACGAGCACGTCACAGTGAGTCTGCTGGGGCACCTGGAACTTTCCAAGGGTGGGAAGGACCCCCTCCAGATCTTCTCTTCTCTTGCACTGGTTGTAGCTGAAAACGTGAGCAACACACGCCATTGTTTGCCTCCCAACAATTCCAGCTACACCCCACAGTAAATACATTCCATGCAGTTTTTCTCTTGTTTACTGAGTTTAAGTTTTGTTTTACATTGTTCCAACTTTCCGAGTACCCCTGTGTAAAACAAAAACATGAGTATCATGTTGTAGTCAATGGATGCAATGGGCACGCACCCTTTGTGGCTGTTGATTATAATGGGAGTGATGCCTCATGCGACCTTGCATTTGTGTGTGTGGAGGTCACACACAGAAGAGGTCACACCGTACTCACAGAGGGAAGAGTCTCACAGGGAGAAGGGGGCAGGTTTCTTCTCTGCTGCCCCAGAGTGTAGGAGCAGGTCTAATGGCTTGAAGTTACATGAGGGTAGATTTTGATTGAACATCGAGGAACATCAGTGGTCTCTGAAGACCCTTCCAGCTCTGTGATTCTGTTGTTGATGGTGGTGGTGATTCTGATGCGCAGATGCTACGGGACAAGTTCCGGGAGTTCTCACGCGATACCAGCACCATAGGCCAGGAGCGAGTGGACAGCGTCAACCGGCTAGCAGACGACATGATCTCCGCGGGCCACTCTGAGAATGCCACCATCGCTGAGTGGAAGGACAGCCTGAATGAGGCCTGGGCGGACCTTTTGGAGCTCATCGACACCAGGAGCCAGATGCTGGCTGCTTCATATGAGCTGCATCGCTTCTACCACGATGCCCGCGAGACCCTCAGCCAGGTCCAGAACAAACAGAAACAACTTCCGGACGAGGTGGGGCGGGACCTAAACACTGCCGAGGCTATGCAGCGGATGCACAGCGCTTATGAGCATGACATCCAGGCTCTGAGCACCCAGGTATGCCACTTGGGTCTTGTGGGTGGCAGAAACAATTGCATGGTCTCCAGGTTCTGTCTGTTGAGTGGTTGGAAATAAAGGTAGACGAACATCTGAGATGAATTCTCAAGACGACCTTCATGGTGGATAACTCTAATTAGGAAGGGGAAAAAAGGAGTGTCTCAACTCTTGAAACGCTTGCTCAGCAAACAAATATCAGCTGCAAGATTCTTCACATTTTGCAACCTTATTGGCAGAAAGTCCTTGGTGGCGGAATATATTTTCCTGCACAGACAATGTGTTTTGGGCAGAACACGTGTTTTCCGCACCAAAAAAAAAAGGCATAGTCTCACACAGGAGACAAGGGTTTTTTCTATAAAGTACACTGATTCCTGAGCAAAAATATTGCTTCTTTTTTTCTTGGTCAGAAAACATGTTTCCTGCTCCAAAAGACAGTTTCAGAAAAACCATATTCCCAAAGTGCAAGTTGTACTCGAAAATCACATAGAAATCCTCTCATTCTATCAAAATGAGTATTTCCTCTCACACACAGGAGTGAATTGAACCGTGATTCACATTGCCTAACCCTGAATCACCTGTGACTCAACAGCTTCTTTGTCTTGACAGGTGAAACAGGTCCAGGATGATGCTGCCCGGCTGCAGAAGGCCTATGCCGGCGAGAAGGCGGACGACATCCGGAGGCACGAGCAGTCCGTGAGCGAGGCCTGGGCCGACCTGCTCAGCAGCAGCAGCGGCCGCCGGCATCTCCTCATGGACACTGTTGACAAATTCCGTTTCTTCCGTATGGTGCGTGACCTCCTCCTGTGGATGGATGATGTCAACCTCCAGATAGATGCTCAGGAAAAGCCCAGGTAAGGGGAGGTGGGAGGTGCATGGTAGAAGATCCACCAGAGTGTTTGAAGATCGACCAAAATGGTAGACGATCAAAATGGTAGAAGATCACTGAGCAAACAGTGTGGTATCCTAGGCAGTGCCTCTTAAGCTACCTGATGTAGTAGACCAAGTCTGCGTGTCACTTATCCCATCTCTAGAGTGTGGAAAAATTCCCAGAATCCCCTACCCAGTGAGATAATTGTAGTCCAAAAACAAAAAAAAAGGGAACTTTTCCAACTTTTGAGTATTTCAGCCTGTCTTAGCTCTTGCTCCCTGGAGCCCTTATTTTTGCTTCACTGTGATCGTAAAGAGGACAGCCTCTTTGCCAACTTTTGAGAGCCAGTGTCATGTTGTGATTAGAATGCAGGACTGGGATTTTGAGATCCAAGTTCCAGCCCCATACGCCAAGCCATGAAATTCCCTGGTTCATCTTGGATGCCTGTCACCTTCTCCTCCAGCCTGACCTTCTTCACAGGATTGTTGTGAGGATAAAAGTCTGGAGGTGGAGAGCCTCGTGCGCCCTCCAGAAGCTCACAGGAAAGCAGGACGGAAATGTACATGAACACCTAAAGAAATGTATCTTCCCAACCTCTCAGGGATGTGTCAGCTGCTGATCTGGTCATCAAGAATCACCAGGGGATCAAGGCAGAAGTCGAGGCCCGGTCTGACAGCTTCAACGACTGCATCGCCATGGGCAATGAGCTGCTGGCCAAGGGACACTACGCCTCCGACAAGGTAGGAAATGATATGACTGCTATCAGATTTGTAGAAGAGGACTTTATTATGGCCAGCAAAGCACAGCCTTCCAGATGTTGTCGAGGAACGCCTTCCAGCACGCCCCACTGTTGGCTCTGCTGGCTGGGGATGATGGGAGTTGCAGTCCAGCAACATCTGGAGGCTCGCATTTTGCCTGCCCTCAGCCTGTGCGTATACATGTGCCTTCGGGCTGAGCTATGGTGACCCCGTGAATTTGATAAGGTTTTTTCTTAAACAAGGAATACTTGGGAATGAATTTTGAAGTTGCCACTCTCATTGTGATGAGTCCTACAGGGGGAACATGTAGGCTGCTGGATGTATTAAAGCAATTTAACATATTAAAATGGCAAAAGATAATTAAAATTACAATTAATTGATTGGTTGTATTAATTGAATTAATTTGTAAGTAATTAATTAATTGCAAATTATGGCAAATTCAAACAGTTGTAAGCCTGTACACAAATGGAATAAAAGCATTAAAGCCCAAAGGTTGTAACAAAAGGCCATGTTTTCCTTGATGCCAAAATGAAACCAATACTGGTGTCAACCAGGACTCTGTCTTGTCTGGAAAAAGAAGGAAATCTGTGGCTCCAGGATAGAAATTAAATTTGCAGTCTGAGTTCCTTTCCCTTCCCACCCCATCCAGATTGCAGAGAAGCTGACCCAAGTACAGGACCGACGGAAAGAGATCAACAACAAATGGCGGGAAAAAATGGACTGGCTGCAAATAGGTAAGAGAGAAGCGAGGAGAAAGGTTGAAGGTGGGAGATGAGAGAACTATGCTGGGGTGGTGGAAGAAACTGGTGGGGATCCAGTGGCTGAAAATATTGCTGTTGTTGTTACTGTCATTATCACCTGCACCAGCACCATCATCCCACCCTTTTCCCATTTTAGGATTCAAAGTGGCTTGCAACAGATAAGAAACCCATACTTAAAAGTCACTAACTGCAAAAGTTAAAAGATTATTAAACTGCCCCCCCCCAAAAAATTAAAAACATCAACCCTTAAAAAAACTTCAGCTCCACAAAAATAACAGAAAGTTGGGCCCATTATTTAGGTGGGATGGGCCTTGGGCAGTCAGTTCTCAAAGGCATGTTGAGACAGAAAGGTCTTTAACTGTCTGCAGACAGAAAGCAGGGAGGGTACCTATCTGATCTCCCTGGCAAGGGAGTTCCAGAGCATGGGAGAAACCACTAAGAAAGCTGTCTCCCATGTTCCCCCCAGGGCTCCCTCCAGAATATCTTAGGATGGTTCATAAGGGAGAATTTAGTCCTTTAAATAATCTGGACCTCAGCTATATAGGGCTAGATAGGGAGTGTATACGAGACATGCTTTTATTTCCTTTATCTATTCCATTTGTATTCTGCTCTGAGCAACTCTGTGGTGGTATACAGGCATCCATCTCATTTTATTCTCACAACAGCCTCTCAAAGTTGACTTGCCTGCAAGCGGAGCTTGGGAAAGTTAGTTTGGCTGAGGATTCTGGAGGTGGCAGTTTTTGAAAAAACTTTACCAAACTCCTGCTGAGAAAGGGCGCCTTTTACCCAAGTCATCCGGTGAACATTCTGATGGATAGGGACTTGAATGAGTGTCCCCTGGCCCACGAACAGAGTTGGACCTCTTCCCTCACTGCCTCCCTTTGTTCCCCCTGTCTTTGCCTTTGCAGTCATGGAGGTGCTGATGTTTGGGCGTGATGCTAGCATGGCGGAGGCCTGGCTGTCCAGCCAAGAGCCAATTGTGCGTTCCGCCGAGCTGGGCGGCAACGTTGATGAAGTGGAGAACCTCATCAAGCGCCATGAGGGTTTCCAGAAATCAGCTGCTGCCTGGGAGGAACGCTTTCTGGCCCTGGAGAAGCTCACGACGGTGAGTGGGCATGGAGCGTGGCAAGAGAGGGGGCACCTGGGGGGCTGTCCTTTTTGGGGGAGGAAGAAAGGTCCAAGTGGGCCTCCCAACTGAAATTAAGACCCAGTCAGTCCCTAGGTTACACTGCTTGCATATGTATGGAGAAGCCTACCTCAGTTGACAAATTCTCTGACCTGAAACACAACTCATTGTTACAAAGGAGTTTTTATGCCTGCCCAGCCAGCCTTCTTTCCCCTGCATTTTCTGTCCAACTGGTGATGGTTTTTTTTTAGTGTGGCATTGATTTGGGAGGTTGGTGAAGGAAGGCTGGAGAAACAGACTTTTGGTATCAGCTGGCAGTGGCATATCTGCAAAGTTGGGAAAAAGCAGGTTTCTCTTCTAGCTTATCCTTATGGTAGCTGTCTGTGCCTGCCTACAATAGGCAGGGTAAATGGCAGCTGCCTCCAGAAGCCATTACTGAGCATGTAAGAACAGCAAAACAGAGAGAAGAGGAAGAGCAGGTAAGCCTGCCTTACCAGCCACTGCCAGCACATGAAAAGAATCATAGAGTC
The DNA here is from genome assembly GCA_948472985.1 of Iguana delicatissima. Lineage (NCBI taxonomy): Eukaryota > Metazoa > Chordata > Lepidosauria > Squamata > Iguanidae > Iguana > Iguana delicatissima. The sequence goes on along the minus strand of CAOKZL010000714.1, from coordinate 510,102 downwards.
ATAGAATCATAGAGTTGGAAGAGACCCCGGGGCCATCCAATCCAACTCCATTCTGCCATGTAGGAACCTGCATCAGAGCATTCCCAGCAGATGGCCATCCAGCCTCTGTTTAAAAACCTCCAAAGAAGGAGGACACTTCACCACACTCCATGGAGGCAGCAGATTCCACTGTGGGGCACCTCTGTCTCTGAAAGCATAGATCTGTCATTTTGGCCACCCAAATGGAAAGCATAAGAGAAATGGAGGCTAGTGAAAAAGAAGAGTTATCCCATGTATTTTCAAAGAAGCCTTCATGTGATCTTGAAAATGGTTTTGTAGACTTAAGGCAAGGCTTACTCAACCTGGCTGTTCATTCCACTCCTCGCTTCCATATTGTTAGTTTTGGATAAAACGGGTGCTGCAAAATCTTGCTCTTCCCTTTTTATAGTGCAGGAACTTCTCTCTGTTCTTTCCTTGTTATTTCTGCCTCTGGTACCACATTTTCTGTTAAAGATGTAATGCCCAGGGAAGCATCTTTTATGCTATGATTTCCTTGCCAGCATCTTCCATAAGCTCTTCTTTCTTTCTTCCCACAAGCTGGAAGAGAATGAACGTCGCCGGCGCGAGCAGGAAGAGGCAAGGAAAAAGAGACCTCCGACGCCAACCGTGCCAGAACCTGCAGCCACGGCGCCACAAACCCAGCAGCTGGAAAGACAGCAAGCTCCTGGTGCGGATCATGACAATCGGTGAGAACTGGCGAGCCACCTGTATTGGGAGAAGATGGACACAGAAGCCGGTCAAGTGAAGGGTTCTAGAAGGGCTTCTCAAGTTCTGTGCCAAACCTGGAGCTTTACTGGAATTATAAAATTGGCTCAGGAATTACTGTTGGCACAGGAATTGTAAAAGAATATATGGAGGAAGTTTCCAGGCTATCCATCTGGAAACATCTGTGAGGAGCAGGAATAATAAGTAGTGAGGTCAAGGTGAAGTGAAACACAAAAAATAAAATAACAATCACATCATTAACTGTGCTTGTTCACGAATGAGTAACTGCTGATAACACAAACATCTTGGCAGTGGAGATGCCAATTAATACATCTAGTGCTACTAAAACAACAACTTCTTAATCATCTTTCATGCCATAATAAGTACAGTGGGCTTTGACACATGAGAAGTATTTATTTTATTTTGATCCTTATTTGTTTTATTTCTAACTTGATTCTCACATCCTTCCTTCTTCCTCAGAAGTCCTGGAGAACGAGGGTTGTCTGTAGAGATGCCGTCTCTGAATGGGATCGATGCTGACTCTGAAACTACCCAGGTGAAGCATAAATATTGGGGAAGGATGGAGGGTAATGACATAGGAAGAAAATTAGAAAACACAGAGCTGATTGTTGGCTACCAGTAACAGTTAACAGAACTTGTTAACCCTTTTCCGGCATCATTCCAGCTTCTGCTGTGGGTGACGTGGTAACACTGTTCAAACACCCAAAGGGCTCATTATCCAGAAGAAGCACACAGCGACTTGTCTTTTGCTTTCCCTGAAGGCAAAACTAGCTCTAATGAGTTTAAGTCACAAGGGAGTAGATTGCGGTTGGATTAGGAGACAGTAAGAGCAGCGTGATAATGAAACTGATTCCCCAGAATGGGGGTTGGGTAAATTTCAGCCTTGCAAAATCTGTTTTTGGACAAAAACAGGACCCTGAAATCAACCGACTGGAACTAGGCAAGACAGATGGACTCCTAGGACAAGCTCTGGCATTGCCTTTGTAGAATGGAACAGTCCCCACTTGCAGCTCCATGCATCGTCCTCCCCCTCCCCTGGACCCTGTCAGGAGCTTGGAACCTGAGCAGAGTTTGGAAAAGTTCCTTCTTTTGTATGGGAACTCCCTGAATACATCAGGGAGGTGACTGAGAAGCTGCTTGTCGTGCACCAAGAAGCTACCTGTCTCAGATGTGAGGGGACAGAAAAGAAGGTCACTCTCCATTTAGGAGAATAACTTTGTTTCTCTTCCCTTTTGCAGCTGCAACGGAGACAGGCAGCTTCTTAGGGCCTATCCGCAGTACACTTTTATAGTGCTATTATTCCACTTTCAACCTCCTGTGGAATCCTGGGGTTTGCAGTTTAGGGAGGGGCCTTTAGAATTCTCAGCCAAAGAGCTCTTTGGCCTCAGTAAACTGCAAGCCCCAGAACTCCACAGGATGTTGAAAATGGAATGATGGCACTGTAAATAACAGTGTAGTGCAGAAATGGCCCTAATCTCATGAATGTACCTCAGCTAGTAAACAGCAGCAGTGGCAGCACACAAGGAGACACACAGAGGAAGTTTTGGATGCTGTGCAAGGAGTTAACCTATACCTCCTTGCACACCGTTCAGAAGAAGACATACAATTGTATGTCACCAACATAATTCCAGCCTTAGAATTAAAGAATTCTGAGGCCAGTATTTTGCATGGAGCTCCAGAACCGAGTGGAGCACATAACCCATACATGAAAATAATCCGCTTCTGGTTTCCCTGAGCTGGAGAAAAGGGGTAGAATTGCTATTTTAAACAATTGGGAGTTAGAAGCCCTTGCCAGCATCCTGAATATTACAGAGAGAGGTACCTGTAGATCTAGACTACAGAGGTCTTCAGGTATTTGTTGGGAAAGCGCTTAGCTCTGAAACCCTGTGTATCAAAGCAAGGAGCTGGACCGTGCTTCTTACCCTGTCCTGCTCTTCACAGATTTCGGAGACGTCTGCTACAGTGAACGGGTCACAGCTGGATTCAGTGTCCAAAGGCAAGGAGCCTAGCCCAATCCCCTCGCCCAAGCTCCGTTCAAAAACACCTGCCCTCGGCCCCGATCCCACCCAGTCGGCCACGCTGCCCCCACGGACGCCAGACCCCTCGGCCGCAGAACAGATGGAAGGCATGCTGTGTCGAAAGCAGGAAATGGAGTCACATGGCAAAAAGGCAGCTAACAGGTAAGGCCTCTGTATGTTTGCGTGTGTGTGTGTGTTTAAACACAGTACAAGTTAAAAACCATACAATGGTTTCAATAGCAACATAAATATAAAGAAAATTAAACAATGTATGAAGTTAAAACATTACAACACATTTAAAAAAATAAACTATATGCAAATTATAAAAGCAGAGCGGCAGCCAGTGCAACAAGAGGGGGATGTGTTCCTTGAAGCCGGGTCCAGTTAACTTTGGAAGCCTGTCAGAAGCTGAAATTTCTGAGCACTTTTCAAAGGCAGCCCCATACAGAGCACATTGCAGTAATCCAAACAAGATGCAACCGAGATCCAACTTCTCAGATCCAAACAGATTCAAATTGTCCAGGAACGGGTGCAGTTGGTGCTCTAGCTTGAAGTGTGCAAATGCACTCCTGGGGGAAGGGAAGAGGTCCTTGGGAAACAATCACGCTTCTCTTCTTTTGTCTCCTTAACCAGGTCCTGGCAGAACATCTACTGCATTGTACGGAAAGGCAACTTGGGCTTTTATAAGGACAGCAAGAACGCCAGCAATGGCATCCCTTACCACGGCGAGGCACCTGTCAGCTTGCAGGGAGCACAGTGCAGTGTGGCTTTGGACTACAAGAAGCGCAAGCATGTCTTTAAGCTTGGGTAAGGCTGGCAGGCCACTCTGGAGCCTGGAAACATTTGGACTTGCTTTCCAGTGTTAACATTCTCTCAGTTTCCCAATGTGCTCTTGAACAAGGGAAGACAAATCGCTGGTATCCATTCAGTACAGGGTTCTGCGCCTTTTTTATGACTGACTCTGAGAGCCATGAGGATGGGAGCCCAGGGGAATCTTTGGAACTGCCGTAGTATCATGGCCACAGGAAGCCTAGAAGCTGTGTGGCAAAGGAAGGCTAAGAATCTATAATTTTCAGCACACACAGTGTGTATGTAGGTGCCTTCGAGTCCCCTGTTGGCAGCCCCATGAATTTCATTTCCAAGGAACACTCAGAGTTGGTTTTGGCAGTTCCTTCCTCTGAAATATAGCCTACAGCTCCTGGGAATTGTTGGTGATCTCCCATCCAAGTACTAACCAGGGCTGACTTTGCTTAGCTTAGATCTGTTGCCTTTAGTGGGTTTAGGCCCCAGCCATCCTAATACAGACATATTGTTACAAAAGTTCAATCTTATGCATACGTTCAAGTTGTGCTGAACTCATGCATGGGAGTAAACTTTTGGAATAATACACAGGGAAGCATGAATAGGTTTGTAGCCTGAAAGTATGTGTTTACACAAAGTACTATGGCCTTTTATATCTTTCTCCTCTCTCTTTTCCCCTCTAAACTGCCTTGCTGTGAGAACTAGCTACTGACAGAAAAGCATTTGGAAAAACTGCTTTTGAATTACATCTACCAGAATCCCACAGCCAGTGTGCCATGTTAGATAAGGGATTCTGGAAGTCTGAGTCCAAAAAAGTAACATTTTCAAGCACTGCAGTGAAGGACTTGGCATTTGGAAGGGATACTGAAGCAGACATTGGGACTGATTCATCTGCTCTTTCCTTGTGGCAGGTTAACAGATGGCAAAGAATACTTATTCCAGGCCAAGGACGAGGTGAGTCAATCCCCAATTTGGCGAGTCCTGTTCCTATCACTTCCAGCCATCTATTTCACCTCCTACCCCAATCCTGCCCCACTTTTCAGCGTGAACTCTTTCCCTCTAGAAAACTATGCTATATCAAGCCAGACCTTTGGCCTTCTCACTCAGTATTCTCTACATCAGTAGTTCCCAACCATAGAGCACTGGTGGTGCAGCGATTAAATGCCGGTACTCTAGCCACAACGTTGTGAGTTTGATCCTGCAGGGCTCCAGGTTGATTCAGCCTTCCATCCTTCTGTAGCTCGGTAAAATGAGTACCCAGCTTGTTGGGGGCAATTAGCTAAAAATACCTTGTAAACTGCTTAGGGAGTGCTTAGCACTGGTAAGCGATATAGAAATGTAACTGCTATTAGAATCATAGTGCTGGAAGAGACCCCAGGGGCCATCCAATCCAACCCCCTGCAACGCAGGAACTCACATCAAAGCACTCCTAGCAGATGGCCATTCAGCCTCTGCTTAAAAACCTCCAAAAGAGGAGACTCCACCACACTCACTCAATGGAGTGAGGCAACAGATTCCACTGCCAGATAGCTCTGACCATGAGGAAGTTCTTCCTGAGGTTCAGGTGGAACCCCTTTTCCTGCAGCTTGAATCCATCGCTCCTTGTCCTCGTCTCTGGAGCAGTGAAAACAAGCCTGCTCCCTCCTTGATATTGACATCCCTTCAAACGATGCTATTGCTACTGAGTCCTCAAAGGTTGCTGTTCCATAACGATCCATAACCTTTGACTATGTGGGCTGGGACTTGTGGATGTTGAAGTCAACTAGGAAGCACTGATTGCTGGTGGTTCTCCAGGGTCACAGATCAGAATCTCTTCCATCTCCTTCCTGGAGAGGCCAGAGATTGAAATTTGGTCCTCTGACATGCCGAGGAACATCTTCCCCCACTCTTTCATGGCCACACGCACTCAGAGGCATTGTCAGTTAATAGTCTGCCTCCTCTTCTCTCCTCCTCTCCAGGCGGAAATGAGTAGCTGGATGCGAGTCATCAACGCCACGGCCGCCAGCGCCCCCCCATCCCACGGCCCCGCCGAGGAGCAAGCGCCGCTCATCAGCAAAGGGATGACCCGGGCCCTCAGTATGCCTCCTGTCACCTCCAACAGTGGCCTGGAAGGGACCGTCACTCTGCGGAGCAAAGAGACCAAGGAAAAAGACCGCGAGAAGCGCTTCAGCTTTTTCAAGAAGAACAAATAGGGGGAGGAGGCCGCCCACACGCACAGCGAGGGGGCGGGCTGGGGGGCGCGGGAGTGGCGGCTGAATCTGTACAAAACCCAAGCGGACCTCCGGGGCAGGGCGTGGCAAGGGGCTTTGGATAGGTTGGGCGGGACGCCTGGGGCGCGACACAGCTGGCGGAAATCGCGGTTCCTCCTCCTCGTCTTCTTCTTTTCTTTGTAATACCGCAGATTGCATGAAGCATCTCCAAACTTTGCAAGGAATGCCCGTCCTCCTGCCTCCCCATAAAAGAAAAAGAAAGAAAGAAAGAAACACAAACCACACTGCCTCTGTCAAAACGTGTTTCTCAACCGGAGGCCACGCTAGAGTTTGGGGGCGGAGCGGCTGCTTCGGGTTGGGGTGGGACGTGTGGAACACTAGACATTTTGGGGTGCGTGTGGGTCGCCACATCCCAGCTATGGGGGACAGGTGTATCAAGGGAGAAGCTGCTTTTCTCTATGGGCAAAAGGACATGCGCCTTCTTCGGGCAGCAAAGGCACCATCCAAAGATGCTGGGGATGGAACCGAGTGTTTTATTGTCTGTGGCTGAAGACTTCCCTCTAGGTTATCACCCCAAACACCCCCTGACCCCCTGTTTTTTTCCCTTCTCCCTCTATCCTGCCACTGGTGTGCTTCAGGATGGTCTGCTTGGTTACCTATCTTGAGATTTGCCCGGTCAGGAAGGCACAAGAGCAGCCAGGAGGAATCCTCAGTCAGCAATTTGAGGGGAAAAAAGTTTCCCTGAGGTGCTACTGGCAAATACAGACCCAAACTGAGAGGCTGGCAGAACCCGTGGCTTGAATTCGGAGAGGAAAAGAGTAGAGGAACCCCCTTAATAAGAGCTGCAAGCCCTCCTTCCCTCAACTTTTTTCTAAATCAAAGTGGGAAACATGGCCCCATGGTTCTGTGGTTGCCAGCTCCAGCTAGCATCAGCAATGGTCTGAAATACTAGGGTTTATAATTCAACAACACTTGGAAGGCCACCCGCTTCATCACTTCCTATAATCAGTAGCTAAGGGGGGGTTAGGCTGCCTTCCTCCCTTCCCGCCACCCCATCTCCTAATAAGTCAAGCACCACTATGACCCATGGCTCATGCTGCATAAGGGTAAATCAGGGAACGGGATTGAATGGACACTGTTGGGGGCAAAAGGCACTGAGCTCCCCCCAACTGCTCCTGACCTGAGCCTACCTCCCCTTTCTCTTACCACGTTTCTTCCACTGGGAGATGATTCTGTATTCAGAAGACAGCCCAGAGGAATGGAGAGATTACAGTGCATTGGCAGAGACATGAAGCTGAGCCTTTTTCCTCTGACTTTGGGCTGCATCTTTGGGAGCGGTGTCCTTTTAGCCAGATCTGCCCCCTTGGCCACCCTAGCTGTGCCTGGCGGCTATGTCCTGAAAGGCACATTTTAACTTTCCCATAATGCGGGGAATTGGAGGAATTGTGGGAAATCTGAAGTGGTGGGCGGCCGCTTAGCTGCCACCACCAGATGACCCCCCCAAATGTGGGGAACAGGCAGACAGAGAGAGAGATCAGACGTACTGGGAGCTAAGGCCAGCCTCTGTGCCATTTGGCCCTTCTTCTCGGGGTTTCCAAGAGTGGTCTTGCAGCCACCAGCTTCTACACTTTAAATCATCCCCTTCACACACACAAACACACACACACACACATCTTCTCCCCACAACTGTGCAGCAGGGCTATGTTCTAACAGATGAGATCTACATTTAGGTTACAGCTTGAGGAGTCCCTGCCATCAGTTTAGCTGGAAATATCTTCTCTCCTGACACCCCTTTGTTGAGCTTTGGTTTCTCAGAGGACCAAATGGAAGGCTATTGTAATTACTATGAAAGGAGAGACCTAGCCTGAGCAAGATGCTCAAGCAGCCCTTGATTGAGAAGGGATACCTGTCTGCCTTCCACCCGTGTCGTTAATTCCCAGCACCTTAATGTAGCCTGTCCCTGAAGCTGGAGGCTCCATTTTCCAGCTGTTCTGACAAGAGTTACTAGCCCTGCCTGCCACAGCCGCTATAGCTGACTTCCATATCCTGTGGCTGTCAGTCACAGTTCTTGGTCTGGAAGGAGAGGCTTGGAAGTCAAAAAAGGAGCAAAACCCCGTCTGTTTGGGAGTGACTTCTTGTGTGTCAGCAAAGCCTGTCCTGAAAGCAACAGCAGCTCGGGTCCTTTTTGTTGAGGAATAAGATGGGGAAGTCTGATTCTGAAAGCCATTGTTAGAAGGAACGTGTTTTTGCAGATCGGCTGTCCGTTTTGGCTGGTAGTGGGAACTGAGGTTGCTCTGTTTTCAGTCTCTCCGGTCTCACCCTCCAGTAAGCCGCTTGCCAGCTTGCTGGAGTTTTGCAGGAGCAGAATCTGCTACGCCGCTGCCGACATCCACATCCCACGCAGTTGTGAATTTGTTCCATTCACCTATATGTGTATATATATATATTTTTCTCTTCCTAGTTCTGGTTTCTTGACCTGTGTGTGCCTTCCTTTCATAAATCCAACACTGCCCTGACTCTCCACTTCCGCCCCACCTCTTGCTATAGGAAGATAGCAGCACGCACACACACACACCGTCACCCCTGCCAGCTGATACGCAGAAGCCACCTCGGTGCAAAGGACTTGGCCAAGCGCACCAAAGCCTCGCCTGTCTCCCACCAAACACAGTGTCCCGACAACCACGTGGATTGCAGGAAGTCCCTGCGGAGGAGTTCCCAGCTTCGAAGTTCAGGCACCCTGCCTTCCCAGCACACCTGCTGAAGGTTCCTGCCGCCAGCAGCGCCCAGGTGGTATTTCTGCGCTTGTGGGAGAGCGTTCCTCACGTGTTTGCAGTGGCATCTGTTCCGATCTTTTTTGGACAAATAAAAGAGAAATCTGTGTAGAGCGGAGCCGGGCTGTTTCATTCCTACGCTTGATGCAGAACCGAACTTCTGCCTCTTGGTTTTTGTCTCTGTCAAAAGACCAGTTAGACCGTCTTCCCCACTTTGACTGCTTACTTTGAGTGAAAAAAAGAAAAGAAAGAAAGCTCCTTGATCAGCCAAAATAGAGCAGGTGTAGCATGTATTTCCACATTCTTGGTTCCCCCTTTTTGGAATATGTCTCAGCTTGTCTATATTCTTCTTGAACAGTGGTACCCAGAACTGAACACGATGGCCATTTTTGCACTACACTCTTATAGCGCGATGATTCCACTTTCAACATCCTATGGAATCCTGAGGTTTGCAGTTTCGGGAGGGGCCCCTCCCAAAACTGCAAACCCCAGGATTCCAAAGGATGTTGAAAGTGGAATCATCGCGCTGTAAGAGTGTAGTGCGGAAGTGGCCTATATTCCAGGTGAGGTTTGACCAAAGCAGAACCGAGTGGGACTGTTACCTTTTTCCAGGCTTACTCATTTTGTCTTATTTTAGCATGCTTTTGTGCATGAAAGTAAGTCGACATTGTACACATTGTACCAACATTTCTCTTAACGCCTATGTTTTTGTATGTCAGCTTTGCCTTTTTGCCAGGAATTCCCCATACTTGTGGTTTTGTGCCTTGATGCCAACAGTATACATTTTTGCATTCCCTTTTCTGTGAAAGATACATTTTAAAATGGAAGTCTTGCGTCACAAAATTCAGGAAACCGCAGATATTTAAACAAAAATGCTTTTTAATCTTCTTAGTTTGGGTAATGCAAATTCAGTAGGATCCTGTTAACATTTGGACTGAGTGAGTCAACTTCAACCCCCTTTTGGGGAACCACTGCAAGTCACCCTCATCTAGGCCAGTGCAGACCATTCCATGCTGGCTGGGGATGATGGGTATTGTTATCCAACACGTATGGAGGGCATCCTGTTTGGGGATGCAGGCATAGACAGTATAGTGTCAATTGGACAGGCTGACCTGGCATGAGGCGAATTCTTGGATTTCTTGTGGCCAGGGGCATACTGGGTGTATTGGCTGCAAGATTCCGGAAAGCTGTATTTCCCAAAAGCAATGTTTTTGTGTTCTGGCCAGCATCTTGCCTGGGGGCCTCCCTTAATCTGGTGCGCAATGCTCACCAGAAGGTCCGAAATGGAGATCCATAATTTGAGCTGTTTGCACAGGGCAGAGAGAAGGAGAAGCATGACTAGATGGGCAAAGGGAAAACCCCCAAAAGGAAAGGCAAGCCCAGACTGAGGGCAGGAGAAAGAAGCCACTGGTAAGCTTCTAGCATTATAAGACAGGGTCTTTATGGCTTGAACAGGCAAAGGGCAGGCAGAGGTTTAGCATGAAAACAGGACAGGGTGGGTACAAAAGCTTTAAGTGGACGGACAATTTGGACCACAGCTTCCATAATTCCTTACCAATGGCTTTTTGGGATTTGAAGTAAACTCAGAAGGCTTTAAATTCCCCATCCTTAATATAAGGGCACTGAGGGACCTTCAGTGCATCACATACTCACAGCCCCAGAAATCGCTGTGATAGGGACACCGTAAGCTGGAGACAACGTGAAGGCACAGAACAACAACAAACCTGTCCAAAGTCCCTGATTTCACAGTCATCAATGAGATGCAACAAAGTGGTTGTGATGATAGCTGCAGCCCCATCCCGTATTGCTACCCCTTTGCATCTGCCCTTGATATTCCCAAATTAGCTCAGCTAATAGCCTCTGATATATTTCTGCTCCGTGACTGTCTAAAGGAAGGGAGGGTTGCAACCTGTGTGCAGCCGTCAACCCCTTCGGGCAGTGTCCCAAGTCGCCTTCCTCCCCACATTAAACAGGATGCTGATAGTTATTGAATAAAATATATATTTATTTGCCTCTTCCTGACAGTCATAACACCCACCCATAACATTTCCCACCATTTTCTCTCTCCCCATACCATCTAAATACTTCATAAAGCAGGACGGTGAGGCCAAGCAACATCAGAGCGCGGTCAAGGTAGCGCAAGTTATGAATGAAGGAGCTGGGAGAAGGTTGCAGGAGGTTGCTTTTGCCTGAGCCTCCATGGGAAGGGCGAAATTCTCTCCTCCCCTGAATACACACACACATACATACATGCAAGTATTTTTTTTTTATTGCAAGAAATATAGCTCAACAAACTTTAACAGAACAAAATAAAAGTTATAGACCACCGGCATGCCATTGCTAAATAAGTCAGGCTGCCCTGCCATCTCTTTGAGCTGCAAACTCTGCTGCTCTGCATGGCAATCAAAGTTTGAAATTGCTGTTTTAACTGCTTCAGAACTGGGTTCCCGGGTTTAAAGAGCGTTTTGATGTGTGTGTTTTTTAAATATTTTTTATCTTTGTATTAATTGGTTTTCATTTGCTCATCTGCCAGGGAGCCCTTGGGGGCTGGCAGGCGAGACAGCAATAATTTAAAGAAAGAAAGAAATATGATAAATATATATACACACACATACATACACACATAATACATATGCAATACATATATGCGTGTGTGTTTGTGAATATTTCTGTATCTTTCTCTACACAGACACACACACATTTCTCTTTGTCTCCTGAAGTTGTCATTCCAAAGAGCGACGTGAGAACCAGGTCGCTCTAGATCACCTCTATTTTCATTAACATAAGGAACAACGCATCTGTCATAACGGAGCTGCACGTCTTCTTCAATAACTTCTGATTAACCCCATTTCCCAAATGGAACTGCCCGGTGTCTTCCCGCACACCCCCGTCTCAGGGACACAAATAGTACATTCCCAACTCTGGCTGCTGGGATTGGGCGCCTCTAAGAAAGGAGAAGAGAGCCCTGGGCGGGGAAAGAGGACAGGAGAGGGGCGTGGCTTTGCGAGGCGGTGTCCGCCTTCCGCTCCTCCCCTGGGACGCCCCCAGCCAACCCGCTCGGCTCTCATCTCAGCGGGATTTTCGATTGGATAGAAGTCTTTGAGCGACTCCGAACTCGGCCCACTCATGGCGCGCGGTGGCTCCTAAGGGGGCCAATCAGAGCGCAAAGCCGCGGGCGGAGGCGCCTTTTTTTTCTTCCGTTGTCGCTGCCGCCATTTTGTGCTGCGGGTTGTGGTGGAGGTGGGTGTTGGGGGCGAAGGGCGCGACCCGGGTTGGGGGGCGCTTCGGGGGCGGACGGGCGTGGGCTCGGCGCTGGGGAGGACCGGGAGCCCGGAGGGGTTTCGGCGCCTTGGAGGGGGCGAGCGAGCGAGCGAGCGAGGTTAGCAGCGTTGCCCCGCCTGCGCCCCCTCCCCAAAAATGTTATTATTATTAACTTCTCCCTTCCCCAGATAATAGAATTTTAACAATTTGGTATTTTTTGTAAATATCCTATGGCTTATTTATGTATTATTATTTATGTATTATGTATTATTATGTAGTATTATTAACCGGTACCGTATTAATTAGTATAGCAAATATATATATATATATATATATATAAGACTGGCAGGATTTGATTTGATTTGATTTGATTGCACAAGCTCTTCTTCAGCTCCTCCCAACAGACGAAATAGTGCAAATGTTGATACTAAGAAGCAACTCTATTATCCTAGTAATCATAAAAGACTGATCAGTTATTGCTAGTATTGATTGCTAGTATTGATACTAATAGAGGAGGTGTGCTAAACTTCACTCACGGGATAATAGAATAGCAGTAGTTGTATATTGTTGGAATTGCTAACAGCAGATTGGTGTGTATTAGTAATAGAGATGAAACTCACATTATTGCTGCTCGTTAATGCTCTAAAACCCAGTTGCTAATAACGGGTAAGGTAGATCCCTCGAATCAGTGCAATTTAAATCAATTTTAATTGAGACTAACGATTGGGTTAATGGTCCTCTGTTGATTGCTGTTGACATTTCTTATAGATAACCAGTATTTTTGGGGAGTAATAATAATGAGGAAAATGCATTATCGGTATTGCCTATATTATTCACGATAAGCAATATTAACAGTAATGATACAGCAGCAGTTGTATTACTGCTACTACTACTGTTTGCAGTATATCAGTCTGATAGAGATGAGGATTGCTGTTGTGATAGCAGTGAATGTAAATGCATTTTTGTGTTTGTGAAGATGCTACTGTAGTAATAATAGCAGAAGTGGTGGGTAAGGCTTTTGCAAAATAGCGGCCAGTAACACTGTATTTGGTTCTTTTGTTGCTGTCGGTGTTGACACTGTTGCTACTCCGGCAGTTTTTACACACACAAACTGTGTTTTTTTTCTGGAGGGAGCAGAAATTCTTTAGGTTTATATTGAAATCTATTTTTAAAGGCTTTACCAGGGCCAAATGCAAATCTTCGTAAATAATAATTTTAAAAATCATCGCAGGTTAGGTACTCCCTTTTTTCCTCCCTCTTGTTTTATGCAACCTTAACTAAATCACTGAACGTGTTTTCTTTTACAATCTAAATTTGAAAGTGGGAACAAAGCCAAACAGGTAGTAAAGCATGAATGTGAGCAAATGCATGTTCCTAAGCCAGGTTCATTTATAAAAATTATCTCCTGTCTTTCACTCACTTTGCAGAGCCCTTGAGGCATACATATGTTGACATATAAGTTATAATGATAGGTTGGGCAGTTTACCTAAGAAGCAGTATACGGTACTTTGGGCTTATACTGCCTACCTGTGTTTTGTTTATTTGCTGTGTTTTAAGTGGTTTAAATTTTATGGATAGCTTAAGGATATTTTTAACTTTTGTATCTGATATATTTTTATGCTCTGCTTAGCTGTTGTAAGCTTCCCAGACTGTGAAAAGGATAGGATATCTATATTAATAGTAATAATAATAATAATTGTTGTTATGGTGGGGTTGAGAAAAATGAAATTAAGCCAGTGGTCGCAGGTGAAGGTATTTTTCTTAAAGAGGAGTGTGTATGTGGAGAAGAAGGTGCTGTTGTTAAGTGTTGGAGAGAATTCGAAACACACAGAGTGGCATCTGATAATTCCTCAGGGCCCACAGGTTTTTTTCCACTATACTCTGAAAAGCCTGAGAAAGAGATGGGTTTCTCTGGAGAGAATGCCCTGACTTGGTGGAATTTGAATTTGTGGAATTTGCTTTTAAAAACAACAGCAGAGACCTGAATCCTACAATTGACCAGCTGGAGCCTGGTAGAAAAGATATATGCTGAGAATGAAGGAAGAGAATAGAATTTTTTTCAGAGTACCAGAATTGAGTGGACTCGAGCTGTTCCACAGAGAAATCCACTCCTGGTTATACTAGGATTTCTAAATTTCAGCTGTATAATTTAGGGCCTGAAAGGGGTGGAGACAGCACACCTTCTTTCATAATAGCTGTGATTGTGTTGCAAAGTGGGGAAAGAAGAAAGTTTTCAATTGCTGAAGCTATAAATGATTTTACTCTTCTCCATGTGATTCTTCTTCAAGACCAAAATGGTAGAAAGCCTGGAAATGAATGTGTTATACTAGGAAGAAATTATAGTAGCATCTCGGACAGATCACTGAGCTTTACCTATTGGAAATCCTTGCTGTAACCCATTTTTCAGGCATTACCCATGCGGTCACAATTGCAGGGCCCCATTACTTCCTGCTGTCCATGTATCTGGGGAGGCGGTGGAGTAGAGGAGAGACAATCATAGGGAGCTGCTTATTTCATGCATATAGACTTCCCCTGGTGATTTTGAACTCTGATTGTGCAGAGGTCTCAATTATGGGGAAGGTCCGTATCTGTAGATACCTCCCTGTTCCATGGATGGAGCTCTCAGTGGCAGGGACTTCCTTCATGTGACTGTGATTGAAGGTCTTGCGAAATTCACAAGGTGACCTTTAAGTGAATGACTTTCTTTGCCTGGTGATTTTTTTTTCTCGCCTCAAAAGTGTTTGCTGTGTCTTGCCTTGGTTTGCTATAGCATAGCTTAATACCTCTTTCCTCAACCCCTCATTCAGCTCTAGCTGCCATGGTGAAGCTCTTCATCGGTAATCTTCCCCGGGAGGCCACCGAGCAGGAGATCCGCTCGCTCTTTGAGCAGTATGGGCGGGTTTTGGAATGTGACATCATCAAGAACTATGGCTTTGTGCACATTGAGGACAAGACAGCGGCGGAGGATGCCATCCGCAACCTGCACCATTACAAGCTGCATGGGGTCTGCATCAACGTGGAGGCCAGCAAGAACAAGAGCAAGGCCTCCACCAAATTGCACGTGGGCAACATCAGCCCCACCTGCACCAACCTCGAGCTGCGGGCCAAGTTTGAGGAAGACGGCCCGTGCTCGAATGCGACATCGTGAAGGATTATGCCTTTGTGCACATGGAGCGAGCAGAGGATGCGGTTGAGGCCATCCGAGGCCTTGACAACACAGAATTCCAAGGTGGGAAAGGGGAGATGGGTGGCAGTGTAAGCTAGGAGCAAAAAGGAAAAAGGCCCCTGAGTGGTTTCCTGTCTCTGGAGGGCAGTTGCCTTCAGCAAGGCAGCAAAATTTGGTCAGTTATGGGCTGGCTGGCTAGTTAGCAGAGTTGTCTACTAGCTAAACTTGAATGTTTAGCCGTTCATTTGATTAAATAAGAGAGTAACTTTAAACACATTGACATGGTTCAGTGGTTCAGCAAAGATAGTGTTGTTTTGAGGATCTCAGATAATTTCAGTGAGTGATCTTTTCATATACAGAAGCTCCCACTGCTTATTTGAAAAAAGGTGGGGCTTTTGAGTCCATTTTTGTCAGAATTTGTGTGGATGGTATTCCACTAGAAACACTGGAGGTCAAATACTTTCAAATATAATTTTGAAGCCCTTCAACTTAATGTAAAATTCAGGCTTTAAAGAAGTCATGAAAATGGATTAGAAAATACCTTCAAAAGGCAAAAATACTGTTTCATGGCAATGTTTTGACCTTTCAAAAAGCCTTTGTTAGATTTTCTTCCCATCACAATTTAGTACAGTGAGAAGAAAGTTGGTATCTTTCTGTCCCTTATGAAACCCTAGGTCTGTGATTGTTTTTAGCTGAGTTAGTCAAATAGCATTTGTAGTATTCCATCTGTTTTTATAGAATTTTAGCATCTGGCTACTGAATAAACTGACAATAGCATGGATCTTGATTGCAACCCTGATCACCCTTCATGCCCCACTTTCTTTAGCTGTGTAATCCTTTCCTAACAGAAAGATATTACTTTGATAAACAGATAAATTTCTAACCTTCTTTTTTCCCCTACAATTCTTCTAGCCAATTGCCAAGTCACGCCTACCTTTCTTGCATTCCTGCTTCCTTTCCCCTACATTACTTTAGTCAACTTGTTTCTGGGCACACTTTGTCTTCATCTGTTTCCATGCAGTTTCCCAGTCTTGTGCAGTTCTTTCCTGTCTCCTTCCATTCCCATTAATGCAGGACGGTCATGTCTTGTCTTTTCTCAAGGCCCTTGCATGTCTTGAAAAAAGCAGCTAAAGTTTTTACTTGTGTTTCAAGGTGCAATTTTTTATCAGCCCTCTTTTTTGCAAAGAATTTTGTTTTGAGCATTTAAAATGTCACTGTCAATCTAAGATGTCACAGCAGATCTGATAATGCCAATGGGAAGCTGCAAGTTGCAGAGATGCAACATTTAACCTGTTTCACAGTCTGTTAAGTTTTTCCTTGTCTGTTTGTGTATGTGGAGAAGGGTTTTGTTTCAGAATCATAGTGCCATTGAGGCTAACCCCTTGCCCTGCAGGAATTCACCAACACAGTGTACACCATTTCCCCCCACATTTCTTAGATTTGGAAGGAGGGTGGTACATCTGGTTTTGGGAAGACTGAACACCTTAGCTGATGCTGGTGGAAATGAGTTATGAAAACTAACTATAGATTTGGCCATACTGGCCAAATTCCCAAATAATTCCAAAGTTGGCTCCTGATAAGTATTTATTTGGCAACCTCCAAGTGTTCAGATATAGAGGCATGCATTAATGTTCCCATTTCCCCTTACAGATTAGCGGAATATAATTATGCCAAGTTTCTTTTTCTTCTTCTCTTTTTTTTAGCTTGTCTGGAAAGATGATTAGAATGTAGTTGTATCATGATGGTGGGTAAGAACCAGCACTGTACAAAAACAAATAAATCTCCCTAGAGAGGGGTGAAGAGATGGAATTCAACATTGCCTGGAATGTCAAAGAAAAGGAATTGGCCACTGCTTGGACTGGAAGTCAATAAATTTGGGGCGGCTGTGGATGGGGAAAGAGGTGGTCTATTTGAAATGGTTTGGCAGGGTTATATATGTAGTGGGGAGAGGCCTGAGTAGAGTTGAGATGAGGAGAAATGTATGCAGAAATGCACATACATTATTTATAGTATATTGAGCAATTGGGCAAGTGAGGTAAGTTTGCACCTTTCCAGTGCACTCAGCATCTTAGAACCCTCTGTAAGTCAGTCCTCATTGACTGTTCACTTCTTTTTACATGCTAGAGAAAAGAAGCTGAGCTGCTGGCTGCATTAAGTCGTACTTTGGGGTGGGACTGTCCCTCTTGATCAGTGGTTCTCAACCTCTGGGTCCCCAGATGTTCATGGACTTCAGCTCCCAGAAGCCCTGACCATAGTGGCTGAGGCTTCTGGGAGTTGAAGTCCACGAACATCTGGGGACCCACAGGTTGAGAACCACTGCTCTTGATGGTTGGTCTTGTGTGTATGTAGGCAACACTGCTGCTCCATAAAGCAGTTGTGTATACTTTCCATGCAGAAAGTACCGTTACAGCTAGATCCAGCCGCAGCTGATGAATAACTGGTCTCTCTTCTCTCTCTGGTACTATAGATACCAATTACTGGTGAATTCTGAAAGAGTAGTTAGTCCATTTCCCATGCCAATTCCATACAAATACTTTTGGAGAAAACTGGTCTCTCTGAAGGCCTTTTTTGCAGGAAAGACCCTTCCTTCTTGGATGTGTAAAGTGTTTGGGTACCCCTCTTTGCATCAGAAGGGAGGAGTAGCTACTGCAGGCAGTGGCCTGAGAAACCTAATTATCGGACCTCACTCTCTTTCATTTGCCTTGAGGTGTTCCTGCCCCCCACTCCCAGGCATCTGGCTTAGGAGATTTGCAAGAAGCAGCACACCTTATAGAGCCCTCGGTCCCATCAGTTATCGGTTGAGGAGCTATGTAGGTAGGGTGCTCAAGATTATAGGATGATTTTTATTACTGTGAAGAATGTTGGGGGTGATACAGCAACAATAAATCTTAGATTTTGATTATCTGTTGTTTGAGGGAAGAGTTCACAGAACAAATGAAGATGGTAGAAAACAAATATGAATTGATGTTAGAAGAAGAGAATGGGTTAGAGAAAGCAATTAAATCCAAATTTTGAAAGCATTTCAATGGAAGGAAAGGAGAGGGAGTTAGAAGATAGAAGGAAAATTGGTGAAACAGGTGCAGTGTGTTAATGTGAATGTTGTCTCTTGGTACCAGTAATAAATAATAATAGTTTTTAAAATGTGGGATGATTTTACACATAAACACCTCTCCAAAACTTTCAACAGGGATCATGCAGAGATCAGCAGTGTCCCCAGTAAAGTTCTTTGGCAGTGTTACTGTCTTAAAAAGTGTGGGCACATCCAGCTGGGTGAGCAGTGCCTGTCCTGTGTGGATGGACAGGACGTTACCTTACTCAGCCCTGTCCACCTCTGCAGTTGGCTGCCCTCTTTGTAGATGGGTTCTGAAGTAGAAGATGAAGTCAGGAATGCAAAAGCAATGACCAGGGACCCAGGATGTGTATCCTAAAGGATTCCTAGAGCACCAAATGGAAGGTATGGGAAGCCGAAGTAACCTGAACAGTGCCAGCATCTCTGTGGAATAGTATAAATAGTCGGCATACCACCTCACCCCTTGGGTGCAAGAGGGCAAGGAGAGGGTGGGATGGAGAATTGGGAAGTTGGGCCTCATATTCATACCTGAAGGCGTGATTCTTTGCAGGTTGCTGCCCGGGAGCAAAAGTGGCTTTTGAGCTATGCTTAGAAATGGTAAATTGGCTGTTGAAAATGGCGAGGTTGATCGGACTTCCTTTGCTTCTGCAGCAGGGCTGGAGTCAGACGGTTGAAAGGGTGCAGACTTCTTGGGGAAGAGCATCACCGGGGGGCTTCAGGCGTGTGACTTAAGTCTGCCGAGGTCAACCCTTCTTGCTGGTGAATTTACATGCCACCTTTCAGCACGGTAGCAGCCAACACAGCCATTAAAACAGGGTTACTCAATGAAAATGTCAGGTAGGCCAGCCGGGTGAGCGGCACCTGTCCTAATGTGGCTGATGGGGTTGCTGTCAGTTCCTGGAAATGGTTGGGCAAAGCACACGGCTGTGGCAACAGGAAGGGAAGCTGACTTTCTGCTGCATTGGATTGGCTGTCGGCCAGGGGTTTAGAATTCGTACATGGCATAGCTTCTGATACCGGTCAGGCTCCTGGAATTGGATGGTCTTTATGATTTCCATAATGGGTCAGCCTTTGCCTCCTTTGCCTGACGCTGGAAGGGCCTGGCAGCCTTTCTGCTCCTTCCATTGAGTGGCACATTAAATCTTTCTATAGGCATAGAGCGTGCCACCTTTCTGTGGTGGTCCAAGAGAGAGGCTGGGGGAATAGCCTAGCCAGAAACCTGAGCTGACTGCATGTTCAGTCTTCATATCTCTAGAGCCTGCAAAGCCTAGGCCTGTGAGATCTCTTAAACGGAGCACAGCACGTGACCCCATGCTAGCTCTTCTCTGCTTCAACGGGGAAAAGCAACAAATTAAGGACTCCCAGTGTTGGGACTGGAAAGAGAAGGATGTCATTTTTGAGTTCAGAAACGATATCTGAAAGCATTCCCTTCCAGAACTTATCCCATTCATTACCAAGTCTTTGCAAGCATTTCTTTGCTGTCAGAATGACTGGAGATACTACTTCACGACGACTGTGGTTTGACTGCAGCATCCCAGAGTGCACTTTGAAAGTCCAGTGTTGGGATATGCAGCCAACCCAGTAGCTACCAGCTTCCCAAATGCACAGTCGCTGGGATCTGGGGATGTCATTTCTGATGCATTGTAGCATTCTGCAGGCCTGCTGAAATATTTCTGGTTCTTAGTTGCAAACATTGTCTGGAGGGGCTGATAGAAATATTTAATTCTGAAGCATTTGATTCTGCTGCTGCTCCTGCTGAGTGTTTTGGCCCCCAAGCAGTTTACTTGGCTAATCCACACCAAGAGAAGGTGGCTCCCACCCTTTTGGTGGCAGGAAATAATTTGGCACAGGAGGAGCTTTTGGTTTGCCTCTTGTACTGTTGGCTGTGGCAGATTGGGCCAGCTGGTGGTTCCCTGACTTGTTTTTTTTTCCTTAAAAAGTCTGACCTGCTGTGCTTTTGCTTTGAACTGTGTTTTAACAAATCTTTATAGCTGCCCTTCTTGCGTCTGTTTCTTCAAGGCAAACGAATGCGCGTGCAGTTGTCCACCAGCCGGCTCAGGACCGCGCCCGGGATGGGAGACAAGAGTGGCTGCTACCGGTGTGGGAAGGAGGGTCACTGGTCTAAAGAGTGCCCGGTCGATCGCACGGGGCAAGTGCCCGAGTTGACCGAAACTTATAGCGAGCAATACGGAATGGTGCGCACCCCCTACCCTGCGGGCTATGGGGATCCCGTGTATTACGATGACCCCTATGGAATGGTGGATTACTATAAACGGTACCGCGCGAGGTCCGCCGCGGCGTACGGGGCTTCTGCATACAACGCTTATGCGGAGCACACCATGGCCCAGTATTCCCAGTATGCCCAGTACTCACAAGCCACAGCCATGGCCAATCGCCTCTCTACGGCCTTAGACCCCTACGAGAGGGCCTTGCTACCAGCCTCGGGAACTGCAGCGGCGGTAGCTGCCGCTGCTGCGGCCGCGACCTCTTCCTTTTACGCCCGGGATAGAAGCCCTCTGCGTCGTTCGGCCGCTGTGGCTTCCACCGCCGGAGACATGTACGGATATGAGCGCGTTCAGCTGTCTCCCGTCCCGCGATCCTCTCTCTACGATGTCCAGCGGTTCGGGCGGGATACAGGCGCGGACAGGTTGCGGTACTCCGCGTATTGAGTCTGGAGGTGAGAGCGTTTTTTCATGAGTAGCTTGGTGGAGGAGGAGGAGGAGGGGGATGGCCCATTGGTGTGGCTGCTGGTGAGATTTGGGAAAGTGGCCAGCTGCTGTATGTGTCCTGAACAGATACCTGCAGGTATCTGGTGCTCTGGATCCTGCTGTGGTTAGCAGCAGCATACCTCTAGGCTCTAGCACATCTGGAGCAAACTGTGCTACTGGCATGGGCAGCTTAGTTCGGACTTTGCCACCAGCCAAGAGAAAAGGGGAGGCCCCTGTTTCTTTCTGCAGAACTATACAGCCAGCATCTCTTTTCATAAGAAGAAAAGGTTCTCTTTTGCTACTTCTAAAAAACGAATTGACCCTTGTCAGTTCTCCTGTTTTCCTCCCAGTGCCTCTGCTAGCTTCCTTGTTGGTCCACGCCCTCGCCTTCTGCTCACAGGGCTTCTGGCAGTCTGTCTCACTCTCTGCATACATACGTCATCAGTGCAGCAGCTGTGCCCTGCGTGGCCAGACACAGCCTTCTGGTAATGTTGCTCTGAAATTCTGGGAGCAGGACTTTGCGTATGTGGAAGATGCCCCAGTATCGCCTCCAAGCCTGTTGTCTGGAGGATGGAGATTTCTGTTATCCCATCAAGGCACATTGTTGAGTAAGCCCTCCCATCCACCCCAATTCATTCTCATCAGCATTGGTGTGTTGGTAGGGTCCTTCACAAAGAATCTCTGGGGGTTTTTTTCCCAAGGAAGCCAGTCTGCAAGGGGCAGCATTCACACATCATTACATTAGATTGGCTTTAGTGACTCAAACCAAGATCCGTATAGACCAGCCTTCTGACTGGTTAAATGACTGCCTCAGAGAAGCACAACATGAAGGTCAGGTTGGGCCTCTCTCTTCTGGCTCCAGCATTCTGAAGTGCTTTCCCTTAGTTTGGGGAGACCACCAGCTAGTAGTTACTGGCCTACATTCTCCACATTTGTCTGACCCAGCCTTCTCCAGTTTGGTGCCTTCTCAGAGTTGCAGTTCAATACACTCAGAAGGTACCAGGTTGGGGGAAGCGGGTCTCCTGCTTTTTAGAGGTCATAGCAGCCCATGGCCATCATCACATCTCCTTTTACTGAGTTTTCAGTTAACTGCATTGTGTTAAAGATGATGTTTCTGTTGCGTATTCTGAAGCCGCTATCAATTTATTTTCAGCAGGTGACCCCCAGGGTTCTAGTAGGATTTCTACTTCCAAGCACATACAGATGTTTCATAATTTTACAGAGTTTTTACCATGTTAGGTTGTCTCCTCTCTTTCTTGGTTGTCATTTTTTTCGAAGAGAGAGCACAAATTCCAGACTCTTATTGTTGTAAATAATAGTATGCTTATCTCAAGTTAGTTGCCACTTTTCTGGACTTTTTAAGAAATGAACTGTCCAGAATAATATACAGTTTATTTTCATGTTCAACAGAATATTTTCAGTCCTCTTCTAGCAATTTTTAGGATTCATCCGTAGCCAGCTTTTTCTTCCCTCAGAAGTGGGACATATGTTGCTTTGTGTTAGAAGGTTGGAGGGAAGAAGGCCGTGTGGGCAACAGTTCTTACAGCATGCATATCTCTGAGGCCCTGTTTGGTGTCTCTTGCCTGCTTCTTACTGAAATAACAATGGAATGATACCCTTCCTTGAATGTCAAGTTTGCATGATTCCTGCAGCAGAGCAGGAGTGCCCTAGACTTCTCAGTGAGTTGCTGGAATAGATTCAGCCGGACAGTCTTCATGGGAGCAGAAGCACAGAAGTATCTGAACAGGTCAGAGTGCAGTAATGAATCACCTGCCTGGCATGCAGAAGGGCCCAGGTTTAATCTCTTAATTTTTTTAAAAAATGAGAAAGATGCTTCACAGCCTGTCAGTCAGAGTAAAAAGTAATGGGTTATATGGACAATTAGTTTGACCCGGTCTAAGGCAGCTTCCTTTGTTCCAGGGAAGGGTCCGTAGTTCAGTGGCACAGTACCTGCTCTGCACGGAGAAGGTTCCAGGTTGAATCCCTGACATTTCCAGTTTGAAAGGATCTTGGATGGCAGGGCTGGAAAAGGACCCCTTGGGAAGTATAGTCCAAAAAAGTAACTTGCAAGCTGTCAGTCACTGGTCGGAGTTGGGAAAAAGGCCAGCCTTAATTCTTCTTCACAGAAGGAACTGTGAAAGTCTGTAGCATAGTGAAAAAGGTGAGTTAGCTGTCCCAGGCCGCTGCTTCATGTGGCATTTTAATCAGTTGCCCCAGAACGCATGCCTTGAAATGGAATGGTTCTGGCCTCAGAGGGTTGCTTCGTTTTCTGAAATGTTTCATGTTAACCTGAAAAAGAATGCTTCCTAAAGTTGATTTTCACCCATGTTTTAGTACACAGTCCTCCCCCGCCCCGAATTCTGTGAAATGGCAGTTACAAATCTGGTTGTTCTTCCTCACACCCATATCTGTTCCTTCCACCACTTCCACGAGCTACATGCGCATGTCCATAAGCATGTGACCCTTCGCTGGCATTCGGCTGGACACACACACATCGTCCCTGGAAGTGGAGAACTGTGTGTTCGAATCCTGAACCATCTGCTTCTGGGGTTTCCTCTAGGCACGGAGACCACACCCCTGAACCTTCACATGAATTGTATCTTTTATTTTTCAGGTAGGCTAATTGAGGGCTGGACGTCGGGTTCCTGTGGTACGCCCGCGGCAAAACTGTGCCAGGCTTCATGATGTGTGTCGATTTGTGTTTAGCATGGCCTCACTAGTGGACATTTTGTGTGTCTTCAAAACTTAGTGACAGCTAACTTCATTTTTTTAAAAAACTTCCCCAGGAATTGCTTATGGGGGTGGGAAAGAGGGTCAGAGTTTTGGGGGGGCGGGGTCCACACTGGGTTTTGCACCCTCTTGGTCTTGGTCTTTGCTTTGTGAATCTCAGTTGAGATCTAGACAAAGGGGCACAGGGAGAACAGAAGGCAAACCCTCTTCCTTCTGGATCCTGTTTTGAGCCACTGCGTTTTCCCTTGGCTCAGCTGGAGCTTTCACTCTCTTCCTGAACAGGCTTAATTTTGGAATTAAATAATCAGTTTTTTTTCTTTTCCTGTAAGAAGTCACTGTCGTACAGAGTTGAGTTTTGGCCCCTCCTGTGGAGTCCTTTCCTTCATATATTGATATTAACCTGTGATTCTTTTTGTTCACTGAACACTTTTCACCTTCCCTTTCCCCCTTCTATAAAAATAAAAAACATTTGTAACAGACTCCTGGAGGTTTCTGTCTCTTGTGTAGCCTGGATGAAAAAGACCAAAGGAGAATTTAACCCGCTGCATAATTTAATGCATGTTAACGCAGGCATCCTCTTCCCAGTTGGCTATAAAATTACATTTGCTACATTGGTGGGGACTGAAGGTTGCTTTCATTTCCTCAAAAACCTTTCTCCTTGGCATGCTCTTCCATTTTTAGAAGCACAGAAGATGTGTAAAATCTGCAGTCTTTGGTTGTATCAAAACACTAAAATCTGAAACCCAAATACTGGAAGGACCATCTGGTTCATGGGTTGGATAAGTACCACTGAAAGGCTTTTGGGGCGGGGGGGATGGTGGTACAAAATGTAAAGAGTCAAAATCTTCCAGCTTAACAAGAAAGATACCCAAGGCACAAGGCAAAACACAGCACACCCATGCAAGATAGTGAAAGACTCTGATACACTAGGCCTCAAAATGCTTCATCTATCTCCCTTGCTGTCCTGTAGGCTGGGAGCTGCCTCCCACTCCCCTTCTCTTTCAGATCCCTCCTCGAAACCCACCTTTACTTTAATGCAATGAGGTACATTCAAGAGCTTTTTTGGATTAAAACTCCCCTGAGTTCCAACTGGCTTGGCCAGTGGTTGGGAACTATAGTCAAAAATATCTAGCCGGCACTTGATGGTGCGCCAAATTTCAGGGGGACGGCTGAGTTGCTCCTTGGGATCCTCCAGCGGTTGCATGGACTGGCAACTATTTTTAGACTGAGGATTATGATTTTGGCATCTGCTTCACATTTTGTCAGAATTAAGACACTGGGAAAACTAGCTGCTGACCTTGAGGAATGGCCTTCCAAGAAATAACATTACACAGCACTGCTCTGAAATTACCTTTGGGGACTAACAGGTATCCAGGGCCTAGTATTCCTGGATTGTGGAAGGGGACAAAGACCCCGGCCTTCCCCATTAACATTAGAGTTCTCCATGGCTGCTGCTAATTGAACCTTAGGAATCAGCACCAGTGTTTCTACAAATGCACCTCAGATCTTGCCACATACTCCTCCAATCTGTACAGGAACACTAACAGCTCATGTGCCCCAAATAGTTCCCATACATGCCACATTTGGAAAGCAATGGCCTTGGATGTGGGTAGCTGCAGCTGTAGGGTTTGACAGGCTCTGTGGCACTGAGTGTGGTGTGTG
Source organism: Iguana delicatissima (assembly GCA_948472985.1). Lineage (NCBI taxonomy): Eukaryota > Metazoa > Chordata > Lepidosauria > Squamata > Iguanidae > Iguana > Iguana delicatissima. Next base: position 484,940 of record CAOKZL010000714.1, on the reverse strand, counting down.
ATACAGTCACTGGGTTCACCACAGACCTTCTGTGTGGCATGTCCCTCTTGGGAACTTCTATGGGATTCTCTCCCAACAGAAACAGAATTCTAGATGAGAGATCTGATCCACAAAGGCAATCATTAATTGTGGTCAACAGCGCTGCAAAAATACAGGAGCAGAGACTGGGAGGTAGCAGAGAGACATGAGAAGTAATGATGATGGGTTTTAAAGACTAAAGTAGGTGTGGAGAATTTTTTAATCTCAAGATGTTTTGGGCTTCAACTCCCAGAAGCCCTAGCCAGTGTGCCCAGGACTGCAGCTGGTGCAAACAGGGCAAAGTCAATTACTTTTCACCAACAGCCTAGAGAAAGGTGTTCAGCAGGCTTGATGTGGTCAATAATCCATAAATACCATAGGTACTTGAGCCTATCAAAGGTAGTTTAAACAGTTATACTAGGGTTGGAAGAGGTTGCAGGGGCCATCTAATCCACCCCTACCCCAGGTAGGAATACACAAATACAGCACTCCTGATGGTGGCTGACACCTTTTTTTAATTAAAACTGAGAAAGTCAGAACCTCACATTCTTCTGCAGATACCAACAGATTATGAAGAAGAAATATCTCACCAACTCTTCCAAATCATGGCGTGACCCAGGTGACCACCAACACTAACCTTGTTCCTTGGGTGTATGTCCACATATTCAACATTCCCATTTGGTAGAGCAGCTATCTCAGTCTCCTCCTTGTCTTTTACACAATTTATGATATTTGGGCCTCAGTAAAATCCCCCCCTTGAATTGTTCTTGGTATAGCCAAAGAATCTAAATTGACTGGGGCTGCCTCTGTATATGCCTGCCCTTGCTGGCTGCAAGGGAACTCAGCTGGGAAGGAAAAAAATTGATAGCAGGATCTGACGTTTGTGTAGAAAGATGTAAAAAGTGCTTTCTCAACTGCCATTCTGGTGTGTTGTCAAAGGGCAATAAATAGGACAATGGTGCTGGTCTAAGTAAGAGGGGGCAGCTTTCTTCCCTGGCTCCTTTTCTGAACTTGTCTCTTCAGAAAACTGGCACGCCGACTTTGCTGCAACCAGTACAGCATCTCCACTGTGTCCCATTGCATTTTCTCCAGGTATGGGCGTCCCCGGAAGGTCACAGTATCATCAAACTCTTCTTTGATATGGGTCAGGATGACATAGAGCTCCAAGTCATACTGGGCCAGTTCGGAACGCAGGCGGTTCCTTTTTCTGGCTTCCTTCATTCGCATTGCAAAGGCCTGGGGCTCTTTGGTAAACAAGCGATTTGGATCTGAAGCCGTCTGCTCAAACTTTTCCAGTTCAGCCAGCAGGAGTTCCCGCTCCTGGATAGACTGGGCTGCCCCCTCCCAAGCTTGGAGCATGTCTGGGAGGAGGAAGTAGTATTGGCTAGAGCTGTACTTAATGGCCATGTCTAGCCTCTCTCGTGCCGAGAAATGAAGAACCGTCCAGAGCCTTTCCAGCCTTCTCTGCATGGCCCTGAGATCTTCAGGCTTGTGATCACAAAAAGCAAGAGTTCCCATTTCCCCCATCACGATGCTAGTGGAATTCCATGTTCCAGACTCAAAAACTTCTTTCTTACTGAGCTGAAGCTCTCCAGCCTGCTTAATTGTGTCTCTTCTCACCTCTCGTTTCTTGATTTCAGCCTCGTTGATCAGCTGCCGCAACTCCTCCTCCTTCTCCTCTCCGTCAATGTCGTACAAATGAAAAATGACTTGCAAAAAGTCAGACTCCTTGATGCCAATGTATTTCAGATAATTGTCTGTGTTGAATGTCTTCTTCCACCATTTCAGCCAAGAAGCATGTTTTCTTTTACTTAGCGTCTTTTTGATTGGTAGATTTGGGGTCTGTAGCGTGTCTACCACTTCCTCAGGGGAGAAGGGGCCAGCTGGCAGGATTTTAGCCAGCTCTTTGTTAATGACTTGCTCACTTTTCCTCCTAATCAGCGTGGAAGAAGCAAAGCAAGCCGACAGATCTATGTTGGATGCAGCAGATTCTGTCAAGGGCCCGAGATCAAAATTCAGGTGGTCTTTGGAGATGGTATTCATCAGTTCCTTATACATCTCCCGGACCTCTTCCCCAGTAGAAAGATTGGCATCCAGAGACTTCAAGGTGGCATTGTTTATCTCCCCGAGGAGGTGGTTGTAAATTGGTGGGCACTTCTCCAGAGCCACAGCATCTAAGTAGGTTCTTTCCGATACTTGGAGATCAGCTGCTTTCACAACCATCCTGTCATGGATTTGGAAGTTTACTGTTGTCGCCTGCGGGTGAGAGGCTGGAGCAGCGATAATGGTTTTTCTCCGTTTCATTTCAGAGAGTTCTTCCAGTTCCAAGGAAGTCAGCATTCTCTGGAGGTGCTCTAGGCGGACCTCATTCGCCTTGCGCCATGTTAAAGCTTTAATAAGGGGAGGAAGGTCCAAATCGTCATCATGCTCTTCTTTCCACTGGTTGCTTTTAAGGACAGAACCCTGCACCAGCCTCCGAAGGTCCTCCGTCAGTCCCCTTGCCCCCCAAAGTTCCTCATCCTCAGTGAATTTAGCATAGTGGCAAGGCAGATCTGGAGTGAGACGGCGGGGGGTTATATGGATCCCAAGTTCATCTGCAAGGAGTTGCCCAACTCTCATATTAGGCATGGACTGGCTCTTCTTGAGAAACACGGAAGTAGCCTGCTTGGCGTGTTGTGACTTACTCTTCTCTCTTGAGATAGCAGGGCAAGGTGTCTTGATAGCAGCGCAAGACATCTGCCTACAGAAAATACTCTCTTTTAGCAACGGAAGATGCAACTGCTTTATTTTCTTCATGTCCAGCAAAGGGATCTCCTCAAGTTCTTTGATGTCCTCAGCTATCTTCTGCCTCACGGGCGGCAAGCGAGGCCTGGTGAGCCTGATGAAGTGGCTGATCGTGAAACCCAGGCGGCACCCGAGCGTGTGAACCGGCTTATGGCTCAGCGGGCTAACCGGCTTCAGGGGCGACTCCGCCCGGTAGCCCTGCAGGGTCTTCATCTCCATGACCAGGCGATGGCGAACGACGGCCACATTGAGGAAGCTGGAGCAGTCCAGGGAGAGCTGGGAGGAGAAGCGAGTGAGGTTGGCGCAGTTGGTGAAGACCCCCAGCTTCCGGCGATGCTCCATGAGGCACAGGTAGTGCAGGAAGAGGTGCTGGCACACCAGGCCGATGTACCTCACCAGCTGCCGGTACAGCTCCCGGTTGGTTTTGGCATCGAAGGCCCGGTCGTAGAGGGTTTGCTGGACATCCTTGAAAATGTGCCTGACCTCGGTCAGGATGATCTCCCGAAAGGCCCTCTGATGCTGGGCGGGGACGTGGGCCCACTGAGGCCCCAGCTCCAGCCGCTTGCCGACTAGCTGGAGGAGCTCGGCCAGGGAGATGGGGACGGGGATGGTCCTCTGGGCCGGCGGCGGCGGCGAGGCAGCCAAGGGGGCCTCTCTGTGGAAGGAGGCCCGCACCCTGGTGTGAGTGCTGGGGAAGAGAGAGAGCGGGGCCAGGATGCGCCGGTACTGCTCGTGCAGCTGCTGGGCGCCCGCCTCCGCGTCGTCTAAGGGGTACAGCTCGCGTCGGGGAGGCGAGGCGGGCAAAGCCATGGCTGCCGGAGCCGCCGCAAACCAAAACAACCGCGCCGGGGAGACTTATCACTTAGCGGTCGTCATGGTTACCCCGGGTTGCGCCGCCGCTCTGGTTCCGGGCGGGCCGCCCAACGCAGGACTTTGGTTCCGGAGGAGCAGGAGGGAAGCTTTTCGCGGGGGGACCGGCGCCATCTTCTCAGGACTACCTTTCGCTGAAAGCGCCGCTGGTCGGCCATAGAGGCGGAGGGGGCTGGAGCGGCGGGAGACATTTCAACTTCCGGTATTGCCCTGTTGGGAGGGACAACGAAGGGGACGGCGATGGCAGGAGTTCCCGAGGGAGGCAGGGGCGTCGCCTGCAAGGTGAGAGACAGACCACCCCCCATTTCATGGGCTAGTCTTGGGGGACTCGGGGTTGGCATCCATTATCCCCCTTCCTGGTGGTTCCTGGCAGTTGCATAAGCAGGTAAAAGGGCAGCAGGTGAAGGACTCAGCTCAGCAGGGAGATAGGCAGCCTCTGTACCTCCTGAAGTTCCTTTTTTTTCTTTCCATGAAAGCAGTCAGGAGTTTCCTGAGACATAAGGGCATTATGGGCACGAAAGAGGGAAAGTGAACCGAGTTCTGTGGGTTTATATTGTACACTTCTATTCAGGAACAATTTACAGTAGCCTGTTTTGAACCAAGTCTGGGAAATGGAGGTTGGGCTCCAGCTGTATGCGTCTGCCTTCTACATTTGCCAGTTTCACTTTTGCGGATTTGGTTCTTCCCGGATTATTTGCTGTCACCTCTGCTGCCGCCCTGTGCCATTGTTAATTGGGACTGCAAGCCCCATGAGACTGAAAAACCGCGAACGAGGCTTGTAAGTCACTCTTAAAAATGGTGTGGGGCAGCTGTAGAGGTGACCGTAACCCCCCCAGCCAAGAAGACCGTGTGGTGGGATGGAGAGAAGGGCCTTCCCTGAAGATCTCAGTGCTTGGGCTGCAATGAAATCATCCTTAAGATAACCACAATTTGAGTTATATGGGGCTTTTTAAGTCATAACAGAACCTTGGAGTAATTATAAGATATATTTAGCATTTCACAGTACATGACAATTTTGGGCTGATGTGGCTCTCTTTTTGCAGTTGGAATTTGCTGTCCAGATGACATGCCAGAATTGTGTGGAGGCCATCCAGAAGACTCTGCAAGGAGTGCCAGGTGATGTGAATAAGAGGAGCCATTCCAGTCTTTTAAACCCCACCTGTGGGCTTTCCCTTTTTTCTCCTTTCCCTGCGATGCTAAAATGTTCCCCCTGCCCCTGGTGTTCACATTTCCTTTCTTGAAACTGTCCAGAATGTGCTAGGGTATCAGATCCATTGCCACTTTGTTTAAGGATGCCTAACCTGTGGTCCATGGATTACAGCTGGGTTTTATCCATCACCCTCAGACATTTTCCACAGTCCAGCTGATCAGGTGGGCTGGTGTGATTAAAGGACCTATGGTGGGGCAGGAGGCCCATACTGGGGTCATGAGAGAGGCAAAAAAGGAGGACTACCAGGGAGCAGGCTAGACAGTTCTATCATGGGCCCAACTATTACGTTGTCCTATCCTAGCTTCTCTGTAATTTTCCTCCAGGCCTCCAAGTTCTTGATGTCCAGTTAGATTCCCAGACTGTGCTGGTGGAGACCTGCCTTGGCTCTGAGAAGGTCCAAAACCTTTTGGAGAGTACTGGTCGCAAAGCTGTGCTAAAAGGAATGGGGAGTACTGTCCCAGGTAAGTCCCAGCTGATTACTTGCAGCCTTCAGCTCATACTTTCCTCATTCTATTTCCACAATGAATCTAAACCAGTTTTTAAACCAGGGCTGGGGAACAAGTGGCTCTCTAGATTTTGTTGGACTACACCTCCCATTATCCCTCACCATCCTCCATCGGCAACGAGGATTGTACAGTCTTTCACCTGTCTGTTCTCTCTTTAATCCTCAGCATTATCTGAACTGGCAAAGGACAATAGGAGTTGCAATCCAGCAGCATCCACAGACCCACTCATTCCCCAGCCATACTTGAAATAGTGTTATAGCTTGTTCCATCCCTCCTCTGTTCCTCCATCCCCAGGGAGCCCTGGGAACTTTAGTTCTGTGGAGAAGGCCACAAAATTCCAGTTGGAAGAATATATTGTGAAAAAATGGGCTGTGGGCTTGAGTCTCACTTCTACTGTGGATTCTTTCATTTCCCTTCTTGTCTGTTGTTATTGTCAGGGATATTATTTTTCAGGGCTGATGGCAGGGGGTAGTGTTCTGTTTGGAGGAGTGGTAACAGGTACAACAGAGAAGCTCTTGGTTGCCTGTACAGGAAGTGCAAATTCTTTGAACCTTCTGTTTCTTTCTGATACCATTAGGCAGTGCAGCCGTGGCCATGCTGTCTGGTCTTGGACCGATACAGGGGGTGGTGAGGTTCTTGCAGATCTCCCCAGACAAATGCCTGATTGATGGCACTGTCGATGGACTGGAGCCAGGCCCTCATGGCCTGCATGTTCATGAATTTGGAGATCTCAGCAATTCCTGTGACAGGTGAGAGATGCTGGCAGGTAACTTTCTGGAGTGTCTTCAGCTTTTGAACCTTGTAGGCTGAGGTTGGGGACTTCTATTCAATGGACTGTAAAATTCCAGGTTCTTGTTTTCTTCCCAAATAGCTGTGGGGACCATTTCAACCCTGATGGAGAATGTCATGGAGGCCCACAGGATATGCACAGGGTAAGCTGTGGCATCTATTTTGTTGCGCACCTTAAATAAGATCCTGAAGTGTGCAGGTACAGTCGTTAAATACCGCAGTCAGAATCATCCATGCTGTTATATTTCTGATTTCTATATATGGTTGTGAAAGCTGGACAGAGAAGAAAGCTGACAGGTAGAAAATGAACTTATTTGAAATATGGTGCTGAAGGAGGCTTCTGTAGATACTATGGGCTGCCAAAAAGACAAACGACCCCTAGGAAGCCACAAACACAGCCCACATTTCTTCTGTAGGTTATACTTTGCTCACCTCCTGCTATAGATCCTTAAATAGTTGTCAGTAGATGAAAGGTCTCAAGGATCTAACAGTGAGGCTCTTGTTTCCAGCATGCTGGGGATCTTGGCAATATTCTGGCTGCTGCTGATGGAAGAGCTTCTTTCCGGATTGAAGACAACTGGCTTAAGGTGAGGTTTTCTGGGCAAGTACTGCAAGCAGGCTGATTAAGAGACTTGTAGAGGTTATGGGACTTGTAGTTTTCATTGACTGAGAATGGGACAGGCTGTCTGTTCAGTAAATACCTTTTTTGAAGAGACTACTTTTTCTATTTTGAACCTGACTTTCCATTTTGAACCCAAATGTCTCTGGTTCTGACCCTTTCCCAAGGTTCTTGAAAATTAGGGTTATTTTGAGAGATACAGTCTTTAAGGGCCAGCTCAATACTCTTCATGGAAATTGTTCACAGAAGCTCTGCTGCTTGATTTTTCTGTTGCTTTCCTTGGAATAGCTTCGGCATTGATTATATCCATTCAGTGTAACTTGTGACTATACTGTTGTGTTGTGAAAGAGAGCTCAGAGCCATGGGGAGTATCTCTGATGTTTAGAGTAGCTGATGTCCTTGCATGTTCAGCACTTTCACCAGAGTGGCAAAGTTTTGATTGTATCAGTAACTAGCTGCTGTCTCTGTTAGGTCCAAGATATCATTGGGCGGTCCTTGGTGATCGACGCAGGGGAAGATGACTTGGGCCGTGGAAGCCACCCGCTCTCAAAAGTGACAGGAAATTCGGGTGAGAGGTGAGAAACTGAGGGCCCTTGAAGCACACTGGAAGCCAGGACAAAACTGATACATTACCGACAGTTAATTGATATAGAACCAGACAGTATCCATTATGTACTAATTTCCAAACTGTACATAACCTCCCCTTCTTACAGACCTACAAGAGGGCAATTGACCCATCTCTTTCATTGGGCTTTTGGTTTGTCTCCCTGATGTGTTGGATCTTTTCTTCTGCTCTCTTGTCCCATTTTGGTTTTTGTTTTGTCTTTGTGTTTTAATCAGACTTTAAGCAGATTTTGAGCTACAGAAAGGCAGGGAAAAATGGTTTTAGATAAACAAAACAGAGGCATAATAGTGACCTTAGTCCTGACTTGCATCACAAAACTCAATCCATCTTTCACCACTCCCATTCACTTCCTGCCTTGCTTTTACAGAGTGGCTTGCGGCATCATTGCCCGTTCTGCTGGCCTCTTCCAAAACCCCAAGAAAATCTGCACCTGTGATGGAGTGACACTGTGGGAAGAACGAGAGCGGCCCGTGGCTGGGCTGGGCAAGAGGATTGTCAGCCAGCCGACCCCACATCTCTAGCATTTCAAGCTCAGGTTGTGGTTCTGCATCATATGATTTCCAAAAGGGCTTTCTGGTTGAAATATTGAGCATTAGGGAGTGGTACTCTTATGAGCAGTATCATAAGAGGACTTCTCCCAACCTGGCACCCTCCAGGCGTTTAATTTCCATTGTTCTCCAGCTGCCACAGCTGGCAGGAAGGCAATAGGAATTGTAGTTCAACACATTTATAAGGCACAAGATTAGGGAATCCGCTATAAAGTCTAGAGAAAAGCTTATGAAAGGGCAAATGTGTGTGTGTGTCTGTGAATTGTCATTTCAGACGGGGAGAGGAGAGCACAGTAGTTATGTGAACAATGCTTGGACCAGAAACATTAAAAAAAATGTTGTGTTTTTTGGCTTGTCTTTTGGTAGAGCGACAGCCTTTTGCACGGATACAAGCCTTGCTATACTGGTTTGTCCATATTTTTCTTTTCCCTTTGCGCACCTTGATAATTCTCCTTTTGTCTTTTCCTTTCGTGCCTTGTTGACATCAGGCTTGTTTTTCCTGCCATACATTCTATGCCTTTATGAGCCGCATGGCAGACAGGCATTCAAGACAAAGTAGCAATGGGAGAGGTTTAACCTGCCTGCAGCATGTGTAGTTCTAAAAGTCACAGAAGCCCTGCTCAGCGAAAAAGGTGTCAATCTCTTCTTCAGTGGCCAAACAGAATGTCTCAGAGCCTTGTTTGTAACGTGTGTCCTGACAACTAGACCATCTGATTTAAAGACTGTGAATGGTAAATCTGCTGTTTTGTAAAGAAATAAAAATAGTTGATTTGATGCACTACAGTCCTGCATAAATATCAGTGAGCACCATCCTAAGGTATCTTTAAAGTGTGTGTTTGCCAAGTATTGTGGAAAAGTGCCTTAATTTTAGATCCTCTGGCTTTGGTTCTGAGAAACTTTGTCTTGTTGTTGTGGCATCTGGAGTAAGCTTTGTTCCTATCAGGTACAACCTCTCACTGTGATTCTATATGTAATGAAAATAAGGTTAGTTAATGTGGTCTGTTCGAGCCACCCGTGAACAGCAAGGATGATGAATGACTTTCTCTTTTTGAGTGTGCACTTATAAGCTAAATGATAATACTGATTCCATTCTAATGGGTAGTGGTTTCCATAAAGCAAAGCTTAGAAAATTTGTGTGTTTTTTTAAAAAAAAACTCCCAGAATCCCCCAACTAGCTGGAGGATCCTGGGAAGTCATACAAGATAGGACCTGTTCAAAGCAGTGGTGAAAAGTGTTAGTTTCTTCTGAACTGAGTAATGGAAAATGGCACAATGTAATCATGTTGTATTTGTGATTGAACTGTTTTAGGCAGGGGGCTTCACTCCTCTTGTGCAAGTCTCAGGTGAGAAATATACACTTTGAGGTGTGTATATTCTAAATCTGTCTTTTGATCTTCTGAAAAGAGCCATTAAATTTTATTATCTTCATAACATGTTCTCATCTTGATTGGCGTGTCCTTCCTGTGTTTGTCTGGAGTGGGGAGGTATCTTCTGTGAGTACCCCAGGGCTCCCAAAGGTCTCCCAAAATTCCAAGAATTTCTCCTTTTCCCCTTTAGAATCATAGAATTGGAAAGGCCCACAATGGCCATCAAGTCCAACCCTCTGCTGTGCAGGAGCACACACTCAAAGCACTCCCAAAGAGTGTAAGATGGAACCAGTAAATTCAGTTGCTGGGGTATTGCATCCTGATTCTCCCTTTCTAACTGGGCATCACTCAAGAAGTTACATGGCTAGAGCAGAGTAAGGGAGAATCGGTTCATCTGTAAAAACTAGTATACAAGTGTTTGGAGGAGTCAGAGAGATGAAACGCCAACATGTCAGCAAGCACCATCCCAAGGGATGTTAAAGTGTGTATTTGCCAAGTATTGTGGGAATGTGCCATAATTTTAGATTCCCCCTTTGATTTGCTTCTGAGAAATGCCTAGTGCAGTGGTTTGAACATTGGATCAGGGTTCAGGGTTCGAATCCCCGCTCAGCCATGGGAAGCCACAGGGTGAGTCACACTCTCTCGGCCTCAGGGGGAAAGCAAAGGGGGCCCCTGCTAAACTAATCCTGGCAAGAAAACCCTGGCCGTTTCCGCCCTAAACTATTATAGTGCTATTATCCCACTTTCAACCTCCTGTGGAATTCTAGGGTTTGCAGTTTCCTGAGGTCCAAGAGCTCTCTGGTTGAGAATCCCAAATACCTTTCCCTAAAGTGCAAACCCCAGGAGTCCACAGGAGGTTGAAAGGGGAATCATAGCACTATAACAGTGTAGTGCAGAAGCTGCCCCTGTGACAGGTCCCCCAAAGTCGAAAACGACTTGGAAGCAGACAGCAAGGCAAGACCTGCCCATGCGCAGATGGTATGGGGAGAAGGCGCATGCGTATCGCGTGACCACCTCAAGCAGGGAGGAGAGGCTCCGTTACTTCCCCTCAGAGAGACAGGGGCGAGAAGCGAGAGAATGCGCCGGCGCAGCAACCGCTGTTGGCTCCGCGCGGGCGGAAGAAGGAGGACGGCGCAAGCGCAGTGTGTGTTGCCGTGAAGAGTGGAGCGTTTTTCCGTCAGAGAAAGCCAGGCCGCGAGGGGAGTGCGCAGGCGCGGTGCGCGTCGTCTGAGGGCGGCGAAGTGCCCGTTCTTCTTCCTTCACGGGAGGCGGCGGCTGCGGCTGCGGCGGCCGGACGGGAGTCCGCCGGGCCGGGCGGTCCGCGAGGCTTCGTAATGGCGGCGCCACCGCCGACCCAGTTCTCGAGGTGGACGGTGAAGCTGTTCGTGACCAACTTCCAGGCGAAGACGACCGAGGCGGACCTGCGGCGGCTGTTCCAGACGGTGGTGGGGCCGGCCGACGTGGTGAGCGTGTCGATGCGGGGCCTCTCGGCGGAGGTGCGCGTGAACAGCGAGGCGGCGGGCGAGCGCGCCATCTCCGAGCTCAACGGGCTCCTCTACCGGGGGCTCCGCCTGGTCGTGCGGCACTTCAGGGGCTTCAAGATCTTCGTGAGCTGCGTCTCGGAGGAGTGCACCAGCCAGGACCTCCGCGTCCTCTTCGAGAAGTTCGGGCCCGTGGGCGAGTGCGCCATCGTCAAAGGTATCTGAGCATGGGCAGAGGGCCGTGTTTGAAAATCGCAGCCCTCCCTCCGCATGAGGGGCCCAGGACCCCCGTGGGGGTGGGAAAGCCGTGAAGAACTCTAGGCCCTCCCAAACCATATCTAACACATCCAAAAAGTGTGATCACCTTATTCGACCCACTGCGGATTCCTTCGAGGCAACGGGGTTCCTTCCCCAGGCAGAAGTGGGGGACCGGGGGGCTTATGGCCCCCTCCACGGCTGCCCCACACCATTTTTAAGAAGGACCTAACAAGCCTTGTTCTAAATTTCTCAGGAGGTTTCCCCGTCCCTATTAAAAATGGCAGAGGCAGGCAGCAGAAGTGACAGCATATAATCTGAATAATCAAATCTGCAAAAGGGAAACCTGTACATATGGAAAGCTGACTGTACTTTTAATTAAAAAATGTAAAATATTTCAAAGTAGCATTGATTTTTACAGTTGTAAACATAGATGATGATGGTGATGATGATGATAATGTTTATTTATAAAACCCTTTACATCAAAGGGCAGGACATAGACATATACCATTGGGGATAAAGACAATAAAACAGAATACCACAACAATACATAAAATGAAATCCCCAACCTCCCACCAGTCGCTGTCCATCTCAGCGCCTTAAAAGCAACTCAGTGGCTTAAGATGGTGAATCAGAGGAAGGTCTTCAGCCTTTTACGAAAAAGTGGGGAGATTCTCCTCCAGCCAGAAGTCCAAAAAAAGACTGTTTCGTCCCTGTTTCTTTAGAAAAAACTTCCTGTTACTCATTTCCTCGGACGTTATTTACACAAACATAGCCAAAAAAACTCCCTTGTCTACCTTTCAGCTTGCTTAATTCTATTTGATCCACAGTTTCTCTGTCCCTACCTCTTCTTATAATCTTTGCCATATTATGTGTATATTTGTATACAGTTTTCTAAGCTTTGTCTACTACTATTTATATACATTCATTTTGCAGTAGGGTTAGGAAATTGTATATAATTTCAATTTCTTATTCTCTCCAAGTTGCTAATAATGTATGTATGTTTATTATTTAAATGTTTTATTTACTTCTTTTATTGAGACTTGTTTCCAAGTATTTGGAGAAGGTTGCATGTGCTGGTTTGACTACTTTTACTTTCAGTGCTCCCATATTGGGAAGGGGCGTTAAGCCTAGATGATAAAATCTGTTCTCCGTTCTTCTTTTCCATTGTAAGTACTGTATACCAGGGGAGCTGTGATCTGTGAAATGGTATACTTTTGAGACTGTAATCAAATGTGCTGTTTACCTGGATCTTCACTGAAAGTTCCCCATGATGTCCACCAAAGAGTTCTCTCATGATTCTTTTTTAAAAAAGAGTAATGTAAATAGATATATTACTTTTGCCTACTGTAGCACTTTGTTATTCTTGTGCTCTAAGGCAGGAAGATCCTTTCATCCTTGTTGTTAAATTTGCACTAGGGTTCTTAAATCTAAAAAGAGACCCAGTCTCTTTATTTCCCCTTTAGTTTGTAGTGCTAGTTGTGTCATCTTGCAGTGGCTGAATGTGCTTGTGTCTGCCTCTTTTGTAACTATCTGGTGTCTATGTCAGTGGTTCTCAACCTGTGGGTCCCCAGATGTTTGTGGACTTCAGCTCCCAGAAGCCCCAGCCACTATGGTCAATGCTCAGGGCTTCTGGGAGCTGAAGTCCAAAAACATCTGGGGACCCACAGGTTGAGAACCACTGGTCTATGTGTACGTATAGGTATATGAAGCCAGTGCTTTCAAAGACTTGCATGTGTTCATCTCACCTTCTCTGGATCTGTTAGAGAACTGTCGTGCCCAGTGTTTGAATGCACACAGCAGTTTATTTGGAGCCAACTGGCTTTTCAGTTCCATTCCTATTATTAAGTGGGCTAGATCGTATCCTGCAGGGAACAGTTTAAGAATACTTGTGTTACTTGTTTGATGGAGGCCTGCTGCTGCTTCTTTTTTCATCCTCAGGAGTCACAGGGAAAGAAAAACTTGCTTGGGAAAATTGGTACAAATTGGTAGTACAGAAGCCTCAACTTTTTGAGACTGGACTATTTGTTCACCCCACTGAATGCTTATTTCAAGCCCTTTAGCTATAGCTAGCATGTTTGCTTCAGCTGATTTGGTTTGTTACATGTTATTGGTTTATGAGATCTGTTAAACTGAAATTCAAGGAAAGCTTAACGGTGTTAGCAGTCCCGACAGCTTCTTCTAGGTGTTCTGAGAACCTTGAGTCCTTCATGTTTCCAGGAGATAAAAAAGTGTGTCTTCACAGCCTGGCATAAAATCACCTGGGAAAATGGAATAGGGACAGAGGATGAAAGAACTGATGATGTGTTCTCTGTACCCTTAAGCTCTATGAAATGCTCTGGTGGTGAGGAATCACACCCAGTAAAAGGAACACCTATCCTCTAGTTTGAGTTGTTACTTAAAAGTCTCCTCTGCTAAAGTAACATGTAAAACTGCTTTTTAGAACAACAACAGGTCTGATTTGCATGTAACATTAAACCAGAAATCTGGGTTTGTTTTCTGCTTCTCATTGTGGCTTGTAAGAAGATCAACAAGCCAAGCATCAGAGTTCATATTTGACAGTGAATGAACAGATAGAAGTTCTCTTGCCTTTCCAGGTTAGGTTTTTGTTTAGATTTGTTTTCCCCTGAATTTTCAAACTGAACACACACATTGAAAGTACTTTTGAAAGAAGAGTACTAGAACAATGGTTTTTAAAAAAATTGCCTAGAATTTAGTATGCATTTTCTTTATGCCCAGATGTAGTAGTATTTCAGTGTAGAACTTTATAGCAACAGCATTCCCAGTCCTTTGTTCAAAGTTAGTATTTTGAAGTAAACAATACAGCATTTTCACTCTCCCTGTGATTAGCTAAACAGACAAGTCCTTCTTGGAGTGGAAGTTTTGTATGAACTCTGGGTTCGGGGTACAGAGTGACATTGGGCCTGTTCCTTCATTGTGGCCTTTATTGTTGCAGAACCTCAGTTGATGCTGATTGCCTTGTCAAGCCAACAAACAAATGTGTTGCTGGCTGATTCTTCGCACTGTATCTGGGTCAGATCCAAGTAGGAGTGGGTTCCTGAAATAAAATGTTCTGTGTCCCTTATTGATAACCTTCTGTCTACTGCTTTATCAGACTATGCGTTCGTTCACATGGAGAACCAGGAGGACGCTAGAGCTGCCATTGAAAACCTTCATGGAACGGTAGTCAAGGGAAGAAGAATTTATGTAGTACGTTCTAATAAAGATCGTAGAAGGGACCCAGGCGAGCAGAATAGCGAGAGGGATGCTGGAGCTGGAAAGAACAAAATATCAGCTAAGTCTTTTGAAGACCAGCCGTCTGCTTCACTTGAGGTGGACTATGGAGCCCAGCCTCCAGTAAGGGAAACAGCAGCATACAGAAATGAACCGTCAGCTCCTTTTGGCAACTCATACAGAAACCAGTCCTCCTTTCCCCGGAAAACCTCTGGTTCCAAGTGCTCAGCCTCAGCCGAAACTGCGTATAGCAACGAGGTGTCTGCTTCTCGTGTGCCCCATTATGAGGACCACTATGAAACCGACAGTCGGCTAGCTGCCTCCAGTGGCCGCTCTTTCTCTTCACAGTCCCATTCCTATGAAGACCAGCCATCTGCCAGCCGTGCCGCTTCCTACGGGAACCGAGCTGCATCTGACGTGCCAGCTGAGTATAGGGCACGGTCTCCAGCAAACCTGGCAGCTGCTTATGATAGGCACGATGCCACTGCCACTCCCTATGCTACGCACTTCTCTGATTCCCTGTCAGCGCATGACAGAGCATCAGGGGAATCAACATACACTTCTGTTCCATTAGCATCAGGTTACAGAGCTCAGCCATTAGGAGTATCGCGGTCTGAAACCACTGTCCGCCATTCACTATATGAGCGTGTTCGCCTCTCTCCACCACGCAGTAGTCACGAGAATCTCTACGGCGAAGTAAATGCAATAAACAGAAGGTATAAACAAGCGGCTGATACTTTCCGTCCACCGTACGAGTATGGCCGCTTCTCCCCACCACGTGGCAGCCACGAGGATTTCGATAGAGTGAATAGGAGGTTTGCGGCAAGACCAGAAACTGCTGCACTCCGTCGTCCATACGAACGTGTTCCTCTTTCTCCACCACGTAACAACCATGAAAGTAAGAGGTATGCAGCTGAACTGACATCAGTCACACCTTTAGAGATCTCTTTCTTCTTCCAGAGGGGTTAGATATGAGCCTTCACTCTGCACATCTTTCAGAAGTAGCTGACTTCTTGCAAAGTTGAGAACAGGCAAAGAGGTGTATGGGATTACTACTGCTATAACTGATGGGAGTTGTAGCCCCAGACATCTGGAGGACATTAAAGTAAATGTAAAGTGTCATTGGTTTGAATGCAATTGGTAGAGTACAGTCTGTATTTCTTATATGGGCTGTGAAGTCAGGCTTTCTTGCACATTGGAAGAGCTGGTGTTTCAGTTGATTTTGCACTTTTAGTACTGGCATTTCAATTGACCTTTGAACTCTTTTCTGTGCCTTCTGTCGGGAAGGGAGGAAATAATTTTCTGTGCATTCTGTGGGAACGCGGAAATACAGGCCGCATTCTACTGCTTGTTCTCATCGGCACATTTCTGTGCGTAACGACATACACATTTGTGAGAAAATCTCACAATGGAAAATCTCTTCGCGTTATGAGAAGTGGACTCCTACCTGACTAGTGTTCCACACATGGCAGAGAACCGAGACCTTTGAGCCTTCTTGACTGAAACTGCGCATAATGGTTAATCCAGCTGAATGGATAATGAAGGCATGATACAGGACTGTAGTAATTCTTAAAGAGCACATGTGGCTTCCTCAGATCTAGTTAAATTATGGGAATCCAGTCCTGCACTTGGCACCTTGTTTTTCCAGCCTCCTCTAAGGCTAAGAACCTGGATTCTTCTTGAAGTGTGGTGTAGTCATCAGTGAATTTGAGCCCAGTGTTCAGGTGTGGAACAAGGGAAGTAATAAGTGAACTTCTCTGTTAAAATTATTTTAATCACATGGCACTTCATATGTTAGAAGTCAGGATATTGGTGTTCCACTTGAGCATTTAATTTAGGGCAGGCTTGGGCCTCTGTGTCCATCTTAATTGGATATACTGCAGACTGGACCTCATTTTATAGTGGTTTCTGATGGAAGGCTCAAAACTCTTCTTAAACAACCGGCAAATATTATGGTCTTCCCTGGGTTTAACAGATCCGATAAACCACCCAGAAACTTCCTGTGCCGTCTAAGACAGAGGTTAAATAAACTTACTTCTCGCAAATGGGACAACAGAAGAAAAATTGCCCTTTGAGTTGTTCTCGTAGATCTGTTTCTGCTGTTCTGCCTCAGCAGGTCTCTTTGGTGCAGCAGGGGGAAATCGGGGAGAACCTCTAGAGCATGTGGCTTATTGGCAGCTTTGGTCATGAGGGATTTATTTAAATTTATCAAATGTCTCTTTTTCTTAACCAGGTACTGTTCTGACTACAGATGATTGCCACGTATCTGGCCTCCCGAGATTTCTACCAATTACCAGAATCCCCTCCAGTATACTGCTGTTCGTTGACAAAATCTGAAGTGGATGATCACAGTCTCCCGAAATATAGTCCGATTGTATCCAGTATGCTGGTACCCATGTTGATTACTTGGTTGGCGGACAGCTACGTGCTAGTTACCAGTGTCATTGCAGAAGATTCTTTGTTGCCCACACCTTTTTGGGGTCAAACTGTATTCTTCTTCTGATGCCCACCATTGCAACCCACTTTGCATAACCCTAGCTACTGAACTCTTGATTAGCAGTCTTCGGCATTTGATTTCAGGATATCCTTTCAGCCACTACTGTTCTTGACCCGTTTTTGTCATGAGTGCCACAACAGCTAGGCCTTTTAGCTCTTGCATTTCTTTTTGTTGTTCTTGTGCTGAATTACAGTCTTGCGTACTTAAGTGAGCCCTATGCCACCATCGAAGATTAACAGTTTTCTGCAAGAGCCATTTGAGTTACCCTCTTACTTTTTAGCTCAGACTCTGTGCTTGACCTCAGGAGCAAACTGCATTGCTGCATATTCAGTCATTTTAAAACCAAAATCTAAGGCTGAGGATGACCAATATTTGCTTCTGATTCCTTGATTTATTTTTCTATGAGAGAGAAAGCTGTTCCTTCAATGAAATCTTCATTTTACTGACCTTGTTTGAAAAGATTAGCTCAGTTACTTTTAAAAGCACCCCTCAGTGTACTTGTATAGTATGCAAGTAAGATTCATGTTAGAAACAAGTTTAGATTTGTTTAAATTTTTATTAACTATTAATAAAATGGGCAAGATCCAGTTGTCTGGTGGTGGAAAGTGTTATCTTATGATATGTTTGCGGTGAAGTTCAGAATATCTATGGGGATACCGTTTACGGAACACTGTAATGAGCAGTCGTACTTGGACCATTTTTGTTGAAGAATGTGAATACGAATGATTTGCATACAGTAGTGGTGAGTACGGTCCAAAGCAGCCAAAATATGTTTTAAAGAGCCAGCCTCGTATTTTGGGCGCACTTTGAGATACACTGTATTAAAAATGTCAACCACTTTCTGCAAAAGACAAAGCCATTTTTTTGTGTTTGTGTAGACAGTTTCTTTCACAAAAAAAGTTCCAAAATGTGAAAAGTCCTAGAGAAATGCACAAAACTTCTTGTAATTTTCCCCAGCAGGAAGAATATTTCAGAGATTTTTCATTCTTTCGTGCGGAATGAAATAAATGAAGATTTACATATGTACTGTTAACAAGCAGTGCAATTTTCTCATTTCTTAAAAGACTTGTTTTAAGAAAAAGCTGTCTCACAGTGTCATTTAAATCTGACCTGCATTCTAAAATGGATGTGGCTGTATTGTCAAAGTGAAAGCAACACCATCAGCTGAGTGTTGGCTAGATACTTTCTTGATCCATGGTAACAACTGAGCAACAATGCTTGAAGGGAAGCAGCTCTTTATCTGTGGTTTTCTACGCAGCTAGATAAATGGGCACTGTACTGCTTTTTGTATGTTTTTTGCTTTAACTTTCAGAGTTTTATTTTTACATAGCTGTTCAAATAGTACACAGACATGTAAACATAACTAAAAAATTTTAAAAATTGACAATCATAATGGGATTGCTAGCAGCCAAATACTTCTTGCATATTTAATTGAAAAAAAATCACAAATGTAACAATCTAATAATGATAAAAATTAGCTTAAAAGTTAGAGACTTTTCCAATATTAGTATTTAAGGGTGCGCCTAGAGAGAGGGCCCTATTACTCCGAAAAGCCATTCTGCAGCTGTTCTTCCTTAATGGATTTTCTCTTGTAAGAAAAATAAAAAAGAAAGATCAGAGGAAGGCTGCAAATTGAAGATGATGGCTTCTAGATCACTGCTAACTTTAATGAACTAGGGCATTTGGCCGCCATGATAACAATCTAAAAGTTTCCTAAAATATTCCCAAATAGAGATGGAAAAGACATTTTGTCTCATCATCCCGTTTTTTTAACAAGTTATCTGATCCATGCTCTTTGAGCCTTCTAGCAAAGATTTACACACATCTTCTGTCTTCTATCACTGCAAGGAAACCACAGGTAGCAGAAGCTTTTCAGATTTATATGCAAATAAACATGCACAACTCAAAATGGGTGTCTTTGACGATGTTCACACACCTGCTTTATTTAATGGGAAAAATGCGTATGACATTTTACGTATTAAGAAAGTAAACGTTCAACAGGTTTGTTAGGAAAATGTGTATCAAAATGCACACGAATTTCCACGTGGACAAAATGCAGAAAAGTGAACAGATGGGATTCAGAGAAGCCCTAATGAAAAAGATAACAATTTTCATATCCCTGCTGTTGAAAGCAGATGGAGTTAGACTGCATCTTCAACACTGACTCCTAGTATGACATAAACTGGGAAGCTGATTAAAATGTACAAACTTTGTACAGTTGACTCTCCATATCCACAGATTCTGCATCCACAGATTCAGCCAACCACGTATCGAAAATATTCGTTAAAAACAAAAAACAAATCTTGATTTTGCCACAGGCTGAACAGTATGCCCTGCTGTAGCTTCCTGCTGGTTCACAAATCCTCATGTTCTCTTTAACACTCACTTCAGTTGTTCGACATTTTATATAAAGCACACCGTTTTCTTACGACACTGTATATAATGGGGCTTGAGCATCCATGGATTTTAGTATCCATGGGGCATCCTGCAACCAATTGTCAGTGGATACCGAGGGCCCACTGTAGTGCTGTTCATATCTATTTCTTTTTTTTAGGGCTGTGACCTCTTAGCCAAATTCTTACTGTGACTTGCAGACCATGGGTTTAATTTCCTTCAGTCCGAGCCTGAGCCACCACGAGATTCTAGCTATGTTGGGAACACTTAGATCGACATAACCAGCTGTTTGTACCCTTTTCAGTGCAGATTGGGGAAGAGAGTGAGATAGGTTCTTTCATTTGTCCAGAATGTGGAAGAAGCCCTGGCTCTAGCTTCCCTGACCTTGGAAAGAGAGGCGTTCCTCTTAAGAAAATACTCTTATTCTATCCATAATGTTAAAAAAAGAGAGAGAAATTATTCTATCATGGGGCAGTTTCTTTGACCGATGATAGCCCTGAGCAACTCATTTGTATTTTGCATTTAAGGCAGAGAAGTGATAAAACGTGCATGTAGCAATCTGCAGTCTTGGAATTCACGTCGCTCAAGATGCTTTGATAACAGTGCCCGTTTCAATAAAGGAAGTTTCCACTGGCGTGAGATGCGTGGATTCTCAGCGGGCATTGAACATTGGCTGACTCTGTTTGTAGATGCTTTCAGCCTCTTGTTAAGTGTCAGTAATATGGAATCATAGAAGCAAAGGGAACTGCAAGGGTGGTTTAGTCTCTCCAATGTGTGAACACAAGGTACAGCACTCCTGAAAGATGTCCGTCCAGCCTTTGTTTAGAGACCTCCAAAGAAGAGTCCACCTTCATTTGAAGCAGTCTGTTCCACTGTTGAACCGCTTTTACAATCAAGAAGTTCTTCCTAATGTTTAGGTGAAATCTTATTTCTTGTCGTTTGAGTCCATGGGTCTGTGTCTCTGTCTCTAGAGCAACAGAAGACAAGCTCACTTCATCTTCTACATGACATGCCTCCAGGTGTTTACGTATGGCTATCATGTATAAGCATTAAAATTATCAACATCTGATTCCAGAGTAATTTACAAAATTATAACTCAGAAGAGAAAAATACACACAACCACAGTAAAGATGTTGTTGTTTGCCTTCAAATCGTTTCTGATATATGCTGACCTTAAGGTGAACCTATCACGGAGTTTTCAGTGGGGCTGAGAGTGTGTGACGTGCCCAAGGGCATCCAGCAGGTTTCCATAGCCGAGCAAAGAACATTGATCTCCAGAGTCATAGCCCAACACTTAGAACACTATACCACAATAAAAATAAATGTATAAAATAAATATTTGAGGTTTTGTCTGTTTATTACTGCACAATGTGAGAACAGCAGGATGAATTTGCACTGAATTTGAAGGTTGTGTTTGGGGTGGTAAGACAAGGTGTATGGCATAATTGAAATTTCTTTTGTGGGTCACCTTGGTAATTTGTTCATTCACTCAGTGCAGGGTATTTGATGGCTCTCTCAGGAGCAGTTTAGACTGATGTGGATGCTACGCACCCAAGAGCTATACCCTCATCCTTCCAAAGCAGTTGAAACTTGAGTTATTATTAAATATGGCTACTGATTCTCTCAAGCAATGATGCTTCTGGCAGAAGTGGACCATAGAATCATGCTGGAGGATCTCGAGATTCCTAGAGAGAACATATTTTTCCCGTGGCATGAGCAAATAAGATAAGATTTTTTAAAAAATAAAATAGCCCACAAATAATCAAATCCATTAATGCTGAACCTGCGAAAGTGGAGGGCCAATTGTATACTCTTATCACTCCCATTTTCCCTGGTAGAGAGTTTGGTAAAGGGAGTGGCTGAAGTTGTTGACAGTTTCTTAAGATGGAGGAGTTCCACCTGAAAATTTTCAGATGTCCTCTGTGATCGAGGAAGAATGGGAATACACAGTGAGTAATTTCTGCATGTGTGGTTTGGAGGTTTCAGTGATGGGATGCAGCATCGTGGTGAGGGTGGAAACTTAAAACAGTTGAATATGTAGATATTGTGCCGTTCTTAAAAGACACAAGGGCCCTAGAAAGGGGAGGGGGGGTGACAGCTGACTGCAGGGCAGAATTTAATTTGTGGCCTTTCCGGTATTGCTAGACTCCTCATCTTCACCATTAGCTGTGCTATTTTAGTAGAAGTCCAGGAACATCTGAAAGCTACAAGTTCTCTACACCTGCTGGGGGGTTGAGTCATC
This sequence comes from Iguana delicatissima, assembly GCA_948472985.1. NCBI lineage: Eukaryota > Metazoa > Chordata > Lepidosauria > Squamata > Iguanidae > Iguana > Iguana delicatissima. The sequence continues at coordinate 463,502 of CAOKZL010000714.1, read as the reverse complement.
CTTGATTCAGACTGTGCCCTATAAATTTAATGTTTCATCTGAATGAGAAAAAGAAAACACTGTGACTGCGAGTCTCCCTCTCTATTGCAATTTATTATCCTTACAGTGTCCAGCATCCTTTTAGTGACTAGTGCTGGCATAAGTCCCCTTTTGGACAATGTACCAAGGATATTCTCTTGGCGTTGGTACTCCATCCAAAAATCTCCTATGCCCAACAGCCGTCAAGTACTGTAAGGGGCAACTCCTGCTGTTCTGTCTAATGAGAAGGAGCAGGGAGCCTGGAGAGCCAAGATTCCCATGTGCTCAGCAGTTCAGCAGTGAAGATGGTGAGACCAAGAGAAAGTTCTACCCTGAAAATCTTAGAACTCAGGCCAGCTTGTTGACAGAGATGCAGTCTTTTAGATAGTTTGGACCCAAGCTATGTAGGGCTTTAAAGTCACAACCAGACTTTTGAGTTCTGCCCAAAAACTTAAGCAAGATCAAGAATCCATACTTGCTTTGCACCGATTAGTCCTGCATGATTTGTTAAGCTATGTATATGTGCTTTTGCTTTATAAATTTAAATCACTTTGTAGTGTAAAATTTCATGTGGAATCCTCCTTTCTCTGTTCTAGAGCAAGCACTATCCCAGCAGATGGATGGGAAAGTGTGGTAGTTGACTACTGCACAATTCCCCAGACTTTTTGACACACCATTGTGTCATTCTGGAACTTCAACAAACTGGTCTTTTAACCAGGTTCAGGGAAAAGAACAATCTCTTTCTCTCTCTCTCTCTCTCTCTCTCTTTCTCTCTCTCTTGTTCTTTAATGGTAAATTTGAGTGTTTGCTTTGTAAAGTATATGTGAAACTTTCCTGCCTCTGTTCTAGATCAGTGCATTACCGGAAGCCGCCTGCCTCCCTGGCACAGGGCATAAAATACCTGAAGAGGCCCTAGATTCTTCAAATGTTCTGTTTTCCTGTAAACCCCTTTCCTGTTTCCATGTCAAATGCATCATGAACTTTGAAATTACCTTATTCATTTATTTCTTCCAGGTGTTGTCCCCCACCACCTATTTCTTCTCCATCTTTATTCCAATCTCATTATTGTTGTATTTGCTTTAATTCATTGTGTCATAAAATGGAGGGTGCAAGAAACTAAATTTAAACTATAAATTAAGAGTAATACGTCTTTGCTAACAAGAAATGCTTTGCTTTTTCAGTGTTTGCCCTTGTAACTTGGAATATACTTTTGATAGTGTCCAATATTTGTTGACTTGAAAGGCAAAGATGGACAGAATATAGCAATCCACATTCTTACTGCTGACTTTTTTTGCCTTCAGCTTCAAGGTCACCATCATCATATGGTGAGTGCACCTTTCACTTTTGCATTTTAAGCTTCGTAAGTTAGTTGGACTATTAAAGGTTCTGATCAGCTGTGCTGTCCTTTTTTTGATAAACTAGCAACTGAGAGTTCCCAGTCATTACTCTTGTGAACAAATCCTTACAGTTCCCATTCCACACGTGCCTTTTTCCTTGCCAGGGGCTTGTTTGGAATGAAAATTGGTATCACATTGCCACTGCATTGTGTTTCTAAGTCTAAACTTCTGTTTAAAGGCATGTGAGGAACTAACGTAGGATTTGGAAAGCTTTCTCCTATACTGAAGGAAGAAATTGGTTCTTATCCTTTGGTTATAGAATATATTTCAATGACTCTAAAAGGGCTGTGTGATATTCTGGACTTGGTACAAATGTGTTTATAAGAAAATGTACTATTAAATGTGGTTTTGTGCATATTATACAAAATTAAGGTAAGTTGGGGGATGAGAGCATGAAATGCTGGAGATGACTAGTTGAATATTTGAATCAGCTTTTTTTAAAAAAAGACTGGTTTGTATCAGTCAATTAGAAACGTGAATGATTTGGACCCAGATATGAATCAGGTAGAGAAGCAACAGTGAACGGAAGGAGTTTGTATTTTGGTTCAGAGGGTTCAGAGGGTAGTTAGGTTCAGCTGGGATTATGAAAAGATAGTGAAAGGTAAGGAGATGTGCTAGAGTCAGTTCGATTTAGATGGTTTAAGTAAGTAACAATAGCAACTAAGTCTTGAAAATCTGTAACCATAAGCTTATGTACACAAAGTAATCTTTGTTGAACTGTATGTTGAACTTCTGTTTAATAAATTTTTCTTGTAATATACACACAATGATGCTGTTAGAGTGGTTAAATTCAGATAACATGGTATTTCTAATGGTATTAGTTATTCAGTAAAGCTGCTAACATTGGTGCCCAAATGGTGGGAGAAGTTTAATATGCATAGGTCTAGATCTTAACATTAGTCCCACCTAGAGTAGCGCCATTGAGTCTGCTGGGTTTTACCTATGTGTTGACACACCATTCAAGAATTCATTCAATCCTTGAGCCCTAGTTGGATTTGATGAACAGATTCCAGCCTTAGGTTGTTAAAGCCATACATTTAATCTGGTCAGTCAGTTTTGCCTCATTGGCCTCATTCTCAGCCAAAGAGGAATAAGGGGTCTTCCTTAACCCACAGTGCCAAGAACTGGTGCAAATTAAAAGCACCTTCTGTTTGGGTGGCCATTGTCACCAAAGGCCTTTAAGAAGACCTGCAACATCCTCCTGAAATTGGCTTGGTGTAGGCTGAAGAAGGTTGGGCAAGGATAAGGGGAAGAAAGCATGGGGAAGAGGGAAGGCTAGCCTTTCACAAAATGTTGTATATACTCTGGGAAACAAAAGGCAATATGACAATAGAGAACTGGTGGCACTTCTTCTCCTGCCAAAGCAATTCAAGAGTATCCTTTCAGTTCTCAGAGCCACCAAAAACCAAGCAAAATTGATATTTTCATCGTTTCATTTGTCTCTACCCAAATTTTCATTCTTCATGGATTTGCACACAGAAACATGTATTTAAAAAAAAAAGTTTAAAAACTGTAATTAGACTCCCTCTCCCTCCATGTGGTGCTTGCATTTGTGGAACAAGTTCCAGAATCCTCTGACAGCTGTGGAAATGGGGATTGTTTTAGAGGGCAGGGGTAGGAGGTTGGCAAAACAGTTTCCATAGGATTAGAACCCTGGATTTTAGAAAGGCAGAAGCTGGGCTAGCTCTCTGCCCTTTTTTTCTTTGGGGAGAAGGGAGGTGAGTCTGTGCTGTCCAGACACAGATGAAATGCTGTGTCCCCCACCACAGTTGGGTCCCAGCTTTCATTTTCATCCCACAGGGGTGTGTAGGGTAGGGCAAAAACCCCACATTTAAATCTGGAAACCAAAGTGGTGTAGAAGTTTTCATTTTCCTTTAAGTGTACAGATTGCAGTCCAGTATTTCGAGAGCCACAAATTGCCCACCCGATTGCAAGGACTACAGATGTGCATTGAAAACTCTAAACACAGCTATGTTTGACTAGAAGACAAATTCCAGGGTCTGTGTCGTGGTAACATTAAGTTACTCAAAAAGGCATTAAAAAGCCCTTAATTTTTCTAAGTCAGCCACTATGAAGCCATCCCCTTCCCTAGAGAAATGTCTTAAGACCGTTTCCGCACTACACTGTTATAGCGCTATCATTTCACTTTCAAGCTCCTGTGGAATTCTGGGGTTTGGAGTTTCCTGGGGCCAAGGAGCTGTCTGGCTGAGAATAATAGCACTATAACAGTCTAGTGCCGCAATTGCCCAAAAGACACCCTCTCGAGGGTAGCATCTGCGCATGCTCCGGGGAAGCCAGGTGCTTTGCACTGCGCATGTCCCAACGAAACGTGGCGTTCGTGAGCGTCAGCTAGTACGACCACGACGCGCAGCCTCAAAAGAGCGAGGGGTTGAGGCGCCAGAGACGCGTCTGGTTGGCGTCGTTCTTTTTGAGCGAGGCAGTTTTTACTGCGCATGCTCGGAGCGGCGGCGGCGTGGGCCAGTGCGCAGGCGCGGCTGCTTCCCTCAGCCTCCCTTCAGTGTGGCCGCCATTTTGTGCGCGTTTCTTTTCCTCGTTCCCTGTTTCCTCCGTCCCGTCTTTAACTTTGTTTCCCCGTCTCTTTCCACCCTCGGACTGCGCTCGTTGGGGAAGGGGCGAGCCGATGCACTCGGGCGTGAAGGTTTTCGTGGGCAACGTGCCTGAGGAAACGTCTCAGGTCGAGCTGCGCGACCTCTTCGAGGCGACCGAGCCCGGCGCGGTGCTGAAAGTGGCCCTCATGAAGCAGTTCGCCTTCGTGCACATGCGCGACGAGGCGGCCGCCGACCGCGCCATCCTCAAGCTCAACGGGCACCTGCTCCACGGGCACCGCGTCGTCGTCGAGCACTCCCGGCCCCGGCCCACCCACACCGTCAAGATCTTCGTCGGCAACGTCTCGGCCGCCTGCACCAGCGGGGAGCTCCGCACCCTCTTCCAGGAGTTCGGCCCCGTCGTCGAGTGCGACATTGTCAAAGGTAGCCGCCGCCCCCGCCGCCGCCGCCGCCGCCGCGGAAGGGATATAGCACGGGAACGGGCGGGCGAGAGCTCCGGGGGCATGTGCAGAGTGTATGCGTCCCTTCGACCGCGAGGAGAGACTCTCTCCTCCAGTGGAGGAAGGATGGGTTGCCTTCGCCGCCCCGAGATACTGGCGAGCCAGACGGTGCCAGTAACAGCCTTTTTTCATCCCCGCGTACTTGATTTATTTGTAGTATATATAGCCCATTTGTCACCCCCCCAAAGCCTTTCAGAAGTTATGGCGACACCATTGTCCTTTGAATAGCGAGATTCTCCCGAGGAATATATTGTCTATTTAAAGCAGGGGTTTTTTTTTACATTTCTCTCAGTTTTTCAATGTGTAGTATTTATTTGTAGTATTGATACCCTACTTTTAACCCCCTCCCAAGCCTCTCCAAAGTTATAGGAATACCACCGTCCTTTGAATAGTGAGGTTCTGTTCCTGAGGAGTATATTTTCTATTTAAAACAGTTTTCTTTTACATTTCTCTTAGTTTATCAACGTGTAGTATTTCTTTGTAGTGTTTATACCCTACTTTTCAGCCCCCCTTGCAAAGCCTCTCAGAAGTTATATGAACTCTGCTGTTCTTTGAATAGCGAGGTTCTGTTCCTGAGAAATATATTGTCCATTTAGTAGATAGCTACAGATATTTCTGTCAGATTTTCAATGTGTATATATTAAAATATTTTTATTCCACTCTATGCCACAAGATGTCTGAGCAGCATATAAGTAAAATAGGGGTTCCTAGTGCAGCTTAGAAGGATCAATAAGACGGTCTCAGACTCAGAATTCAAAGCTAAACAGTATCTAATCCTTCATATATTGGACTGGACCCCCTGGCAGCTCTAGCCCATGCAGCTACTGTTGTGTGATGATGGGAATTGCAGTCCACCGACATCTGGAAGGCCATGGCTTTTCAGTCTCTGATCTAGATGCAAAGGAAAAAGCAAGGGGTATTTGTGCAAAGGAGACAGCAGGAAATGTTAGCTGCTAATTTGTGACTACGATTATGTGCTTACCTGCATGCATGAAGGAGATACCACCTCACTTTGGAAGTTTGGGACAGCGTGCCTGTAGATGTGTAGCTTCTCATAAATCAGGACCCCAGGTTTACTGTTCAGCTTTCCTCTCTTCCCTCCTTTTTTAAGGATTTATATTTAAGCATCTACAAATCTGGAACAAAAATCCCATGGTTGGGGTAAAGTGTGGTGTTGGGGACGAAGTCCCTTCGTATGTTATGGATTGCTTGGGTATGTTGCTTGGTGATTGTACGTTAGTGTTTAATCTTTAAATACTTATCGATGCCACAATGACGAGCACTTTAAGAAAAGTGGCCACTAACAATCCTTTATGAGATCAAGCCAGTACTCCCAGGATGGTCGAGCACGTCCCTCAAGAGCCACAAGCAGAATATTGTCTGGTCTGTAATTGACCCAAGGCACAGAGTTTTCTCACAGCAGTACCCGGCGAAGTGTGTGTGCACGTGTCAAACAATGCGTCTTAGCAAGCTTACACAGCCATGTTTCTTAAATTCATTTTACTGCCATCAGGTGTGCAGAAAATTCCTTAGTGTGAGGAATTCCATTTCAAATATTCAGAGCAGTTGGGTGTGTATCCCTTGCTCCTTTTTTTTTGAATGGAATGGGAAATTAGAGGTATTGGAATATAATCTAGTATTGTTGCAGGATATCTTATTGGTTAGGCCATTCCTTTTCATTTCTCAACTCCTGGCCTAGCTGTTGAGTCTCATGAAACCTGTGCTCAGTTGGTTAGTCACTCTTACCCCCTTCTTTTCACAAAGATAATGCTTTCCATTTCAGAAAGCTAAAGAGGCCAGCATGCAAATACAGCACAGTAACATTTATTATGGTTCACTCAGCAAAAGACCTAATGGGTAATGATTTGCGGTGTCTTTGCTCACTGTTAAGGGATATTTGTCTGAGCAAAGCTAGATATAAAATTTCCATGTTAAATGGTGTGAGGGATAAGGTATGTGTTAAACAGATGAACATTTTGTAATATTTATGGACTAATCCTCTGTTTACGGTAGCATGCAAAATAATTGTTTTCTTGAATGAATTAGGAAAATTCTTCCAACTGCAGCATTAACAGGAAAGGCCTATTTTTCATTTAAATTGTACAGCTTAAGAAGCCTTTCCATCAAGTCACTGTTAGTGCCAAGGTAGTAAACACCAACCTTTAAGAAATTAAAGTTGAGGTGAAGCTGTGGACTTTTTCTCCCTCTGCTCCCACAGTTGGATGCATCTTGTGGGAACTAGAGTGTCTCAAGTTGCGAAATGCACTTGCGCCTTTGTATGTGTGTATGTGTGCGTACGCATGTGTGCCATTGCCTGGAAAGATTTGCCTGCTGTTTGATCACTGAATGAAACTGTTATACAAGTGACCAGTACTTTCCTGAGTCTGTCATAAAATTGGAGGACCCGGCGTTGCACCATGCCGTACAGAGCAGTTGCTTTGAAGCAGCTGTGGCCCTGTTCCTATCATTAAGTAGAACAGGAGGCAGAGGTCCCAGAATCGTCCCATTGCTGTATTTTTTTAAGAGTTGAAAGGCCAAAGATGCTATTAGAATTTGTTCATGCACAACTGTCTGAATACCATTTTCCTTCATGGTGTGCCATAATAGCGACATCTGTTCTAAGACTGCTAAATCCACCCTGAACCACAGTGTTTTTCCCTGAGTCCTTCAGAATGTAGAGGTGTACGGAAGCACAGAGTGCCCAAAATGGCTCAGTTGAGAGATCAAGAGCAAGGTGTGGAACCTGTGGACTTCCACTTGGAATACATGTTGTGTAATCCTATTAGCCCTGCTTGGTGGGGTTGATGAGAATTGGACTCTTGGTTCTGGAAACTCACCTGTGATAAGCTAAAAGGGCAGATCCTTCCTGATCCAAAGTATTGTGTGAGTTTTGGTGTGGGTTGAGGAGTCCGATCCTTAGCCATTTAGGGCAGATGTCCAGTACATTCTGTGTCCTGCTAGGAGCCAGCGGCCTGTTCTTTCATTGTGGCTGTTAGAGTTGCAGAACAATTAATCCACCACAGTTCATTCTGTTTGCACTATCACGCTTCCAGAGAGATGTCTTGCTGGCTGAGTGTTTTCCTTGTAGCCCCCCCAGCTCAAATCCAAATAGGAATGGGTTCCAGGAATAAAATGTCATGTGTCCCTTATTGATAACCTTCTGTCTACTGCTTTGTCAGACTATGCGTTCGTTCACATGGAGAAGGACGAGGATGCTAGAGCCGCCATTGAACATCTTAATGGAAGGGAAGTGAAAGGAAAAAGAATTAATGTCGAACTCTCAAATAAAGCTCATAAAAGGGGCCCGGCTGGGCTCGGGGGCCAGCTGGGTATCGGAGCTGAAAAGAACAAAATACCAACTTTAGAGAAACTCCAACCCCGGAATGATGGTTTGAGATCTGGTAATCTTGGTTTTCCAGTGGCAGCATCGGCTTATTCCTCACTTGAATACGATTACCAGCAGCGCTTGGGGAACAGTGGTTTAACCAAATTTGACTCCCAAGACAGTCAGGCCTCTTATTTTGGAAGGGACAGGAGCCCAATTAGACGTTCGCCCACAAGAGCAGGTTATGTGCTTCCCGTGACAGCTCAGCAAGCTTCCTACAGAGACCAGCCTTCCGCTTCCCTGGGAGCAGCCTACCGAGATCAGCCTACAGCAGCGCTTGGGATGGCCTACAGACCCCAGCCGACAACTGGGCAGGCAGCAGTGTACAGAGCTCAGCCCTCAACCATGCTTGGCAACACATACAAAGCCCAGTCTGCTGTTCCTCTGGGAACTTCAGGTGCCCAGCCGGCAGCCTCAGCCCTAACATCCTACAATGCCCAGGCAGCTGCCTATGGGGCTCAGGCAGCTGCTTCCCAAGTCCCTCCTTATGAGGCACAGCCCTCCACAACGTACGCAGCCACTTATGGTGCCCAGGCCGCTGCAACGTACGCAGCTTCCTATGGGGCTCAAGCGGCTGCACTTTCTGCAACTTACGGGGCTCAGCCTGCAGCCAACCAGTCAGCCTTGTATGGAGCCCATGCTCTCTCTGCCCAGTCAGCTTCCTACGGAGTTCAGCCAGCTGTAGGCCATGCTGCTGCTTCCTATGGGGCCCAGACTGCCTCTGCCCTGCCTGCTGCCTATGGGGCGCAGTCTGCAGCAAGCCTTGCAGCTGCTTATAGTATGCAGGACGCTGCTGCTTCCTATAAGACACAGCTGTCTGCCTCACTGCCTGCAGCCTACAGAACATCAGTGGAGGCCGCCTACGCGGTGCAGCAGTCCGCTTCTGTTCCCTTGGCAGCAGGTTACAGAGCCCAGCCAGCATACAATGGGCTGGCACAGCCAGCGCAACAGGTGGCTCCAGCTTCAGGAATGTTGCAGTCTGAAGCGGCTGGCCTCCACCCTCCCTACGAACGCACTCGCCTGTCCCCACCACGTGGTAGCCGCGAGGATCTCTACAGGAAAGCGGCTGTGATGAATAAGAGGTATGCAGCTGAATCAGGGGCAGTGCTTTGCAGGTCCATGATACCTTTTCTAAAATCTCTCTTCCAGAGTGACCTGAAGGAGTCTTCCCTCTGCAGGTTCTGGGAGGTGCCACGCTTCTTTCTAGCACTTTAAATCGGCAGTGGTTTGGAAGGAAGGGTGGGTGGGGTCGGGGCTCATCCTTTCCTGTCTTGGCTTTTGGTTCAACTGGTCGTTCAGACCTTTTCTGTGCTTCACTCTGCAGGGAGAGGAGAAAGTAGGGGCTGCCCTCTAACGTATTTCCCTGTCTACACTTTTCTGTGGATAATTGGGAATAATTGCTTTTGGCAAGAATGTTCAGTAGCAAATCTTGGGAATGCAAAATCCTTGGGCCACGGAGCTTTCTCAGAGCTTCTCACATATCTGACTAGATCCTGCAGTACAGAAGGGAAACTAGACTCATGCGCCTCCTACGTTGGGTTTACAAATAAGAGGTTGCAGTGGTCAAATTTCTTGATCATGACAAGGCTAACCTAAGTCTTTCGATTTTAAGCATTCAGTATAATTTTCAAAAAGTCACTCAAATTGCAGGTATCCGTTATAGGAATCCATTTGTCCATGGAGCATGTTATTTTCATCCATCTCCAGCACCAGGAGCCGGGGTGGGAGGTGTTGTCTTTTGGTACTCCATCCAGGGCTGAATTTGAGATCCGAGTTAAGCTGCAGAACACATTCACCCCCAGCTATGCTTTAGAAGGTGTTTTCCTCAACCAGGTTATTGTAGAGAAGTTCATGCAGCCTTTCATTTAGGATAAGTTTCTCTCCCTGTATCCGCCGTCTTAGCGACTGCTGCTGCATTTAGTATTGTACTCTGATTGTAGGCTCAAAATTCTACTTAAGCTATCAACCAATATTATAGTCTTCCCAGGGTTTTATGGAATAAAACACCATGAGAGATGCCCAGTGCCATCAAAGTTGAGTAGTTTGGAGTTCAGTTATGAAGGAAAGGCTGTCCCTTGGGTTGCCTTCATAGGCTGCTTTCATATAATTCATCAGTTTTCTTCTGTAGGGTGGGAGGAGAGATTTTCTCCATCATAGTGTGTGAATTATTTGGGACCTAGGCCATGAGCTTTTTAATTTATCAAATGTCTCTTCTCTTAACCAGGTACAATACTGACCTCTCAGATGACCGCCGTTTAGCTGACCTCTCAGATTTCCGCCATTTAGCAGACTCCCCCCATGCGTACCGTCATTCGCCGACAAAGGCTCAACTGGATTATCGCCGTCTCCCAGAAATGCAATCTGATTATGCTCGTTATGCGGGTGCCTATGGCGATTATTTGCGTAGTGCACAGCTGCAGCTGCATGCTAGTTACCAGCGCCGCTTGTAGAGGATTTTCCCCCGTCTCCTGGGGTGGGACAGCATCGCCGTTATCTCGGCGCCCACCATGTAACACCGTTTGCATAACCCCAGCTACTGCGTCTTTGACAAGCAGTCCTTGCCATTTGATTTCAGGATACCTTTTTAGCCACTACATTTCTTTGTTCTGGTGCCCACAGCAGCTGGCCATTCTAACTAGTGTATCTTTTTTTTGTTGTTGCTGTTTCCGTCTTTTACTGTACCAAGCAGAGGGTATGCCATTCACTTTAGTGAGCCATATGTGGCCATCCAGGACAGTTTCCTAGGAGAGCCATTTGGGTTGCCATCTTTAATTTCACTTCACACTGTGTGCTTGGCCTCGGGAGCAAGCTGTACATTGCTGCACATTCAGCCTTTTAAAACCAAAGCGAGAGTGGCCATGTGGAGAATGTTTTTCCAGCTCCTTGGTCTTGTCTTTCTCCGGGTTCTATAGCTGAAAATGAAATTCCTTGATTGAAGCCTTCATTTTCATGAACGTAGACAGGATTTATTTTCGTATCCTTTTCAAATCAGCTCAGTTGCTTTTATGTAACATCATCTTTCATTGATTTATACCGGTATAGTGTGTGTAAAGAAGCTAATGTTAGAAATCAGCTTAGGTTTTCCCTTTTTTTTTTTGTATTAATTGTAAATAAAATAGCTGGTTGGAATTTTAGAAAAATCAGTTGTCTGGGTAGTTTTGGTGGTGGTGGTGTGTTAGTGTCCTCCCTTTCCTTTTTGCTTGTGTGTAAACCACATATTTCCAGCCTACGTCCTTCCAGATGTTTTGGCTTACAACTCTCATCATCCTTTACCGTTGGTTTTGCTGACCATGGCTGGTAGGTAAAGTTGGTCCAGAACATCTGAAAGAGTCTAGGTTAGTGAAGGATGATGTGGTCAGTTAAATCCAGAACCATCTTCGTTGAAGTGGACTCGAAATGGGTGGTGGGCCCATTCACCAGTAGTGATGAGTGCCGACTACCATTGTCCAAAGAAATTTGTCAGATCCATGCAGCTTCCAACTTATGTGCGCACAGTTCCTGCCTTTCAGACAAAGCACTGGTGGATTGGGATGTTCTTTTCTCCAGTGTTTTGCTGTTCTGTAATTTTGAACTTCGGTCTTTCTGGCTAAATCCTTCCAGTGTTAATTACAACAGTCTGTGCAAAAGTCCGTCCTTCCTGTAGTTTTCTGCAGTCCAGTCACAATCTTTGTGGAAATTGTTATTTCCAAAACAGTCTTCTCCATTTCATGGTGCCCAATTCTTCAGATATTTGAGGTAGTGGAGGTTTCCTCACAGGGTACAGGTGGAGAAATCCCATAATGGTGGAGAGGACTCAGGAAGTAGGAAGGATATTGGCTTATGCATCTGAAAAGATAAGTATTCTGGCCTGACAAGCACTCACGGTGCAATTTCAGAAATGTGTTTCTTCCTTTAGAAAAATTCCAGCTTATTTAAGAAGAGAACCCGTCTATGAATGGCAGTAATAATTCTAAATTCTAAATAATTCCAAAATGAGCCTGGCTGCACAGGCAAATGAGGAAGCAGAAGTCAACTGCCCATGTTCACTGGGTGCTAACTTTACAATAATTCAACTAAAATGCTTGGAATAAGATAGTTCTTTTTTTTCCTAAGTAGGTAGATAGTAATTATGTAGCTTTTTATAGGATTATAAAATCTGGAAAATTATTAAAATGACAGACTTGCTCCTATTCTGCACCGTTTCCTTGTTTTTAAATATGTGACTGCTCGGGGATCTGCCTTGTTAAGTTTCCACTTCCCCCAGACAGAACTGACCAAGAGCAGTTACAGACAGTAGAAGAACCACATTACAGAAGATAATGTTCTCTAAAACCAAAGTATGCTGTTTTATGTATGATTCATTTCCCTCCTGTTGTGCCATGGGGGGCGAGGAAGTATTACAGGGGCTCCCCAGAGTAGACTACAAATAGAGGGGAGTACTCCTCATTCTTCTGTGTTGGAAAACCTCAGATGGAATCTCCTGGTTAGGAAACAAGGTAGGTATGAGACAACAGTGAGGACAAGAAAGCGTGTAAAGAACTCTCTAATTCTGTTAGTGGTGAAACTAGCATTTAGCCTGCTTCCTCTTTAGTTTATATTCTTCAGGAACTTGGTGTCAACTACGGACCTGTACCCTCTCTGTTTCTTAAATGCTGTGTACGATTGTGAGGCCTGAAAAAGCCATGGCGCTAGAAGACTGTGCGACTTGCCTCACGTACACACACGTATCTCGGTTTCCCCTAGGATGTTCAGCTTTGTGTGGGTAGCTAAACTGCTGAAATGTTTGGAATTGTCAAGAATGAGGGATTGGGACCAGGAATGCTCTGTGGCTGGTATTGACAAGTAGGTAAAGAACCAGCTTTGAAGGGTGGGCAAGGGGGAGTTGAATGTCAGCATATTAGAACTTGCCCGAGACTTTTGACTGAAACTCTGGATAGGCATCTGCTTAATAGTGAGCTTGCAGTTGGTTCTGATCGACGGACTTAGTTTCTTTCATTCCTGACAAGGGCCATCACAGAATTCCAGATATGCTCGGAACAATTGTATGAAAGTTGTTCCTGCACTTCTCTTAGTGCATATCCTGCAGGCAGGGTGAGTTTAGTACCTTCTGTTCTCCAGAGATGCAGTAGAAATCCCTGAGCTCTAGTTTCAGCTTTTTTCTCTCTATTCCTCAGATGAGACATCCACTTCTTCAGAAAATAATGTTATATTTTCCCAACAATAGGAAAGACGATTCCAGCATCAGATAGTGGTACTGTGACAAATGCTAGAATGGAGCAACAAATCCATATTTTACTATAGGCCCTGTTACATTCCTGGACTAGGGAGAATAAATAGGCAGTGGAGAACTGATGGCATACACGTCATTGCTTCGGGCTTTGTGTAATCATTCCATTCAGTGTTGCGCTTTTGGTGACGCATGGTGCTTAACCGGGGCTTTGACATCACTACCATTTCCAGCACCTAGGAACTCAGACAGCTGCTTCACATCAGACCAATTTCATTCCTTCATGTAGGACATCGCAAAAGTTTGAGGCCGTCTTCCTTTGTATTGTTTCCGCCAAGGATCTCGCTGTCGCGACCAAGGGCCATCATTATCTTCACAAAAACTGTTGAGGAAAGCTGAGAGCTACTGCTGATTCTTCTTTGATTTTTGCCGCCGATTGAGGATTTAAGTTGAGATTTTTGCCAGATCAGGTGGGTTAGATATACCCAGCCGGTGCCAGTGCCTCCTGGGCACAAAATGAGTTTGAAACGAGTCGTAGGAGGTGGGTGGCGGCGGCGGCCGAATCCTTCGAACCCTAGTTCTGAGGTCCAGCTGGCGGGCCGAGGGGGACGCGCGAAGTCGCCCAGCAAGTAGAGCTGGTCGGACCCGGGGAGGGATACCGGCACCGGCGGTCTCGAGGAAGAGGGGGCTTCATGGAAGGGAAATGGCAGGGGGCACCGTGTACGTGCAGCCGCGACCTGCTTCTCTCCCGCGGCTGCCTGGGGCCGGGGCAGCTGGAGACACTCCGCCCCGGTCCTCTCCAGCAAGGCCAGTGCCGGCGTCGCTTTCTCCAGAGCCCGGTCCAGCGCGCTCCCTGTTCCCCACGTGGGCGCCTCTCCATGCAGGAGCCGGGCCCTGAAACCCTTGTCTTGCAGCGCCACCCCGCACGGCTCCCTAGGCAGAAGCGGCGGCTCCAGACGGCCGTCTCTCCCGCCGCCGCCGCCGCCGCCGCCGCCGCCTCTCCTGGTCCCCGGCCAGCCCCGGCATCCCTGGCGGCGCTCGAGCAGGCACGCGCTGTTGCCGCGGCAACCCTCCCAAACGCCAGAGGGATAACTTCCTCCCCACTTCTGGCAGAAAGCTCCGCCCTCTTCCCTTTGCCTACGGGTGGTAGGGCGGCGGGCCGACTTCCGCCTTTCCCTCTTGCTCCGCCTTTGTCTCAGCGTGATTGGCCGATGTGGCCGCCAGTTCTCTCGGTCGTCAGGGCAACCGCCGCGGGCGGCATTTTTCCTATATGCAGGGCGGGGGGGGGCGTCCTTTTCAGCCTCGGGTTCGCAGACGGCGCAGAGGGGTTAAGAGCGCGGTTGGCTGCAGCCCCTTGCCTCCTTAAAGAAATGGTAGCAGCGAAGGAGTGGGAGGAAGGAATCGTGCTTTTTGCAAATCTCGCTTTCTTACGCAAGGGGAAAATGTGGAGCTTGGAGAAGTTACTTTTTGGGGGGACAGCGGCAGTTCCTAGAACCCCCCTCTCAGCATAGCAATTATCTTGGCTCAGAGGTTGCAAGACCTGTTGTCCCAAAAAGTGATGCTTCCAGGCTCTGGGAATTTGGATGGTCAAATGGAACCTCCAGTGCTGAATATACCCTGTAGGCACATTTTGAAAGCCAGCATTGCGTAATGGTTTGAGCGTTGGATTGTGACCCTGGAGACCTCATGGAAATCCACCGAGTGGCCTTGGACGCGTCACACCCTCTCAGCCCCAGAAAATCCCGTGGCCTGAGGGCCACCATAAGTCAGAAACACCTTGAAGGCACACAATAACAACAAAAGCCCCGTATTGCAGGAAGTGGCTGTGGCTAAGTGAAAGGGTTACTCCACTGCAATGAAGTGAAATCCACTGTCAGGTGCCCCATACAACATACTGCTCAGGATGCAAAAAGAGAGAAACTCCTAAAATTGTATCAAGGAGCCCCTGCCTCCAACTAGATAGAATGTAGAGGAATTAGACTCTGGGCTGTTTCAGAGAAAACCAAGAAGTTCTCTGCACTACCACAGTTACCTCTAAAATTCTCTTCCTTTTTTTGTGTGTTCTTTTCCTTCCCTGACTGTTTGCAACATTATTATCTGTAATTCAGGTTTCCTGTACGGTCATTGTTCTGCTTGCACCTTAACATAAGAACTGTGTACTATTCTAATGGAGAACTCAGTCTGAACTACTGTTTTTCACCAATAAAGAACAAAGTGACAATTTTAAGGTTGTTTTTTTTTAAATCATTATGGCACTTCCTCCCACCCCAACACTGATCAAGCTCAGTCTCCTACTGGGTGGACATCACCATGGTATGGTATGCCTATAAATCCTGACTCTAGCATCTGCAATGGGCATTGCATTTTACAGTGATTGAAAGCCTCCTACCTGTTGCCCTTAGGGAGAAAATAACTATGGGTGTACAGTATTTGCATTTGCAACTAAATTTTAATTTAACATACACAACCACAGTCACATTTTTCTCTACATAAGCTGATAAGTTTGGGGGAGAAACTATTCTCAACCATAATGTTTCTACCCAAACTGAGAATTTAAAAAAATTGAACTCTTATGTTTAACTCTATCAACAGGAAAACCGCATTGCTATCAGTTCATTGCAACAATAAAGTGTCAGTTTTCTCATCTGTCTCCGATGATTAGTTCTTATTTTTACTCCTCTTACCAAAACAAAATAATGTTTCTCAAAGGAACCTAAAAGACTTGCCCACATGCAAAGGAGCTGACACTGTTAATCTTTTTCGTATTTACATCTTGAACCTTCTGATGGCCAGTAGAGACATGGGGGAAACACAGGGAAAGCCAACCATGTTGGGAAGACTGTTACGGAATCATACAGAACCAACAGTGGCAAAACAAGTGTTATATTAACACTGGAATTTGTCTTATGCTGTTTTACACTGTTGGTCTGTTTGCTGTCTACCTTGGCTGACCTCATCTCTCCAGTGTCTCAGGAAAAGAAGCCTCTCCATCACTGGTCAGCTTTTCCCCATCCTGATACCAAAGCATATTTTTTAGAGTACCAGGTTGGAGAAGGCTATTGGCTGTGGGTATTCTGAGATCTGAGGTCTTAATACATCTGAAACATACCAGCGTTGGGAGGCGGTTGGCTGAGGGATTCTGGGATTTGTAGTGGAACACAACTGGAGGAGACCAGATTGGGAAACGTTGGCTCCAGATCATTTTGAGTCAGACCTTTGGTCCCCTGGGGCCACACTGTGCATTCCACCCTTTCAAGATATCTGCCCAAAATATTTTGCTGCCTGAGCTGGAGCAGCTGTTTTGTTTCCTTTCACTACACTCAAAATCTGCTGGCAAAGACATCAGTCTGTCCCAGCCAAATGCCTTGCACATGCCTGAAACGTCCTGAGAACCACAGCCCCTTTCAAGTAAATACACAATACAGTTCCTCAGTTGTACATGGCTAAAGCCTCCTAATCTTGCCCCAACAGACAGAAGTTTGCAGCAGTGGCAGGCCAGGGGAATCAGGCCAGCCCAGATCTCATGGCTTTGAAAATGCACCCCAGACTAGTGAACAGCTACGGACCTCATGCACCACTCTGTTTATGTTTTCAGATAAATTAGGCCATTTCCACACAATACACTGTTACAGTGCTATGATTCCACTTTCAACCTCCTGTGGAATTCTGGGGTTTGTAGTTTGCTGAGGCCCAAGAGCTCCCTGGCTGAGAATCCTAAAGGCCCCTCCTTAAACTGCAAACCCCAGGATTCCATTGGATGTTGAAAGTGGAATGATAGCACTATAACAATGCAGCATGGAAATAGCCTACGTCTCTTGTAGCATAAAAAAGAGGAGGAAAGGGGAAGAAAAAAGAAACATGGTACTTTTAAAGAAACATGAAACCAGTTAATTTGAAAGGTGCTGCCACATTTCCTTCTCTCCCCTTTCCTTCCTCCTATTTCTGCTTGTACAAGTGTGGGATAGGAACAAGGTTACCCGCGGAACCTTTGTGTCGGCAACAGGGTTTCTGGAGGAAGCTTAAGAAGAGAGCACTCCCCGTAAAATCCTTGTCCTGCTCTGGGAGGAGCCAGTGCATGTAACGGTACCGGAAGAGGTGTGAGAGAAACCGGAAGCGGTTGCGGCGGCGGCGGCGGCGGGGAAGCGGCGCGCCTGGAGTGGAAATCATGGCGCTGAACGCGGCAGGTGAGTGAGCCGGAATGGAGGCGTAACCATGGCAACGGGGACCCTTTCCTGGCCTGGCGGGGGCCGGAGGAGATGAAGACCAGGGCGTGGGGCGGGCAAAGAGGCCGCGGCGGGTGCCTTTTCCCGCCGTAATCGCGGGCCGGCGCGCCCTCCGCCGCTTCTTCCTCAGGCCACGACGACACGGAGTGGGAGCCGCCGTCCGAGGCGGAGCTGAAGGTGATCCAGGCCCGGCGGGAGCGGCAGGACAAGATCAGCAAGCTGATGGGCGACTACCTGCTGAAGGGCTACCGCATGCTGGGCGACTGCTGCGAGGAGTGCGGGGTAAGGGGGCGGCAGGGGGAGAGGGGCGGGGAAGCCGCCTCCCTGGCCCGCGGAACTGGAGCTTACCGGGGGCGGGGGGCCTCTGAGCACGTGCAGAGCGCCACGGCTTTCGGTGCTCCTTTTACCCTCTCCAGGAAGGACGGAAGGGCTTCTTGGCTTCTTGTAAGGTGGAAAGGGTCCATAAAATGCACCGTCAGTGTCATCCTAATGATGAAGTTTCTGCTTAGAATAACTTCTGGGTTGGGATGAAATTTATCACTTTTAGCCCTGGTTGGATTAACACTAGTAGTAGTAGTAATGATGATGATGATGATTGATTGATTGATTGATTGCCTCTCTCCAAGGCTCAAAGCAGGGGACAGCATACATTGTTCATACTGTGTTCTCCTCTTAAGCCTTCTTACGAATCAGCATGTTACAGTCAGCTCTCCACATCCACTTGGGCTACAGGCACAGGACTCCTGCAAAAGTGGGGAAATGGCAAATACCAAAATGTGTGTGCGTGTGTGTGTCTGTGTTTGTGGAAAGGGGGCACCGAGGGTCCAAACCAGGTCAGGGAAAGGAGAAGGATGGCAGGGTGGGTTGGCATGGCATGGCCCTGTCCTTTCTCGCCCATCTCCTTTTTGGATGTGGGGGGTCATCAGGAGAGGGTTTGTGGTGCTGACAAACTGGGCTGTGAGCCATCCTTAGCTGGTGGAGGAGAAGAGAGGGCCCTAGGCGAGTTTTTAAAAGGCTGTGTGACCTGATCTCAGTCGCCAAGAGAGAAGGTTCCCCTGGAAAACAAGTAAAAAGTTCCGCACATTTGGCAAACATGAGGTTTGGGGGGATGTTAGGTTAAATTTTTTGCTTACTGTAGCTCAGGTTTTCACTTGTTTCTCTTTTCCCCTACCTCGCTGCCTTGTTCTTTTGTAAGCATTATGTTCCATTTTGCAAACTTTGATACTTTCCATCTGTCTTTCCCTGCAACATTATCCTCCCAGACCATTTTGCTGCAAGACAGGCAAAAGAAGCTCTACTGTGTTGCTTGCCAAGAACTGAATTCCGACGTTGACAAGGACAATCCGGGTAAGGCTGAGTAGTGAGGGCGCTTGCTGTCATTCCATTGTAATATCTAGCTCCACACTGATCATTCTTAATTGGATGGGGAGGAGCAAGTGTTCTGGATCAGAGAGGAGAGGACAGATAGTGGAGGATGGGGCTTCCTTCCAGTGAGTTTGTCTGCTTATTTTTCACTGCAGCAGCTGCAGTTTTGGCAGTAATTTGCAAGCCTGGCTCTTTTTTTGAGAACCAAAGTCCTTTTGCAGGGAGAAAAGAGCTCTGCTCTGCAGCTTTGGTGTACTACGGCTATGCCTTAGATGTGTTCCTGTGCATTACTTCTTTAACAAACATTTGGTACCAAAGGCAGAAATAACATGGGAAGAATAGAGACAGGGTCTTGCAGCACAAAAAAGGAAGAGCAGTTCAGCATGTTTCAGCAAACTTTTGTTCCCCAAAAGCTGGCAGTATGCACATGTGAAATGAAATAATCAGGTCAGAAAAACCCTGAAGAAGCAAGGAAAAACATTTTAATTCTTCTAGAGACCGTTTGAGGGTTCTCCCAAAATGCATCCAGAGATTTTTTTTAAAACTCTCACCAGTCTCTGCTGTGTTTCTGCAGCCCTCCTTCACCATCCTCCCAGTGCTGTTCATGGTAAAATCTTTATTTATATTCCACCTCTTTCCCAAAACATAACCAGCACTTTGAATTGGGCCTATAATCATGCCGGGCACTTCTCTTTCTAGCCCTGAATCCTCAAGCGGCTCTGTCCCAGGTGCGTGAACGCCAGCTAGCTGCCAACTCCGAGGACAATGCTTCCCCCGAAAATCACTCTGCTCTGCCGACACCTCGACACGTCCCCCGCCCGGAGCACTGTGAAGGAGCAGCCTCGGGACTCCGCGTCTCCGCCCCTGTGCCTGCACTCCCAGTGCCTGTCGTGGCGCCTGCCTGCCCGCTGCCCGTCAGTGCCCTGAGCATGGCAGAGGAGGCAATTCTGCAGAAGATCTCCTGGGCGGGCCACGAGCTCCAGCACTGCACTTCCATCGAGATGAGCATCCAGCTCTGTTCGCTTATCCGTTCCTGCACAGAATCCCTCAAGGGCCTCAAAGAGCTGCAGCAGTGAGCAGATGGCCCTGACCTTTGAGGCGTGGTGCCAGGCCACGGAGGGGAAAACTATGCCTGCAGCCCAAGGTATACGTGCCCCATTAGAGGCTAAGGTCCAAGCCGTTCAAACAAGACTGTGCTCTTTCTTCTGATTAAAATGTGTGCTTGTTGTTTCACTCTAATCGTCTTGAGCTTTGCAGAATGTTACTGGGGGTTTGCGCTGCTGTGGTGTCTCTTATCTTGGGAAAAGAATGAATTGTCACTAAGTTAGACTTGCAGCTGCCCACAGCCAGCTGACACAACTTGTGGCCTACCATGAGCTTCGTGCTTGCCTGAGGTTTTGAAACTGGGCTTGTCACGAAGGGTGAGCCGTGTTTAAGCTGTGCGTGGACTTCCCCCTCTGTGCTGGTTGGGGGATCTTGAGAGTTGTAACCCAAGGCCCTGGGTGCTGTGTTGGGGAAGGCTGGCTTAGTAAATCACGAGCTGAATCAGCCACAAGCATGTGAGATTTTTCTCTTCTTTGGATCTCATCAGTTTAGCCTTCCTTCTGAATGTCTTGCCCTGTGGTTGAGTGATGTGAGTAGCTGAAAATGTCATCCCCTATGCCCTGCAGCGCTCAAGTTTTATGAATCCTACTTTCAGCTAACACACACACACACTCTTAGTATAAGTAGTATTACTTCTGAAACTATATGTCTGGTATGTATAGTTGCAGAAGTAATACTGGTGGGGTTCCAGTGACTTCAAAAGCATGAAAATGGAGGTTTCAGTATTTTTTCCAAATCTATGTTTATAAAACATTAAAAAAAAAAAAGAGGCTTTGAGCTAGCCGGACTTTTTGGATCATCTTGATTCTCACCTCCACATCCCACCTGCCTTTTGAAAAAAAGACCACAAGCTGAGAAACATTCTGGGTTGAGATCGGCTATGAAGATGAATACCAGCTTCCAGTATCTCAAGGGCTATTATAATTTCTTTTTCTTTTCCCATCTTTGCGAAGCGTTGAGCCAAGGGCCTGGTCTTCACATTAGAATGGTTGTTGGTAGGCATGTACTAGATGCAATGCCATTGTTCAGTTCAGCAGAGAGCCTGGGGGAAAAAATGCCAGAAAGTCAACTTGGGAATGGCAGTCTAGCCTCTATCCAGTGTTTCAACTACTGTTTATATCACTCATGGACAGTATTTTGGGGTGATGCCATTTGTACTCCAAGACATGGCCACCTCAGTTGCTTATTCCTGGGCTGAAGTCCAAAGCATATACTGTACACATCAGGATGGAAATTTGGCAGCCCTATGGACTGTAACTCCCATCAACCGCAGCCAATCCAGACAATGATAAATGCTGGGAGTTGTAGTTCAGTGATACCTGGCGGGCCAGGTAAGTCCTAGCTGTAGACCAAGATATGGCTTGGGCTGTGTATCATAGAATCATACAGCTGGAAGAGACCCCCAAGGGCCATCCAGTCCAACCCCCTGCCCTGCAGAAACACACCTTCAAAACATTCCCACAGAAAATGCTGGGTAAAACCACTAGTTGGAGCCACTTTGATTTTTAGCTAATTTGACATGTCTGAAAAGCTTTTCTGTTCCTATACTGGAAGGTGGGGGGTGGAATTCATCCAAAAAAGTAACGTCATAGTCCAAGGATGGTTGTGTCCCGATCAGTTGTTTTTCCCCCAATTTTTTCTAAAAAAAGCTAGCCACGACCTTCACCACAACCCGGCAAAGTGGATCCCACTGACGAATCTGCTCTTCCTGGCTAGTGGCCGAGGAGGCCTCACCCCTATAGACCGCCAGTCGCATAATCCCCTCCCCCAGTCACAGCTACTAGTCTGCAGATTCCACCCATACTGAGAGGACAAAGGGAGAAAGTGGAAGAGGAGAGAGAAAATGGGACATTTTGAAAAGCAGCCAAAAAAGGGGGAAGGCAAAGGATTAACCGAGATGTTACCGAATGGGGACAGTTGAAGGAGAAGGACAAGCATCCCTCTAAAATAGGGGAACTTGCTGCCAGTTATCTTTGTCCCCTCCCCAAAAGATTATTTCTGGACCCCTGTGGTTACTGGGAAGCCAAGCACTTTCCACCTCCACAGATCGCTATCATCATCTTTGGGGAGGTCCTGGGCACCCTCTCCTTTGATTGCCTTTCTCAATTGATAACGTGCCGCCGCAGCTCCGGGGTCTAAAAATAGAGGAATCCCCTTTTCCGGGAGGCCCCTCCCCGTCTTCCCTGGGGAGGGCGAGGGAGAGGACGACGGCGTCGCCCCTTTAAGCCGGCCGCGGGTGTGGCCACCGAGCGCACCAGCCGGGCGAACAAAGGCGAGGAGGGGGCGCCCGGTGGCTGCCGAGCCCTCCCCCGGGACGCAGCGAGCAAGCCGGCCGGAGATCGGCCTCCCTCCCTGGCTCTGCCAGGCGCCTCTGCTCGCAGGGCCTCGGGGAAAGCGCCGCCGCCCAGCCCCGGAGAGGCGCTCACCCCGCTCCATCCCTGCGCGCAGGAGAAGCCGGCCCATGGAGCCAGCCGAGCGGGCCCCGGAGGGCGACAGGCCGGCCATGGAGGAGGAGGAGGAGGAGGAGGAGGAGGAAGAGACGGCGGTCCTCAGGCTCGCTCGCCTGCCCAGCTAGGGCGGATACCCCCTGGTTAGGGAGGACGGCGGCGAGAGTACCTCTGAGCGTAGCCAGAGTGCCTTCTTCTTCTTCTTTTTTTCCTCGGCAGGCGGAGGGGCGAAGGCCTGGCTTTTGGAATCCCCCTTTGCCAAAAAAGGGGTTGCCATTGGCTCTTCTTTCCTGGCCAGGGAGAGTTTTTGGGTCCCGTCGATGCGCCCTCTTGGCCCGGTCCTTGGCATCCTCTCCATCCCTGTAAGGTGAGGCCGGAGGAGAAGAAAGAAAGAAGGAGAGAAAGAAAGAGGGACCGCGCCAGCCAACGGAGACCCTCGGCTGCTGCTGTCCTCTTCCGTCCCCCTCCGGCTTGCTTGCTTTCCTTCCTTCCCGGCTGGGGAGACCATGACCTGCCTCCAGTCCTCGCAGGACAGCCTGGCCGGCAGCGTGTGCGCCATCGAGGGCTTGCCTCCGCTCCCCAAAGGGCTCAGCGGCATCCTCAACTCCAGCGGCGGGTCCTGGCGGGAGATCGAGAAAGTCTACTCCAAGAAGACCCGCATCCAGGACGACCTCAGCAAGTCCCAGCAAAGCGCCGCCGCCGCCGCCGCCGCCGCCGCCTCCTCCGCCGCGGCTTCCTCAGAGAAGCTGCTGCTCCGGAGCAAGCCGGCCAACCTCGACTCAGCCCTGGCTTTGCTCCGAAAAGAGATGGTAAGACCTTTCCGTGGCTGCCCGCCTCTCTCCAACCGCCCCCCCTCCCATCACTAGGGTTGCCCTTCTGAGTCCACCAGTAGCTACCTTGTGGCTTCTTATAGGGAAATTGTGATGCAGTGGCCTGTGTGACTCTGTAACTCTGTGGTCTTTGTTCCTGGGAACTTTCCCTTTCCCGTTAAAAAATGTCTTCACCTCCTGACCAAAGGCTAGCAAGGAGAAGGACCAATTCTAGCCTCCCCACCCTGCCTATGGGGAAACTGTGATGTAGAGACCGGTGTGACTCCACAAATCTGCTATCTTTGTTAATGGGGAGCTTTCCTTTTCCCGTAAAAAAGGGTTTCCACCTCCTGACCAAAGGCTAGCAAAGAGAAGGGGCAAGTCTAGCCTCCCTATGCTGTCTGTAGAGCACTATGACCTGTGTGACTCTGCAAGTCTGCTGTCTTTGTTAATGGGGAGCTTTCCCTTTCCCATAAAAAAGTGTTTCCACCTCCTGACCAAAGGCTAGCAAAAAGAAGGGCCAATTCTAGCCTCCCTATGCTGCCTATGGAGAGACTATGACCTGTGTGACTCTGCAAGTCTGCCGTCTTTGTTAATGGGGAGCTTTCCCTTTCCCATAAAAAAGTGTTTCCACCTCCTGACCAAAGGCTAGCAAAAAGAAGGGCCAATTCCAGCCTCCCTATGCTGCCTATAGGGGACTATGATCTGTGTGACTCTGCAAGTCTGCTGTCTTTGTTAATGGGGAGCTTTCCTTTTCCCATTAAAAAAAGGCCTTCACCTCCTGCACGAAGGCTAGCAAGGAGAAGGGCCAATTCTAGCCATCCCTAGGGAGAGAGGGAGTTGCAAAGTCGAGACAGCAGCGAAAAGGCCCTCTCTGGTTTTTACAGTTGAATACAGTAAATTAGTCCCAGAGATGAGTGGCTTTTAAAATTATGTGACCTATTAACTAAGGAATATGTATATTGAGAAGTGAAGGAAGAGTGCCAGTTATATAGCATTGGATGCAGAATTTTGCAAGTGTCTAGTCCTCATTGTTTGCAAAGATGCACCTACATGTGTCCATAGGGAGTTCCTGGTTCTACAGAGCGGTCACCCCATTTAGGGACTGAATGAGGATTTGATTTTGGCTGTAACCAGTCTTACTTTAATCAAGACACCATGCTAACTTTCTACAACTAAGAGCTATTCAGCCTTTGTAGCAGAAATCGATTTATTTTTATAGCGGAAGCAGATTAAACATTAGTAAGGCCCTTCCCTAACCTGCAAACTCCAGGATTCCATAGGATGTTGAAAGTGGAACAATAGCACTAGTGCGGAAATGGCCTCAGCATGATGACTTCAAGATGAGCCAGTAAATTCCACGTCTCAGTAGGGATTCGAATCTAGATTTCCCAAGTCCCAGTCCAGTTCTCTAACCGTTGCACCGTAATAGCCATGTGGACATAGCATAGTACCAATTCTTTGGTATGTTGTCTTCAGTTTAATACAACCAGGATCAAGAACATTTTGTCTTATCAACTGCTTGCCCCAGATTGATGGCTCCTTAGAGGCTTTGTTACCTTGCCGTCTGAACAGAATACCCTTGTAACATATGGGAAATTTTCAATTAAAATAGCTACTTAGGAAATCAGAAGATGCTTATGCTATTAGAATTGTTGGATGGAAGATGAAGTTTGCACAGTTTAATATAATTCACAGCGGTCTTCTGGGAAAGATTTGAGGACTTTTACTAACTGACTCTTAAATATGCTTATTTCTGTTATTTCCTCTTGCTGTATTTCATTCTTCTTCCCTGAAGGCCTTTTTTATGATAACTGCTAGTTTTTTTAAGTAACTTCATGTACAGCGCAATTAGTTAAAATACAATAAAGAACACAACGATGGGTGGAAGCATAGGATTCCATTTGGAATGGTCGGGGAAATATGTACCCCTCAGATGTTGTTGGATTGCAGTGCCCATCCTCTGTAGCCCTAGAATGATAGGAGATGCAATCCAACAATATCTGGAGGGCCATTGATTGCCTACATTGATCAGGAGGTGTGGGATGGACTCTCAAAGGAATTTATTTTTCTTTTAGCCCTGTGTGTGTGTGGGGGGGGTAGGTATTTGCTTGTGTTTGTGTTAAAATGGGACAAACAGTGACTGGTCTTGCGAGAACAAACCCAGCAATGAACCATTTGCAAATTATGATCCATGATTTGTAAATATATTTACAAGTATAGATAAAAGGCCCTTGTCTCTTCCAATTCTTAAGATTCTGTGATTGTACTTCAAGCCAGACCTATACAGTCGGCTGTCCACACAAGTTGTGAGGGTTGGGGCGCAGGACCCTTGCAAAAGTGGGGAAATCATAAATATCAAAATGTGTGTGTGTTTGTGTCTGTGGGAAGGGGGCTGAGGTGTGGTGGGGAGAGAGAGAGCCCAGCATCCAAGCTAGGTCAGAAAAAGGAGGTGGAAAGGGGTGGGGTGGCATGTTGGCCCGATACTGCCCCTCTTTCACCCATCTTCTTCTTGGGTGTGTGGGGGGCACCGGGAGCAGGTTTGTGATGCTGAGAAATGGGGTACGAACCATCCTGATCTGGCCAGGTAGTGGCTGGTGGACAAGGAGGAGAACCAGCGGTGGATTTTTAAAGGGCTGCACGGCTTGATCAGAGCTGCCGAGAAGGAAGTTTCCCCCAGAAAAGAAGCACCTGAAGTGGGAGGGTTGGAGAAATTTGCAAATAATCTGTGAAAGCCGAACCAACAAATGTGGAGGCCTTTCACAACCTTTATATCCTGTAAGAAGCCTTGAAAAAATGTTCAGGTCTCAGGGAACTCCTGCATCAAAATCTCTCTCTCTCTCAAGCTAAAAAAAAAACTTTATTTTTAAAGCTTGTGATAGAATCCCTAGCAACGCCTTGCAGAAGCCTAGGGTTCCAGGGAACTGTGGTTTAGAAGCCCTGGATTAGATATTGCAGATGCTAACAAGGACAAAGTGCTGGTGTAGTTCTTCCACTAGAGGACAGCGGAGAGACATGCGAGGGCTCTCCGAACCTGCCCTTGGAACAACAAACCCAGTTTAGGTTTGCAAAAACCAGATTAACGTCAAGGATGCTAACAACCTTATTTTAGAATGGAAGTGGAGCCCTTTAGCTTCAGCAATTGTTTGGTTTATTTAAATGTTCTTTGTTCTGTGCTTTCAGTTTTGTTTCCAGTTTATGGCAACCTCTATGGCAAACCTATCACGGGGTTTTCTTGGCAAGATATTTCAAAGAGAGGTCGCCTTCCTCTGAGGGTGAGAGAGCGTGACTTGTCCAAGATCTCAGTGGGTGTGAGCAGGGATTCAAATCTTGGTCGCCGGAGCCCAGCACTCAAACCACTAAATCATGCCGGCTCTATAAGGAACAGAAGCTCATTCGTTTATTTAAAACAGGAGTGGGAAAGTTCCATTTATAGCCCTTATAACTCCCCAAGACCAACGTGAGCCCAATAATCCCAGTTTTTTAAGTTTTTTTCAGCAAAGAAGTCAAAATATAGTGTACTAAAATCAAAAAATCAACCCAGCAATAGAAATGGCAAATGTTTAAAAGCCCTTTTTTAAAAAAAGTACTTAAAATGCATTCATTGCTGGCGTTTGGAAAGCGTGGTGGATGTACTGCAAATCCAGCCCAATTTAGTACTGTCCCTGCAGGCAAAAACTGGCTCATTTCAAATGTTAGTTCTTGGAATCTTTCTGGATAAAAAGGCATGAATCAAGTAAATAAAACTTGTGATCTCTCAAAGATACTTTTATGTAATTCCTACGGTTCTCCACCCAGCCTTAAAGGAGGCTGTGTTGTGCCTAACCACTGCACGGCACTGCCTCCACAGGGCAGCTGAACTTCTTTCTCTTTTGGCCCTACAGGTGGGTCTCCGGCAGCTGGACATGTCGCTCCTGTGCCAGCTTTGGTCTTTGTACGAGTCCATCCAGGAGTACAAAGGCCTCTTCCAAGACATGTCCTCTTCGCTCCACTCCGAAGGGAGCCTGGCGGCCGAAAACGGCTTCTCGGATGAAGAGGAGGACTTCGAGGTGGACCAGATGAGCCCCGACGGCCACAAGGAGAACACCTTGGGCCAGCGTCTCCGCTTGATGCAGCCACAAAACTCCCGGGATCAGTGGCTGAAAGATTCCTTCCACATCACCATCTGAGGCGGGCTTGTGCCACGGAAATGTCCTCCCACGCCTTGTGATGCGGGAAGGAAAGTTCTTTGGAGGGGAAGCAAAAAAAGATTGGTCCTTTTTTTCGGGGTGAAGGGAGAGAAACACGAAACAGACGGACACAAGTAGTGGACCTCTGGTTTCACAATGCTAGACCGTGCTTCTGAAGATTTCCTTTTAGATGCAGGATTTTTGCACTTAGAAAACAAGAGCGCTCTGGATGCTTAGGAAAGGGGCTTGTTGGTGGACTGCAACTCCCAGCATGCTGGGAGTTGCAGTCCACCACAAGTCCCTTTCCCAATCTCTGAGATGTTTACCATGCAGCGTGCTGGGAGTTGTGGTCCACAACAAGTCCCTTTCCCAACCTCTGAGATGTTTACCACGCAGCGTGCTGGGAGTTGCAGTCCACCAACAAGTCCCTTTCCCAACCTCTGAGATGTTTACCATGCAGCATGCTGGGAGCTGCAGTCCACCACTCTGGGATGTTTACTGCGCAGAGATCTGGCAAGATTTTCCTAATTTGCATCCCAAAGAGAGAGAGAGACACACACACACAAAAGTAACTTTCCCAGGCACTGGGTGGTTGTATGGCACAAGGATCAGGGCAGGATTTTGTTAATCTGCACCCCAAACAGAGAGAGAAGCTTAGGTGTAGGCTTTCAGAAGTAAAGAACAGCTCCTCCTGTCCTCTAGGGCATGAATCGAGAGCATTTTCTCCTCCTTTCGCCTAGAAAAGGTGGCCAGTTTCTTCCACAGAGCAAGCATTTTAGGATGGGAGGTAGAAAGCAAGGAGAGAAAAGCCTGCCTATTTGTGCTGCGTAGCCACAAAGAAAATATTCCTGGCATCAAGATGAATTACAACTCTATTGGTACCTCTCTCTTTATATTGATAAGGAATGCCTTCTGCCATTTTAGTCTTTGTCTTCCTCCTGAATGGGACTTGGGAGAAAGAAACCTCTTTCCCTGCTCTGCTCTTTCCTAGCCTCCCCTCTGTGATTCTGACAGTCCATTTTCCCCTTATGGGCCATCACTCTATGTTAGACCACTCGCTTTGCATGCAGAAGGTCCTGGGTTCAAATCTCGGCACCTCCAAACCGGGAAAGACTACCGCTTGCAACCTTGGAAGGGCACCGCTAATCAAGATAGCCGGTACTAAGCTAGATAAGACCACTGACTTTGCATAAAGCGGTTTGCTGCATTCCTATTCCTTTGTTTAGAATGATGAGGACTAGAATCTTAATGTTTCTTTCGGGGAAAGGGCCATAGATGAGTGACGGAGCACCGGCTTTGCATGTAGAAGGTGCTGCGTTCAGCCCCTGGCATCTCCGGATAAGGCTAGGGGAAGACCCTTATGTGTAGCCCCTTAAGAGACCTTGACCACTAGCCCAATGCTGGGCTGGAATGGGTACAAATGGCCTCCCTCCCACCTTAGGCAACTGTCCCTGTTTCTACAGCGACGGACATCACTTCCCTTGCCCCTCGCCTGGTTCCCACCCCACGCTGGGATTGTGTAGCTGGATAGGAACTTTTGCTGTGCAGTTGTGCACGAAGATGCTTCCTTGCTAGATTTTTCCTAGGCAAGAGTCGAGTTGGCTGGATTAATTATTATTAGTGCCTCGGCCGTACTATCTTTTTTTAAAAAGGCCTGTTTAAAATATTTAACTATGTGAGTTTTAATTTTTTTTATTATTATTTTCTAAGGTCCCAAAATGCAAGTTTTTGTTTGCGGGGGGAAGCAAAGGGGGATTCCCAGTTCTTCTCTCCCCCCACCATTGCATAATTGGGTGCAAAACATGAATGGCTAATTAA
Organism: Iguana delicatissima; assembly: GCA_948472985.1. Taxonomy (NCBI): domain Eukaryota; kingdom Metazoa; phylum Chordata; class Lepidosauria; order Squamata; family Iguanidae; genus Iguana; species Iguana delicatissima. Next base: position 434,494 of record CAOKZL010000714.1, on the reverse strand, counting down.
TTTATTGGTTGGTGCTGCATGGCATTTTCAAACTGGTTCCATTGCGATGACACTGCGAATCCAGGGAATAAAATGTCTCAGCCTCTTTAAACGAGGGGTGTCCGGCTGCATTTCTGTTCATCTTGCAGGGAGACTGAAACTGCTAAATGGTTATGGGTGGAAGGAAGGAAGGAAGGAAGGAAGGAAGGAAGGAAGGAAGGAAGGAAGGAAGGAAGGAATCTATCCATCCATCCATCCATCCATCCATCCATCCATCCATCCATCCATCCATCATCTCCCCACCTATCTACTTGTTTACCTACCTACCTGTCTGTCTGTCTATCTATCTGCCTGCAAGCAAATCAATCTATCTATCTATCTATCTATCTATCTATCCATCCATCCATCCATCCATCCATCCATCCATCCATCCATCCATTTATCTGCCTGCATATCTATCGATCGTTCCATCCATCCATCCATCCATCCATCCATCCATCCATCCATCCATCCATCCATCCATCCATCCATCCATTTATCTGCCTGCATATCTGGCTGGCTGGCTGGCTGGCCGTCCGTCCGTCCGTCCGTCCGTCCGGCCGGCCGGCCGTCCGTCCGTCCGTCCGTCCGTCCGGCCGTCCGGCCGTCCATCTGCCTATCTGCCTGCATATCTGTCACTCCGTCCACCCCTCCGTCCTCCTCGTCCGTCCGTCCGTCCGCCTGCCTGTCTCTCTCTCTGCCTGTCTACCTATCTGTCTGCCTTCTATCTTGATTTCCTTGTTTTCCTTTACCCTCCCCTTCTCCTTTTCCTTTTCCACCGTGTCTTTTTAGATCGCCAGAGTGAGGGCATGAACGGTCTTGCCATCTTTAAAAACTGATAAATCAGCTGCAGTGAGAGCTGGTCCAGCTATAAAGCGGGCCAGTAAGGCAATAAATAAACCAAAGGAAGGACAAGAAAGTTCCTCCTGCGAGAGTAATCTCAGAAAAGAAAAGCCACACCCTGAACATTTCTAACGGCCCTTGCCTGAGAACGAAGCACATCTGGGAGACTGTTCTTTCATATTCTTGGCGTGTTGCTTTTTCCTCCTTTCCTTCAAGCTGGAAGAAATGACTCATATGTTTAAAAAAAAATTATATACAAAACAGTCTCTAGGGTTATAGGCTGGTTGTGGTGACTTGGCTGGAAACTGGGTGAAGGTACTCTCCATTTATTTTCATCATCAAGTTCTTTTTACATTTTTTTTTTCAGATCGGCCCTGCATCCCAATGACTTCCAGGACATAAAAAAGATGTATAACAGTAAATACAGTCCTGTAAAAAAAAAAAAAGAAGAACAGAACAGAAGAGCCACCATACAAACCTGGAAAGGACGTATAGCTATAGGGAAGCAGGGGCAACTAAACCAGTTTAAACCAGTGCCGTACTGGAGTTGAAGCTCTCAGGGTTAAAGCAGCAAGACTTAGACCAATAATAGTTGGGTCTTTGCTGTCATTGGCTATTTCCCATTTTTTCTGTCTCTTTTGAGCTTAGCTGAAATCCTCCCAGTAATTTCTGGAGAAACAATACAGTGGTGGGCATTCAGGTTGGATCTTGCATCTTTGTAGATGGCTTTACATATGTGCACAATTGAACTGATTAGTTTCACAATGTCCAATATTCACCTAGGGGCTGCTGTGATATAGGAGCGTCCATTGTGCCACATTGGGAGTGACTGATGTGCCCTGGCACCAATGGGCATTGGGATGCTCTCTACGCTGCATGTAGAACTCCAGCTAGGAAGTGCTGGAGCACCTCAAGAGTGCCCCATCCACCTTGCCTGTGCCCGGGTGTGCATCTTTGCAAATAACTGAGTTTCATTGCATTTATGCAATGTAGCTACGGATTCGTAAAAATGCAAAACGTAGACTGTGATATAGAATCTTGGCCATTGTTAGGAACCATGTACCAGACGATGCACATTACGTATACAGTCAGCCCTCCACATTTGCAGCTTTCACTTTTGCAGATATGATTATTCACGGGTTCTTTGCTGTCCCCTCTGCTGCCTCCCTATGCCATTTTTAATAGGGGCTGCAAGCCTTGTGAGACTGAGAAACTGCAAACGAGGCTTGTAAATCCCTTCTAAAAATGGTGTGGGGCAGCCATGGAGGTGGCTGTAAGCCCCCCACTTCTGCTTCGCGAAGGAACCCTGATGCCTCAAAGGAATCCATGGTGGGTTGAATAGGGTGATCCTACTTTTTGCGTGTTAAATATGGTTTGGGAGGGGCTAGAGTTATTCACGGTTTTTCCCCCTTTCCCTGGGGTCCTGTGCCCCTAACTCTAGCCAATGTGGAGGGAGGACTGTATTCACATCTATAGATCAACAGTATGTACAGGCTTCAAATGACAGGTGAGTGACCAGAGTGTTATATGTGGCTTCTTTGTGGTGGTATTTCCCATCAAGATGACTTAGATGTATGGTGACACCATGAATGAGAGATCTTCAAGATCTCCAGAAAACAACACCCTGCTCAGGTCTTGCAAGATCAGGGTTGTGGCTTCTTTGATTGAATCAGTCCCCCTGCGGTGCATTTTTCCTCTTTTCCCATTGCCTTCCACCTTGCCAAGAATTGGTGTCTTTTCTAGCGAGTCATGCCTCCTCAAAAGTACAACCACCTCAGTTTAGTCATCATAGCTTCTAGGGAGAGTTCAGGCTTGATTTGCTCTAGGACCCATTCGTTCGTCTTTCCGACAGTCTAGGGTATCTGTAGAACCTTTTGTCTCAAAGCACAAGGAACTGATTTTCTTCCTCTTAAGTTTTCTTCACGGTCCAGCTTTCACAACCATACATAGAACCCAGAAGTGTCCTATGGCCTGGATGTTTTGCTCTGTGTTTTGTTTGTCATATTTGTGTTCCCCCTTTCTCCCAGAGTGGGATCCAAAGCAGCTTCAAAAAAAAAAAAGGTAAACACGCTAATGAAACTTTGAAGACAATTAAAAACATCTCTAAAAAACCAACCAAACATGAAATTAAAATAAACCTACAAAAATTTTTTAAAACATCTTGACAAATTAAAAGCCCACCTGTTTACATATTAAAAAGCCTGGTTAAATAAGAATGTTTTTGCCTCCTCGGTAGAAGGAGAGCAAAGAAGACGCCAAGGAAAGGAGTTACAGAGGGTGGGAGCAGTAACCGAGAAAGCTTTCTCCCATGTCCTCACTAGTGGGTCCTGGGATGGTAGTGAGACCGAGAGAAAGCCTCGCCTTGCAGTTATGCAGTAGCAAAATGAGAAACCACTCTGTCCATGCTCAGGGGCACCATTACTTTTTTCAACTGATCTGCAAAGGTCCCTCTGCCAGCTAAATCAAGCTTACCAACCCCTGGCTTCAGCCCATCCCTACCTCTTTGTTTGCATTGCCAACTCACTGTTCTTTTTCCACCAACACCAGTCTCAAACGTATCCTCTTTGGTGGGACAACCTTTGTTCTTTCTCCTACTGTTTATGCCGGAATCTGTCTGGATTTTAGATTGCCTCAACAATGGGGCTTCCCCAAGTTCCTGCTTCCACCAATTCTTAGCAGTGCCAAGCTGCGCTGCACTTCCTCGCCTTCCGTCCCCATCCTCCCCACACAGAGCTTCGTAGCAAAGTTATGTCACCTTCCCTTGTTAGTAAAGAAAATGGAAGTTCAGGGAGGAGGGATCCTTTCTTTTCCACATCTAGAAAAGAAAGATGGTCTTGGTAAGGTGATTTCTTAGCTCGAATGGACTTCTGGGTTGACACAGGTTTGACAGGAACAAATGAATGCGGAGTTCTGTGTAACCCCCAAAATCCGTAGGCGCTTAGTCTTTTCGAAGCCTGGAGGACAGATGTCTAAATATTTAAATGCTGGCTCCGAGAAGTCTGAAATACTTTCCCCAGCTTTCCACACATGCCTCCATCAGTATAAGATGCTTCACTAAAAGCTCCCAACTTATACCGTTGGCACCTCCTTGTTCCTTCTGCGGCAGATAAACTTTGTTTAAATCCAGGAACTGGAATATTCCTTTGGGCCAGAAGTTGTGAAAAGGGCTGTCGGTGCCAAATCTGAGAAAAGTACGAGATCATGGATGCTTCTCAGGCTTAATGGATCATGGCAAATAAACTGTTCTGGTCTTTCTAAACCCAAAGATTATGGTCTGAAGCTAGGCAGAAAGGATTTGAAGAGCTGCCTGGCTTTTGGTTTCTTGTTAGGTCTAATATGTTTAGGCTGCAAAATATTCTGAGCTAAGTTCCAAGCCTCTGGGAATTTATTTATTTCTCTGCATGATGCTCAAAATATATAATAAGACTGTGCTCAGAGACGACACATGAGAAAACCCAAGATAACAGCCAGCAGCAAAACGTAAAAAAATCAAAAGACCCTGTGAGTATCTTGTGAGTAATCAGATGCATACCTACAACAATTCATGGATGAAAATCAGGAAAACCTCAGAATACGGTCAAGATGGCAAAAAGCTGGAGGGTACACAGCCACTAAATACAAGAATGCTACTGTCGAAAAACACTGGGAGGAACAAGATGGGGCTGGAGGACTGGATACGTTTACAGTGTTTTTGTTGGGCCTTTTATTTGTTAAAAATCTGGGAGACAGTGGGGATACAAAAAAAGTGGTGTGTGGCTTTCTGAGAAATTTGGCCCCAGCATTTTGGGGTTCCCATTTTTGCATACTTTGAATTGGAGACCTAGTGCTGATGGCTAAAGTAATGCATCTGGACATGGGGTGGCACACAGAAGAGACCCCCCAAAAGTTGTTCATCCAAATCGGGGAGGCCCCTTGAGTCCATAGTGGATGATGTGTTGACTTACTGAGTTGCTAAGGGTCAACTCTAGGTGGGACTGGCAATAGGGTTTATGCCATTGCTGGGAATCCTGCGGCCCTCTAGGTGTGGTTAGACTCCCACTCCCAGTAGCCCCAGCCCAGCACAGCCGGTGTCAAAGAGTGCTGGGAGTTGCAGTCGAACCACATATGGAGGGTTGCAAGATCCCCCTGACAGCAAGACGAAGCTAGAAAAGTCCTGTGTGCTAATTCAGACCCTAACTCAGTCATGTCTACACAAACTGGCAGCGTCTCTTCAGTGTTTCGGGGAAGTGTCTTTCTCCTCATTTGCCACACCGTGGACGAACCATGGGGCCACTTGCTGGAAAAGCACGTGCGCTGGACTGCTGAAGCATTGTCCTTCCCCTAAATAGAGCAGAAGCTCTCAGTCATCGGGCTTCTCAATAAAATGATTTAAAGAGGAACGGTTGAGTCAGAGCCTTGCCACATCTAGTTTGCATTTGGTTCCTCTTGGTTCCTCTTGTCTACACGGATCGGCACGGCTCCCTGGGGTATCAGGCAGCTCCACCCAAAGGTGCTGGGGATTGAACCTGGATACAATTCTGCCATTCAGAAGGGTCCTGAATTAGGACCCTTCCAGCACCCAGATAAGCTAGGCAGAAGAGGACGGGTGAGTCCATGTTTTGGCAGCGATTCCCCGGCCCCAGACTTTGCTTCCTTCCTCCTGACTGGTCCGGCAGGGCTTTCAGAGAAACCTTGGCCTTCTTTCTTAACATTTGAGCAGAAAATGAGGCATCTCTACATCTCCTTTGCCCCTAAAAGCCCCTAAAATTGTGCCTGGAGGTAACTGTACTATTTTTGCTATGTCAGCGTGAACTCTTGGCTCGAGCCGGGCTGAGTCACTGGTGGGAAGCTCCTATTTGCCCAGGGTGGGGCCTGGGAGAAGGCTGTTTCCCCAGAAGAACTCCTCCCTAGCTTAGAATCACACAGTCATAGATCTGGAAGGGGCCACATGGGTTATGGAGTCCTGCTGAGGGCAGGATTTCCAGCTAAAGCATCCCCAGCAGGTACCTGCCAGCCTCTTTTTGAAGTATGTTTAATGCTTTCCCCACATGGATATTTGGTGATGCTAAAAGATTTACTTGTTGCCCCTCCTCTGAACCTGCTCCAACTTGTCTATATCCTTCCTAAAATCAGGTGCCCAGGACTCTTGTGAACAGCCACAAAATGAGATAGGCAGCTTCCGAGGCCCCTGAAGCGGGCTTTTAAGTGTGGCATCCACGTTTGGACACACCCATGCAATAATATTTCACAGATGAAGACAGGGACACACAAGGCCGAGCAACATCAGAGTGTGGTTGGGATGGTGAACGTCATTAAGGAGGAAGAACAGGCAAGCTAGGAGAGAGCGCAGCAAGATCCAAATCCCCTTCTTCTGTCTCCCCTGTTAATCCAATGTAAGCTACTTTTGCACTTTGAACTCAGTTTGCAGCAACCGAGGTGAGCTGAGGACAAAGGGAGAAAGCGAGAGAAGGAGGGAGAAACTGACGCTTTTAAAAGCAGCTGAAAAAGTTGGATGGCAGGGGATGAATCGAGATTGTTGCTGCCAAATCAGGGGAGTTGGAAAGTACGCAGCAGCACCCAGCATGGCATCCTTGCATATTTCTTCCATCCTTCTGCAAACAAATATGCCACATAAATTGTTGGAGTGAGCAGGAAGTGAAGCTGTCCCACTTGTTTCGGTTTGGAAGAAGAGACATTTCAGTGCTGTCATCTGGAAGCCATTCCATTGGACTGAAGGAGTGAAGAAAAGCAACCCATCCGCTCTCCTGAGAAACCAGCCCCATCAAGCCTCTTCCCAGTTGTTAGTCCACCAGTTTGAGGGACTTCATCATATTGAGCTCTTGAGCCTTGTTGTCTTGTTTTCCTCTACCCTCCTCATCCCCGTTTCCTCTTGTGTCGTGCATTTCCAGACTAAGACTTTATTAGCTGTAGAACAGGATTGTAGCAATAGCAGTAGCAGCAGTCACAACAATAATATCATCACCACCATCATAGGGAAGATGTAAAGATCCTGTATCAGAAGTATCAGAATTCCATCCGGGTGCAAACACACAGCATCTCATTGCCATCACCGTGCGTCTGGCTATGGGCACATTACCAGACCCTTCTCCAACGTCCTCCACTCTACGCCGCCCACTGAATGGCTGTGGGGTGGGGCTGCAGGAGTGTTGCTCCTTGCAAGTGGAAAGAAGTTAATCCCTTTCTCTGCAACAATCCCAAAACTTCAACGCACAGCCCGCAGGTCGTCACTTTAGATTGCATCAGCCGCCATTAGCACGCAGACAATGCAAAGCGTTCAGCTTACACAGCATTCCTCACCGAACGGCTTGTGTCTTACAGCAAGAGCTAAGCTCTGAGTGTTAATTCAGCTTTGCCTTGGGACAGATACGCTGCAATCCTATTGGCCCAACGCAGTTGCTGCTCCGCTTTTTTTTTCCAGGATTGCACACTGGTGGCAAGCGAAAGCAGGCAGAACTTGCCAGATCCAAGAAGCATATTTCTCCAGCGACTTGTTTTGCCGGTCACTGCCTGCTTCGGCTTAACGATGCCAGCCGACCGTGCCAAAAAGATCCCAGCCACAGCTAGTGCCAAACTGCAAGGGTACATTGAGGATCTTTCGTTCGGTTTTAACCGCTCTCTTCCCAAGAGCTCAGGATGAGTAACCATGCCAAAGCCAAAACAGACTTAAAGAGCACTTTACACATGTTCAGCTCGCCAGCACCATGTAAGCGACACTGTTTGCCCTAGATTTAGCAAAGAAAAGAAGGAAGCAATCCTTTCTCAGCCGCCGAGTTTGTTCTGTGGCTTTGGGTAAACCTGTTTCTCATCCCAGTCTACATCACAGCGTTGCTGTGCAATAAAACCATGACACGATACAGGCTATACCCTCACGCTCTGAACTGTTTGAAGGAGAAATGGAATACAAATGCCATAAATGCTGTTTTAGCCACATCTCCAGAAAATATCCAGGCTCTGACTTTGGTCGGCTTCATGTGGCAAGGAGTTCCATACACAGCTGAGGATGAAATAACAGAGTACAGTTACTTCTCTGGAATGCATGAAAACGTCGCTTCAAATTTGGCGGCTGAAGTCTGCCGAGAGGCCCTTTTTCTGCATATGCGTCTTAAATAGGACTACTTAGTGGTAAAATAGCAAGAGCTCAGAGGTTCACTTGTGTTTTCAAACCGCATTTTCAAGGCCGAGAAGGGAATGAAAAAAGAAAGAGAGAGAAGTTAATCCTGACCCCTGGGTATTTCCATTCTAGAAGTTCTCTTTCTTTCTGACTTTTTCAGACTAAAATAGACTTTTATTGTTGTCGAAAGAATGGAACAATCTCACATTCTCTCTGTGTGTAGATTGCCACATATCTAAACTTTGGCACAGCTTTACTGTGACCGCCTTTCCACCAATACCTTTTTCTTAAGGCAACTTTATTTTTAAAATATATATATATATATATATATATTTCAATTTGTGCAGAACCACCATTTAATATATATCATGACACCTTCAAGACGAAGGCCAATTTTCTGTATCAGCTTCTAAGCTAGGTATACTTAACTCAGTCATCGTTCCCGGCCCGACCCTCCTAAACCTTGCAGAAAAATCTATAAACAACTTTAACCTCTGTTTGGTTGCTGAATAATAAAAGCAGACGAAAAGAAGAAAAAACAAAGGGACACAGGCTAAACGTGGAAGTGAGAAGAGGAAGAAGTGTGCAGATGTAGGCTTGATTGATGTTCCTTAAAATAGGGCTTACGTTAAAGAGTTTTAGACTAGGACGTGGAGAAATGGCTTCAAACTACAGGAAAAGAGCTCTGCCTAAACATAAGGAGAAACTTCCTGACGGTAAGAGCAGTTTGGCAGTGGAATATGGTCCCGGGAAGTGTGGTGGAGTCTCCTTTGGAGATTTTTAAACAGAGGCTGGCTGGCCATCTGTCCGAGGGAGAGCTTCGATGGAGTCTTCCTGCATGACAGGAGGAAGACGGACTCGATGGTCCTTGGGGTCTCTTCCAACTCTGCGATTCTACGACTGGAGTCTAAAAACAGGTTGAAAATACACATGGGATAAATGGCACGATCGGGTAACTGTTCTAACCTGGTGACTTGTGTCATGCCCACTAATGTTGAAGAAATGGCACGTGATGCATGCTTAGCACAGTTAACTCCTGGGCCAAATGTGCCCATGAATTAAGAAGTCAGATTTGGCTACAGTGACACCCACTTGGATTACGTCTGGTCTGGACTACTGTAACACACTCTACATGGAGCTGCCTTTGGAGACTGTTCAGGAACCCACAATGGGTCCAAAATGCTGCAGACGGGCTGTTGACTAGGTCTCCTACCAAAAATTGTGTAACTCCCTGATTGAAACAGTTTCATTGATTTCTATGGGCAGAATTCAAAGTGCTGGTTATGACCTTTGAAGCCCTACATGGCTATCTAAAAGACGTTATCTCCCCATCCCAGCGCACCTGAGTCTAAGATCCTCGGGGCAGAGCTTTCTTTTGGTCTCACCACCGTCACAAGTATGATCGGTGAGGATGGGTAAGACAATGCCTTCTCATTTGGTTGCTCCAAAACTGCGGAACTCCCTTCCACAGGAGGTCCAGTTAGGTAGGTTAAGTTTTTTTCCCCCATTTAGACAGGCATCGGATTGAATTTTAATTTTTTAACTTATTTATTTTTTGAGCAAAGAAGCAAGCATCGCACTGTTCAAAGTGTAAAAAGTCACTTGTTGTGCCAGCTGTAGTTTCTGGCAGGGGTGCAAAAGGAGATTTCTGTCTCGAAGCTCCTTCGTTTAAACTAAGCGTTCCTTTGGAAGGTGGGTGGTTTGAGTCATATGATTTTAAGGGAGCCGATGAAGAAAATAAATATTCTGTTAGGAATTTATTCTGGAAGATTTTTAGAACAGAAGGGGATTTTTTTTTTAAAGAAAGGGCTTTGGTACTGTTTTTAACCGCTTAAATAATTATTAATTGATTATTATTATTAATAATAATAACAAACACAAGCTGTCACTTGACAGTCTGGCTTTCTTGCTTGCGCTTCAGGATTCCTGGGGGAAGATTTTGTCCCTCAGTTGCTAAATTTGGGGCGGTGAGTTTCCACCCGGGGATGACGCCAGGGATCTGGGTTGGGGATCGGTTTACGGGGTGGTTTTATTTATACTCTCTGAGCTATAGGGCAGCTATGCAAAAGGCGGAGGCCGGCAGGAACGGAGGAAGACAGAGAGAGAGAGAGGCAGCAGATGAGGCTGGGCAGTGTGGCCTAGCAGTTAGAGCCAGGACTTGGGAGACCCACATCGAAGTCCTCGTGGGTCAGTCATGAAGCTCAGTGGGGCGGTCGTGATGTTGGGCCTACCTCACAGGGTTGTGGTGAAGACAGGAATGTGGGGAGGTAATAACCCATGGAGGAACGGGGAGGACAAAAATGGAACAAGAGCAAGGATGAATTCATAGATCAGCCTGTGCCAAATTTGGGACCTCGGATATGGGAATTTTTGAGAAGGCGAGGGGCAGATCTTGGAAAAGGAGAACTGCATTTTAACACCAGCTTCCAACATGACACGATTTTGAAACTGGGGAGGGGAGAAGACTATACGGTCGGCCCTCCGCACTTGGGGGTTTCACTTGGCAGGTTTGGTTATTTACAGATTCTTTGCTGCCCCCGCGGCCGCCTCCCTGTGCCATTTTTAATAGGGACGGCAAGCCTCCTGAGACCGAGCAACTGCAAATGAGGCTTGCAAGTCCCTCTTAAAAATGGTGTGGGCAGCCGTGGAGGGGCCGGAAGCCCCACCAGCCCCCCACTTCTGCCTTGGGAAGGAACCCTGGTGCTTCAAAGGAATCTGCGGTGGATTAAATGTGGCGATCATACTTTTTTGTGTGTTAAATACAGTTTAGGAGGGCCTAGAGTCACTCACGGTTTTTCCACTTCCACGGGGGTCCTGTGCCCCTAACCCTAGTGAATGTGGAGGCAGGATTTTATATGAGATAAATATTATCCCCATCTTTTACTGCACACTTGTGGATGGATGAGAAGGATGCAGAGTAGCAGCGAGAGGTTCCGAGGAAGGTAACATATTCTTTATGTGTTCAGTTTATATTTCGCTTTTTTCTTCCAAGCAGTTCGGGGGAGTGTGTGTATTTCTCCTGTATTTCTCCTCTCAACAACCCTGCGAGGTAGGCTTGGCTCTTGGGACGGGGGGATATATCTGGGTTGTGAAATAGTGCCCCCAGTGGCGGTGGTGGAAAGTGCACAGCCATAACTCAAACCTGCCTCAGCTCTTTTGGCAATAAAAGGAGGGATGTGGGCCTGAGTACAGGTCAACCCCTTCTGCATGATAGTCCCTGGGAGTGAGCACAGTGCACTCTGCCCATGCCCAGGGGCACTGTTCTCTTATTTAGTTCCTTCGTAGAGGCCCAGAGCAGAGCCCTCTGGGCCTGGAGGGAAGTTAAAAGACTTTGCAGGAGGAGAGCAAAGGCTTTTGCTCTTGGCTGACTACCAGTCATGAGGTAGTCTGGAAGAAAAGAAAGTTTGCCAGCTGGCTAGGAGTTCATCCTCGTGGCTAGTGTCCAGAAAGAAGAACCTAGGGCCAGGATAACAAGGGGGGAAAAGTAAGACGAAGATGGAAAAAAAGAGAGATCCAACAAAATGCCAACTTGTTTTCATTATTATTTTGTGTGTGTGTGTGTTCTGCAGGAATCTGTTCTCTGGTATGCTTTCACACTATCTGCGTGTGTGAAAGCACTTTTCACATGCCCCGGGGTACCTCAACTGCACATTTTCCTTTCTTTTTTCCTCCTATTGGCCCCCTTGCTGCCTATCTGGAAGCAAGCCCAGCTTTACATCAATGAACCCGACTCTCAGGTAAATGGTCGCAGGATCAGAACCTTAAAAGTGGAGTCAGGAGAGAATGGAGGCAAAAAGCTCGGTAAACACGGCTGAGATGCCTGCTTTTAAAACACTGCTGCAGGAAGTATACTCTGTGCATGCTCAGGAACACTCTTGCCGAGCGGCTGGAATTTTAAAATGCGCTTTGCAACCAACTGAAGAGGCACAGAGGCGGTTTAGGCCGTCTCTTCGCGCTCACCCCCAACCCGCGATATTGCCCGGGGTGTAGGGGGAGGCTGCCGCGAGAAATGCACTCTGTGCATGCTCAGGAACACTCTTGCCGAGCGGCTGGAATTTTCAAGCGCGCTTTGCAACCAACTGAAGGGGCACAGAGGCGGCTGATGCTGTCTCTCGGCGTCCAGCCCCAGCCCCGGATACTCCCCGGGGTGCAGGGGAGGCTGCTTCGGTTGTGGCCTCCCCTCCTCCTCCTCCTCCTGCCCCGCTCCGCCCTCCGGGCCCGAGGTTCACACCCACCGCCCTCGCCTTCAGCGGCTTGCTGCCTCTCCTGTCCCCGCCGCCCTCCGCCGCTTCCCTCTCCCCGCTGCCGGAGTTTGCAAACTTTCTCGCTCTTTGTGGCAACTTCCTCCTCTTGCCCCGCTTCTGTCTCCACGGGCTGCATACCGAGGCGATCCCGCGTCCTCCGGAGGAGGAGAGAGGGCTCTCCCGAGAAGCAGCCGCCGCCGCCGCCGCCGCCCAAGCGATGCGGCGGGCCAGGCGGCGGGGCAGCGGCCGGCTGGGGCTGTGAAGCAGGCGAGCCACCGCCCGTCCCACCCGCGCCCCGCGCCCCGGCTCTCAGCCCCGCGGCGCCGGCGGGGGCCATGAGTTCGGTCTGGAAGCGGCTCCAGCGCGTCGGCAAGCGGGCGGCCAAGTTCCACTTCGTGGCCTGCTACCAGGAGCTGGTGGTGGAGTGCACCAAGAAATGGTGAGGGGCGAGGGGCGGTGGGCGCCCGGCCCGGGGGCGAGGGGCGCGTCGGGCCGCCGAGAGGGCTCGGGGCGGGGCCGCGAGGGGTTGCCGTTTCCCTAGGGTAATTTCTTCGGCGCTTTGCGCCCCCCAAGCCCCATTCCCTGCTGGCTTGGGAGTACGGGGCTTGCAGTTTCCCCAAAATAATTTCCTCAAGCTCTGCTTTCCCCGTCTCGCTTTCCCTGCTGGGCTTTGGGGTTCCGGGGGTTGTAGTTTCCCCAAAGTAATTGCCTCAAGCTCTGCTTTCCCTGCTGGCCTTGGGATTCTAGGAGTTGTAGTTTCCCCAAAGTAATTGCCTCTCAGTTCTGCTCTCCCAAAGTCGCCTTCCCTGCTGGCTTGGGATTCTAGGAGTTGTAGTTTCCCCAGAGTAATTGAGTCACAGCTCTGCACTCTACAAATCACTTTCCCCGCTGGCTGGGAAATCTCCAAAGGTTTTTTTTGGGGGGGGGGTTCCTCAGGCTGCACAAGTCACTCTCCCTGCTGGCTGGGGATTCTGGGAGTTGCAGCTCCCTCAAAGCAACTTCCTCCTGTTCTGCTCCCTAAAAGTTGCGTTCCCTGCCAGCTGGGGATTCTAGGAGTTTTGGTCCTCCAAAGTAACTTGTAGTTTCTCTGCAAAATCCACTCTCCCGGATGACTGGGGATGCTGGGAGTTGTCGTCCTCAAAAACAACGTTTCCGAGCTCTGCGAGCAAAGGGTGATTTGAGAAAGAATACAGCAGGGTTGTGACACATTCCGAGATTTCCCATGTATTCACTAACAACGACCCTGCGAAGCAGGGCAGGGGTGGTTTGTTGAATCCTGTTGTTGGTCTGTTTACCACTGATTTGGTGGAGGCTGCTTCAGCTAGGCCTAGCTGTCATGAGCAAGTTCAGCGGTCCTAAGCGCACCAGAAAATGTCCGATTTTATCAGGTCTGGCCTGGTTAGTGCTTGGACGGAAGCCCGCTAAAGAAGACCGGTGTCTCCGGGTGGCCGTTCTGGAGCGCTAATTGGCTTCTGCCGGTCAGAGTTGAATTAATGGTCTAACTTCGGTGTAGGGTAGCTTCCGCTGTTCCTAAGGAACTGCAGGCTGCCAGCGGGAGGAAATGTCTTTTGGGGAAGAACCGCAGAGCAGGAGAACGGCACGTGATCCGCTTGCAAAAGAGCCCAGGGTTGATCAACCCGGCCCTGGTTGCAAACCCTCTGTAAATGTAAAATTCCCCAAAGATGGGGAGAGTGTGAGCCCTTCTCCCCAGATACGGCTGGGTCCCCGACTTAGATCCAGCATGAGAAGGAAGATGTGGGCCTTTTCCACACTGCACACTCTTATAGTGCTATTATTCCACTTTCAACATCCTATGGAGTCCTGGGGTTTGCAGTCCTCAAGGGCCCCTCCCTAAACTGCAAGCCCCAGGATTCCATAGGATGTTGAAGGTGGAATAATAGCACTATAACAGTCCAGTGCGGAAATGGTGGTAGTCAAACCACATCTGGAAAGTACCCTGGATTCTCACCCTTGGTGTAGAAAGTATTGGGCCAGATGAGTGAATATTGTGAGCTGGAAAAGGGAGAAAAACTCAACTTTTTTGCTAGTTTCTCATTCAGAGTTAAGAAGGCGAATGGGTTTTTCCTTTTCAGTACAGTTGGTATGGGGTGGAAGTCCAGATTTCTTTGTATGTTGGCATAAGTGTAGTTGGGATGTGTTCATGGTAAGAGATGAATCTTTTAGGTATGGGTTTTAGGTTTTAGATTAGTTCAGTTCAGTTTTAGTTGCAGTTATACATTTATAATGTTTGCGTGTGGTTTGCTTCCTCTGTTCTTTGCTCCCCCCCCCCCATGGATTGGTTTCTTTGTTGTCATTGTGTGTCTTTGAGTCGTTTCGGATTTAAGGTGACCCTTTTGTTTTCTGGGGGCTGAGAGTGTGTGAGGTGGCCAAGGTCACCCAGGGGGTCTCCACGGCCAAGCGGGGAATCGAACGCAGGTCTCCAGTGTTCTTGGTTTGTTCGTGGTTGTTGTTAACTGCTGTCAGTTTGGTCTTGACTTATGGCTACCCTACAGATGAGAAATCTCCAAGCCTTCCTGCTCTCAACTGCCTTGCTCAGGCCTTGGCAGATTCGGGGGTGTCTCTTCCTTGATTGAATCCATCCATCTGTAATGCAGTCGTCTTCTTTTCCTACTGCCTTCCCAAGCTTTATTGTCTTTTCTTGTGAGTCATAGAATCCCAGAGCTGGGAGGAACCCCAAGGGCATCTAGTCCAACCCCATTCTGCCATGCAGGAGGACGCACTCAAAGCACTCCCATCCAGCCTCTGCGTAAAAACCTCCAAAGAAGGAGACTCTGTCTCAATCCCAGGCAGCCTGCTCCATTGTCAAGCTCCTCTTTCCATCATGAAGTTCTCCCTAATGTTTAGCTGGAATCCCTTTTCCTGACGTTTGAAGCCGTTGCTTCGTGTCCTGGTCTCTGGAGCAGCAGAAAACAGGTTTGCTCCATATGGCATCCCTTCAAATATTTAACCATGTCTTCTCATGATAAGGCTCAAGTATGACAGCCTCAGTTTAGTCGTCTTGGGTTGTTTCCTGTTAAAACACGTAAAGGTTAAATCCAGAATCGCAATGGCTTGAATCCTAGGGCCTTTCCGCACTACACTGTGATAGTGCTATTATTCTGCTTTCAACCTCCTGTGGCATTCTGGGCTTTGTAGTTTCCTGAGGCCAAAGAGCTCCCTGGCTGAGAATTCTAAAGGCCCCTCCCGAAACTGCAAACCCCAGGATCCCATAGGAGGTTGAAAGTGGAATAATAGCACTATAACCGTGTAGTGCAGAAATGCCTTTAGTTTCCTATTAGGGGAGCATCCCATACCTTCATTGCAGAATGCAGGCTTTGCTTGCAGAATGGTCCCACCTTCAGTCCCTGGACATTTCCAAGTGGTGATTTCTTTGCTTGAAGCCTGGGGAAGGCATTCTCAGTCTGTGCAGAAAATATTGGGGCAACTGGGCTGGGTGGCCAATGAGTCATTGCATGGGAGCGGCATTTGCACCGCAGAAGAAGTGAGAATTAAACCTGTTTGCGGTGCACACGTTGATCGGTTTGCTGCGCTGGGCTGGAGGAAAGGGAACTGCGACTTGTGTATTTAGGAAGTGATAATTTTGTAGGTTGGGCTTGCACACCCGGAAGTGGCAAACAGAGGTGAGATGGGAAGGGAAGGGTGGATATTTCTGTCGTGAAAACAAAGATAACTTTGCTGATCCGTGAGAGAGAGAGAGAGAAAAAAAATTGAAATTAAGCACTCAGGTATTGTCAAATTTCTGAACCCATTAAAATATTGCCACATTCCACGTAGCAAGTAGTTCAGGACGGTTTGTGGTGCGATGAAGATGTTGCAGCGTTGTAAAAGCAATAGCAGAAAAAGAAAGACAATTTAACCTTTAAAGAAAAATAAACGCCCACAGAGGACAAACAACCACAAAAGGATGGGCTTGAGAAATCTTGAAACTCTTAAGAAAAATTCTAGTAAAGAGAGATTTTTCTAACCTCGGGGAAATTCTAGCATAATTTTAGAGCCATGATGTACTCGTCATTGTTGCCTTCTTGAAAGATGGACAACAAACTGGGTTTTATTGGTTATGAGTTATGTTTCTATCCCATTTTCCTCCAGTGAGGTCCAGCCAGTATATCTTCCTCTTGCTGAGTTTATCCTCACAACAACCCTGTGAGGTAGGACAGAGTGAAAGAGAGAGCGACTTAGCAAGGACAGCCAATGAGTTTCATGGCTGAGCAAGGACAAGAACTTAACTTCTAAATTCTAATCCAGAACTTTAACCACTACACTATTTGCTTGTTTTTTTTAAAATGGCTTTTAAAAACATTTTGTTGAAAATGTTATTTGTATTACATTACGCTGATTGCAGCCGTGGCTGGTCTGCCTTTTGGTAAAAGGGGTCAAGATTTAAATTTTGGCAAATAACAACAAACGAACAATAGCTCATAAAATGCCCAGTTGGCCTTGTTTGGCAAGTATAACCTGGATAAACATGAGTCTGTTTTACGATGTGAAGTCACAGCCCGTGCAAAGATTTAAAGGTCAACGTCGCCTCCTTGAATTGAGTCCAGAAGTGAATGCATAAACACTAGGACTATTTAAATATATTCATGTCTCCCAGCACCTAGTCGAAAAAATGCCCAGTTGGTTCTGTGCCAGTTGGAGGTTTAGAGCCATCTGCAAGGGCAGCCCCATATAAAGCGTAATGCAGTAGTCAAAACCTGAAGTTCTGGGATCACAGTATCCGAGATATCTTTGCAAACCAGGAATGGTGAAGATGGTCACATTTGAAGCTGGGAAATAGAAAAGGAAGAGGAGAAATTGGCACCCAGTTGCTTTGTGAGGGCATGGATAGAAGCTTTGAGCAGTGGAGTGCCGTGCCGTGCCATGCCAATCCCCACTAGGCGGGTGTTTGGTTAATAAGACAGGGAGGGCTATTTCTTGTCTGTGTGCTGTGTTTGTGTCGAAGCCAAAGAAATAGCACTCTGCACATGCTCTGGAAGAGTCACCCCGACTACTGGACAGTTTTCTCAGCTGTGGCATCTGGATGATTTGGGGATGGACAGGATTTCTCTTGGGGCTTTTGGTGCGAGTGCTGGGCCAGTGACACAAGTGAGCCGTGGCTTTTCTCGGCACAGCGAGACCCTCTTTCTTCCAAGCCCCCCTGGCAGTTTGGTTGCTTTTAGCACTCACAGAATATCCTGGGGAACACATCTCTCCGCCCTACCGATCTCTCTCCAGTTGCTCAGCTTTGCAAGCTTGAAAGATAAAACATTTTTTTTATTTATTATTATTTGAGCAGGAGACAGATGAACAAGGACAGGGTGGTTGCATTCTTTTTTCCTCCCCTCTTCTGACATGGCAAAGGCCTTATAAGGACCTCGGGAAATGATAAATATTTAGTCATAGCTAAAAATGGAAAAGGGAGGGTGAAAGGCAGGGAGCAGAGGGGCGGCTAGAATAAGAAGATGGCTGTGAAAAATAGAATGGAAAGGAAAGGGGCTGTACGTTTTCAGGTGAGGGGACTCAGCTGGGTGGAAGAGCTGTCCAGTTTTCCCTTTCATGGGGGATAATCCGACCTCTCTGGGCGTCAGAGCTCCCCATTTCCTCCTGGTTCAAGTTCTTTGCAGCATTCTAGTCCTCTGCCCCACCCAGCTTCCTGTGACTTGGCAAGATTTGGGCCATCTTTGGCAGTGCGGATGGTGAGGTTGGGGGAAGTGGAGAGAAAGCAGGGCAGGCACACTGTACTCTGTTCTTGGCAATTTTTTCCTTTCCTTTCCTTTCCTTTCCTTTCCTTTCCTTTCCTTTCCTTTCCTTTCCTTTCCTTTCCTTTCCTTTCCTTTCCTTTCCTTTCCAAAGAGGTGCTGGGGTTTAAGCCAGACCGAGAATATCTGCTCTTTAATTCTTCCCACGAGGGAACTTCTGATTTTCTGCTGAGTGCCTTGAAGTCATTTCTGACTTAGGCTGACCCTGACAACCAGCGTGGTGTGCTTTGAGCTTTGGACTGCAATTCTGGAGACCAGGGGTCAATTCCCCGCTTGGCCATGGAAACCCACTGGGTGATCTTGGGTACATCACACACTCTCAGCCCCAGAAAACCCCATAATAGGTTCGCCGTAAGTTGGAAACAGCTTGAAGGTGCGCAAAAACAAGGTGACCCTATTGAAGTTTTCTTAGCAAGATTGGTTCAGAGGGGATGTGCTGTTTTCTTTCTCTGAAGCCGAGAGAGTGTGAATTGCCCAGTGGGTTTCCGTGACTGACCAAGGATTTGAACCCTTGTTTTCCAGAGTCCTAGCCCAACCCCCAGACAGGCTCTCAACTTCTGATAAAGTCTAAAAGAATGAATACTCTCTAGATATTCAGTGTCCTCTTCCTTCACGTTGCCAGCCTTCCTCAACTTGGCATCCCCATGGGCTACAGTGTTGGACTACATCTCCCATTATCCTCTACCAGCATAGCAAAAGTATGTGTTGGGAATTTTGGGAGGGGTGGTCTAGCCCATTTGTAGGACATTGGGCTGCTGAGAGCTGCTTTAGTTTCTGGTTCAAACAGGGTGAAGTTTTGATGAACAAGAGAGCCTCTGGGTGTGTACAGAGTACTTTCTCCTGCCTCTCCATCTCCCAGGAGCCTCAGCTGCAATTCCTGCCCCTTGTAGGCTGAGGGTCCGGATAAACCCGAGCCCAAAGATTAACCTCTCCTGAGGTCTCGCCTGTATTTTGCTCTTTGCCCTGTCTCCGTCCAGATTCTCTCTGGTGAAAGCGAACATCATCGCTGCCAAGCTTCTGTGATGATGAGAACACGCATGTCGAGGGTATTGGATTTCTTTGCCAAGCCCAGATTAAACCCAGCACCTGCGGTGGGTTTATTTCTCCCAGGGGCTAAAATTAGCCTTTGGCCACTAGCCCGGAAGAATGAAAGATGCTTTTAGATGAAGACAGACATTGGAGCGCTGATCTTATGAAAATGTTATTTAAAATAAAATCGCAAATGTAATGTTAAGGGCTTGGGCAGAATCTAGCCATGCATTGTTGCATACCCTTGAGTTGTTTCCAACTTATGGCGACCCTAAGGTGAATCTGCCGTGGGGTTTTCTGAGGGGGCTGAGAGTGTGTGATGCACCCAAGGTCATCCAAAGGTTTCATGGCCAATTTGGAAATCGAACCCTGGTTGGTCGTAGCCTGACGCTCAAACCACTACACTATGCTGGCTCTGTACTACTTAACATAAAAAAAAAATTACTGGGTTTTGTAACCCGGTTGCTTCCAATTGCTTCCAGGTTTGAGCAGTGCATGCGCCTGCATTGGCATCTTGGAAGGTCCCAGAATTAGAAAATTGTGTCTTGCGCAGTGTAGGGTGCAGTGAGACAACTAGGAGTTTGTGCTTTGCCTGTTGCTTGTAATGATGATTCACGCTGGATAACGTCTGCAGGAATTTCCTCCCTGCTGTTTTTTCTCCATAAAGAATTTTCCATTTTTAGAGAAACACTCTATTTTTTAAAAGAATACTTTTTCCAAGCATTTTCTCATATATGAATTACATCACAAAACCAGATTTGGGCCACGAGCTGCATTTTCCTTTGTGTTTGGATGGGTAAAGTGTGGATTTGGTAAACTCACACTGAAACAATTTGCTCATATATCCCAGCCAGAAGGCGCAAGGAACTTTGTAGACTAAGCCTAGCTATTTTGTTGTGTGACATTTCGGCTTGTTTGTTTTATGGCAGCAGTGGAACAGCTGCTTGCCAAAATTTGAGAGGCTTTTGTAAGCAACTTGCAAAAACTTGTTGGCAGGGGCTTTGTGTATTTACTTAGTTCAATTCCTCCTTACCTCCCAGTCCTTGGGGAGCCAGGACTTACCTTCCACTCTGCTCTGCATCCATCTTTTGGCTAAAAGAAAATTGGCCAGCTTAAATGGTCCTTATGCCATATATCATTTTTCCAATAACGCCCACGTTTTCTCTTGATCAGGGAATAACCCCTTTAGCTAAGTTTTCTGTCTTTATTTTCTGAACAAGAAAGTATGGCGTGTGTGTGTTTGTTTGCATGTACTCAGTATCTGCTAGGTTTGGCTCCAGGACTCCCCTATGGATACCAGAATTTGTGGATGCTCAGTTTGTGGAGCTGTGTATCACACAGTCATCTTGTGGTCCTGTTTCCTTCAGGGTAACATTGGTGGAATCTGTTCCCCCATAGATACAACTTCCAGCTGAGTTAGCTTTTGTATATGGTACGGGAGGAGGTGGCATCTTGTGCTTTGCCTCAGGCAGCAGAATGTCTTGGGTCGGCACCGAGAACCAGATCCATCCTGAGCTCAAAGGCCGGGAAAAGAATTGTGTTTGGGGTGCTGAAAAGCTAGCATTGGGAAACTTTAATCTTGAAGAAGACCGTGGCGATTTCAAAGAGATCGGGAAGAACAAGACTGGGCCTGAAGGACATATCCAGGGCCGGCTTCTTTTTCGACACAGGCATGCCTGGGTGTGGCCTGGCCCCGCTCCGAGGAGGTTCAGAGCCGCACCCAGCGAGGCTGGGAAGAACAAGATAAAGTGAAAACGGTCTCTCGAAAAGAACCCCTCTCCTGGAAGGGAAGGCTTTCAGGTTACTGCATGGCCTCCCAGAACTTCTCTGTTTTTCAAAAGCCTTGCCCGGAAAGAAAATGAGGAAATATTCCTCTTTGTGGTCGCTGTTTTCCATTGCCTTCCAGCCCTGCCCTGGCGTTCAATTGTTATCAGTAGGAAAGGAATTGAAAGCAAAACCGCTCGTATGGCGAGGCCTCCTTTTGCACAAGTTTATGGTGCAAACACACTTTAGATATTATATTATATGGGTGGCACCTTGGAAGGGATGTCGTAAAATGGGGAAAGGCGCAGGAGAGGGCAGAGTAAGAAATTAAAAGGGCTGGAGAAACTCTTCTGTGGGGAGGAATGGCAACATTGGTGGGGTTTTCAGCTTTGAAAATAAAGGGGGTAATAACTGTGGATGTGAAAGAGGTGTACCGCAGTTATCCATGGTGAGAAGCATGTGGGTAGAGATTCCTTTTCGTTCCTCTCCGATGAGTGCTAGAAATCAGGAAAGCTTGATGCTGCACATAGTTAAGGAAAGGATTTTGTGGCTTTAAGAGGGTGCCGGTGGTCTAGAATGGATTTAAAGGCGAACCGAAGGGACATAGTCCACGTAAAGACATCCGTCAGGTTCTTATGACCCATGAGAACTAAACAGAGTCCATTTCCGCACTTCACTGTTATCGTGCTGTTATTCCCCTTAGAACACCCTGTGGAATTCTGGAGATTGTAGTTTACTGAGGCCCAAGAGCTCTTTGGCTGAGAATTCAAAATTCCCGTCCCTAAACTGCAAACCCCAGGATTCCATAGGATGTTGCAAGTGGAATCACAGCGCTATCACAGGCTGGTGCGGAAATGGCCAGTGCAGTGCAGAAATGGCCAGGTTTGGAGGCGTTGTGCATGAAAATACCATATGCTCTGGAATGAACAACGGGTAATGTACCCCATGTTCGCTGATGGTGCTATATCAATAAATGATAATAGTAATATCTAGGATGAGGGAAATTGTGGAAGCTGGAAGGAGTGTTGGTTAATTCTTATGGGCCATTTCCCAAATGGCAAATATCTGAGGTGTGCGTAGGTGGGGACCAGTAAAATGTTTCATGGGCTAGTAAGGTTGCATCTATGTCTTTTGCTTGTTCTCATTCTGAATTGTCTCTTCTTTCTCCCACCAGGCAGCCGGACAAGCTGGTGGTGGTCTGGACCCGAAGGAATCGGCGCGTCTGCTCCAAGGTGGGTAAAACGTCTCACCCGGCGTGGGGAGTGGGGCCCCAATCTCTTAAGGCGGTGGTAGGGGTTTTTTTTTCTGTCTGTACGAGGCATCATTTTCTGGTCGGGGGCAAGAATCTGTCTGGGGTCTCTCGCATTAGTTGGAGACCACTTTAACTGCCATGGCTGCCTCCTATGGAATCAGGGGGTTTATAATTTGAGCAAGGCACTAGAGCTCTCTGGCAGAGAATTCCAAATGAATGAAACTACAGATCCCAGGATTCTGTGGGAAAGAGCTGTAGCCGTTCAAGGATCCACCAGCTTGGATGACTTTAAAATGGAGTTGGATAAATTCATGACAGAGTTATAAATGGTTATGCAGTTAGGCATGGGATGTATCCGCACTACTGCTATAGCAGTTTAATGCTGCTGTAACTGCCATGGCACCATCTGTTTGAATCGTGGGATTCGTAGTCCTGTTTAGGTACTTAGAATTCTCTCCCAGAATGTTTTAAGGCGTAGTTCAGAGAAGTAGACTAGAGAATTCTGAGTGTAAGTACCAAACTACAAGTCCTGGGTAAATTTTAGAGCCAGCATGGTATAGTTGTTTGAGTGTCAGAATTTGTCTCTGGAGATCAGAGTTTGAATCCCCGCTCAGCCATGGAAAATCTCTGAGTGACCTTGGGAAGTCACATTCTCTCAGCCTCAGAGGAGGGCAAAGGCAAGCCCCCTCTGAACAAATCTTGCCAAGAAAACCCCATGAACAGTTTTCTGTGAGTTGGAAACAGCTTGAAGAACAACCTACTCAACAACAACAACCTACTCAGGAGTGTCTGTCTGAGGATGCTGGTTGATGCTTTAAACTGTTTTGTTTTGGTCCTCTCCAGGCCCATGGCTGGCAACCAGGCATCAAGAACCCATACCGGGGCACCGTGGTGTGGATGGTTCCAGAAAACGTGGACATCATGGTGACACTTTATCGGGTATGACGGTCAGGGTGTTGAGAGCCTGCACATTGATACACAGATAAATATACCAATGCACGGGGAAAACAGTGGTCCTTGGTGTGTGCTTGCATAGAAGAGACCACCGGCTCTTAACCAGTGGTCTCCAGATCCCCACAGGGCCACGATACGCTTTGGGGAGCACAAAGGCTGGAAGAAGTGTTACGAGATTTTACCATTAAAATAGAAAAGAAAGGGGAAGGTGGACCTATGCGCAACCTTGGAGAGAAAAGAAATATATTGATATAGAAGAGTGGAAGTTAAAAGTTCTGGATATGATAGAGATGGAAAAATTAGCATTCTCTTTGAAGAACAAATCTATCCAGAACTTTGAAAAAGAAGAGAAAGGAGTATTGGATTGGGTAAGGCTATAAATGTATATGAAACCAAAGAAGAAATAGTGTAATCGTTCTTTTCTCTGTAAAATGGAATTTATGTTTGTATGTAGTGGAAATAAGCAATTTCAACTGGAAGATTTAAGCCTGGAAGTGTGTGTGGGGGGGGGGTGTTTATTTTCGAGATTAAACTTTTAATAAAAATTATTACCAAAAAAAAGATAGAAAAAGGATGAATGAGTGGGAGGGAGGGAGCGAAAGAAGGAAGGGAAGAGGGACGGACAGGCAGACAGACAGATGGAGAGACAACCAGATGGTCATACATTGATCTCAATGGGCAGGAGTCTTTTGCTGGTGATAGTCATCATTTGCACCAAGTTTCATTACAATATCTCAAACCATTCCAGTGTTATGAAAATAACTGTTTGGCAGCATGTACTCAGCACTTGGTACATCCGCACGTGCTGGGAACACGCAGGCAAATGGCACAAATGATTCTCGTCCAGCCGAAGTTCTGGAGGGACACCTGCCGTTCGACGTTGGCGGCGCTTGGGAGAGGTGGGCAGAGAGAATGGCCTGGCCTAAAAGTTGCTTTTTCTGAGTACCAAAGCAAAATTGCATCTCCAATGGGACATGGTGACGGTGACCGAACCTGAGCTGCGTGCATTGAGATGCTCAAGGCCACCAAAGTCATCGGCCTTCTCGTTTCTCCTTCCTTCAGGACCCCCACGTGGAGGAGTATGAAGACAAGGAGTGGACCTTCGTGATTGAAAATGTATGTTGCTGGAAGGGACCGTCTTCTGGGGGTTGGAATTGGTCTTGGGGGGCTGGAACGCAGGAGGCGGGGGACGGGGCTTTGGAGTTTTGTCTCAAGCCCCTGGTTTGTTGAAAGGCACCGCCAGGGACTCTCTCGTGCTCTCCACTTCACTGAACTCCAAGCCATAACACTTCTCTTGTGGGTGGGAGATTTGATATTTATTCATTTTAGTTCAGAGATACAAACTAATTCACAGCTCTGGAGGAATGGGAAAAACAGGGAGGAAAAGGAACAATCCTTACTTAAACAACCTATGTGTGTAACTACATTAAACTAAACTAAGGCATAAGAACAAAACCTGCTACTAAAAGAATAATCTGTTAACTAGATACGTCCTTCCTATGCTGACTAAAGTAGAAAAGAACTCTGCTCCCACTCTGCGTACAGATTGTAATGAAAAGAAAAATCAATATCCTGTATCTTGTTCAACAGGTACAGATCTATATACGCTGGAATTACTAATAATCATAACCACAGGTTGTTATTACATCATTATGTTTCTTATCACTTGAAAAAAGTCCGTAAATAATTTCTAGTCTTTAAAAAAATAAAAAAATCTTTAATTACTCTTTTTTTAAAAATGCATGGCAATTTTGCAACTTGGACAAGAGCTGTGACTTTTAACAACGCGCTCGTCCGTCGTCGGTGCCTCAGTCTGTTTCCAAGTTTGGGCAAATGGCATTTTTGCAGCTGTTATGTATTGGAGAAATATTCCATATTTACTATCCAGTTCTTTATCCTAGTCACAGGACAGCAGCCTGTCTCTTTTGGACCTTGAGAGACATATATAAACAGCGTTCCTTCAGGTCACTCTTCCCCAATATGGTATCCTCTGAGGATCTGTAGAACTATAGTCCCCATCATCCCCAACCAGCTTGGGCATTTGGAAGCAGGGAGGATAGGTGTTCGTGTATTATCATCCATTGAGATTAGGGATGGTCAGGAAGGTGGGTTTCTTCTCTCCATGTGTACGTAGGTATATGGACGACAGGTTTGGCAGAGATTGGGGCTGCTTTCTTGGACTATAGCTCCCAGAATGCTCCAGCTAGTGTGATGTTGAAGATATTCTGGGAGGTCTAGTCCAAGAGAGGACTGGTTTCCCAAGCTTTGGGGTTGAGAGCAGTGAATTGAGGGAGGAAGAAGAGAGAAGGTCGGGGAAAGAAGTTGGAAAGGTGGGTCTGTGAGTTGGTGATGGTGGAGATGTTGGTTCACTTGCAAAAACTATTCCATTGACGCTCCTCATGCCAGGAATCAAAGGGGCAGCGCAAAGTCCTGGCGTCGGCCGACGTGAACCTCAAGCGCTTTGCCAGCCCGACGCCCACGCAGGTGGAGCTGAAGCTGAAGCTGAAGCCGCGCTCGGTGAAGGTGGTGGCGGCCACGCTCCAGCTCACCCTCTCCTGTGTCTTCCTGCGTGAGGGGAAAGCCACGTGAGTAAGGCCTTGGGTGGGAAACGGGCCCCAGGCTGGCTAGATAGACCCCCTCTCCTTTTAACAAGAGACCAAACTGGAAAAGTCCAGCCTTTCTGGAAAAGAGAGCCCGGGCCAGCGGTTAAAGCCCTGCGGGAGGTTCCGAGCTCAAGCTCAAGTGGACCCATGTGAAATCATGAAGAGGCATAACCAGTCAGTGCGGACAGCCCAAATCTAGGTGATCAAAGGGTTGATTTGGCCAAGACTGCCCCCTGTTTAAGCCGTCCCTTTCTTCAGAACCGTGAAGCCTAGGACGCACAACTTCCGACATTTCTTATTTCAGTTATACCTTTATTCAGAACCATGAGGACAAGAATTTTACTATAATATAGTACTATATTATAATCCCCACTCGGCCATGGATATTCACTGGGTGACCTTGGGCCAGTCAAACCCTCTCAGCCAGGGGAAGAAAAGGGCAAAACTCCTGTGAACAAATCATGCCAAGAAAACCCCACGATAGTTTCACCTTCGTAAGTCAGAAACAGCTTGGAGGCACAGAACAACAACTAATTTGGCGGGTCTGGGAATTATAACTACGGTCGGCCCTCTGCATTTGCTAGGGGTAGGGGTGCAGGAGCCTGTTAAAGTGGAAAAATTGCAAATATCAAAATGTGTGTGTGTGTCTATGGGGAGAAGGGGCACCCAGAGTCCAAACCAGACCAGGAAAAGGGAGTGGCCGTATGCCTTCTCTCTCTCGCCCATCTTATTCCTTGGGTGCATGTAGGGGGCATCAGGAGACTTTTTGTGGTGCTGAGAAATTGGACTGTGAGCAATCCTTAGCTGGCCGGGCAGGAGGAGGAGGAAGACCAAGGGTGTGTTTTTAAAGGGCTTTATGGCCTCATTGAAGTTGCCAAAAGGGAAGGTTTCCTCTGGAAAAGAAATGCCTGAGGTTGGTGGGGGCAGAGTTTGGAGAAACCTGCAAATAATCAAATCTGTAAAAATCAAACCAGAAAAAGTGGAGGGCCGACTGTACACCGAAATACTTCTTAAAAAGAACTTTACAATCCCTGCCACTTATTACCTCACCTGCTTCTGAACCTTTCTTTTTTCAGGGATGAGGACATGCAAAGTCTCGCCAGCTTAATGAGCGTTAAACCTTCTGACATTGGCAACCTGGACGACTTCGCTGACAGTGAGGACGAGGCGGCGACAGCGGACGAAGCCCCGAAACCGGACCGGCAAGAGGATGGCCCGGGCAAAGAAGCCCCTCCTAAAGGTGGGAGGAGCGTCCTTCCTTATTGGAGAAGACGCCAGTGACAACTGGTGACTTTCGTGTTAGTAGAGTGGTGAGTGTGCTTTGGGTTTTAGTCCGAATTTTAAAGAGGCTGCCCAAGTTACTGTAGCTTTTTGGAGAGTTCAGTAGCTTAGGCAACTCCTTTGAAGTTTGTACTAAAACCCGTAGTGGATTTGTTGGCCCACTGACATGGAAGGCACCCACCCATTGGATGACACCAACCCTACAGCATCGTTATGGTCTACAAAATCCTGGGACTGGAGCTTTCCCCTCCGGTCTTGAAATCCCCTTCACTCCTTGTCCCCATTTTCACCCTGTTGAGCAAGAACCAAAACCTTGGTCTTGCCACAATCTCAGGTGGACACAGAATTATTGGGTAAAATCCTGAATCTCTTGTCAGCGTGTTCTAAATCTAGAACAAAAGTGTTCCTCCTTCTTATACAAAATGGCATTGCTTATGCTAACTGGTGAATTTGCAAGCATAGTGAATACAAGCTTGGATGTGCTTTTTGCAGCCAAACTATGGAAGCAGAGCTAACTTGGTTAAGATCTCCAAAATGGGAATGATCCCTTTTTTTGCTGGGCTGTAAGACAGTGGTGGGGAAACTCAGACCTTGGGGCAGAACCTGCCCTTCGGTGTCCCAACTGGGTCCTCTAGGTTTCCCCAAATGACCATGGTTTTTATCCCACAATACCAGCATTTAGTGGTTTTCCACCTCTGGTATGTTTCTCCCTTTTTCCAGGAGGCTGAAATGCCTCTATTAAGGCTTAGTTATTTTGAATGAAGAGCTAGCATGATGTAGTGGTTAGAGTGTTGAGCTAGAACTTTGAGAGACCCGGGTTCAAATCTCCACCTGGCCATGGAAACCACCTGGATGAGTCACACTCTCTCAGCCTCAGAGGGAAGGCAAAGGCAAACCGCCTACTGCACAAACCTTGCAACGAAAACCCTGCAATAGGTTCACCTTGGTAGTTGCAGTAAGTTGGAAACAACTTAAAAGCATGCAACAACCAAAAGGTGTTTAATAAAGTGTTTAATAAAGGTATTAAGGGAATTCAGTTTAAGGTCTCGTAGCCGGCGACTGGGAAAGTCCCTTTTTTGTCGGAGAAGCCCATGTCTCTGCCGGTGGGCTGCGTCCAGCAGTTGCTGCTGTCTGCCAGAGCAGGGAACACTGGCTATATAGTCCAACTGTGTTACCTGGATCAAGGCCGCGTTCCTGTGATGTCCTTCGGAGAAGCGGTAGTGAGACGGTCCCTGTGATTTATACCGATTCCTACACTTTTGCAATGCAATCTCAGCATTACAAGCGCTGTGCAAATCCCCACCTGGCATCCTTGAGCTTTCTAGATTCCCTTTGCTGCCCCTTGAGAGCGCTACATCTCTCCCACATTGCTGGAAGCGGTATTAACTCAGCATGGGCTTTAGAAACATCACCCTGCATGCTGTCCTCTTAGAGTTCATGGTCCATTCTCACCGCCCCCCCCACACTTCTGGGTGCGATTTAACAATTGCTTCTGTTTGTAGTCACTCTCTCTCCTCTCTCTTTCTCTACCCGTCTGTCCTGTGTGTTCAGGATTCCTCAAAAACGTCTTGAAGGACCCTTTTCCAGGTAGGTTTCTTCCCTGGGTGCAAAAGAGGCATGTGCTCGAGGTTTCACTAGCACTGTTCAACCACCTTTATTCTTCCATGGTGGAACCTCCTGGTCCCGTGCTTGAATTCGAACTCATGCTTGCAACCGTGGCAACTTATTTTGGAAGGTTGGCTAATTCTAGATTGATGAGAGCGGACAAAAAAGATTGGTTTTGTACTGTGTTGAGCCATATTCTGTCTTTCTTCTTGGGCTTTAGATCTTCTCTTTCTTTCCTCTCTTCCCAACGTAGACACGTCACGGGATTTGAATACGCTGGCGGAAGAAGAGGAAGACGCCTCTTCCCAAAGCACAAGCCAGGTTGGATCAGCAACGGCTGCCCTTTCCAGACCCTTCAAGAAGCAAACCCTCGAAGGTATATACGTACACCGACAATGAAGAAGTATATGCATTCCTCAGAGTTGTTTATTTAGCAGAACATTTGGTGCCAGAGGCTGAAATAACAGGGGAAGAACAGGGATAGGTTCTTGAGCCACAAAAATGAAGAGCAGTTGAACATGTTTCAGCAAGCTGTTTATTCAAAACTAATCGTGTGCACTTGTGAAGTGAAACAAGCAGGTCAGAACTTCCTTCTTTAGCAGTGGAAACAGAGGCCACTTATAGTGCTGTTATAGTGCTCTTATTCCACTTTTAGCATCCTGTGGAATTCTGGGGTTTGTAGTTTACTGAGGCCCAAGAGCTCTCTGGCTGAGAATCCTCAATGCCCCTCCCTAAACTTGATTCCATAGGAGGTTGAAAGTGGAATAATAGCACTATAACAGTGTAGTGTGGAAACGGCTAGAGTGTCTTGAAGGGTGGGGGAGGTTTTTGGATACCCGCCTCTGAATGGTACCTAAGCTGTAGATTTCTGCAGTAGCAGTGGGTTGGACTAGATGACCTTTGGGATCACTTCTAACTGCATGATTCTAAGGCCATTTCCGCACTACACTGTTATAGTGCAAATATTCCACTTTCAAAATCCTGTGGAATCCTGGGGTTTGCAGTTTAGGGAGGGGCCAGGTGATTTAAATATTTAAATATTTGGATTTAAATACTTGGATTCTGCATTTCCATTTCTGCAGCCACAACAGAGGCCCCCAAGCCAGTGGCTGATGTTGTCGACAGCGGCGGCCAAGTCCTCAGGGATACGCACCATCCTGCAGCCCCCGCCGACTCCGTGGCGGCCCCCTTGGCAGTAAGTGGTGCAGAGCGCGGTGGGAGTGTGGGGCGCAGAGGGACAAGCGGTAGATGGCCGGGAGAAGCAGCTGGCATCCCAAGAGGGCCGGGCACCGCCGGGAACCACACGATGGAAACATCTTCGGCGTTGGCACAGGCAGGGGCTGGAGAGAAGGCAAAAGAAAAGGAGCCTGCATTGCCACGGGGGCTGCCAGCATCACCGAGTCGCATGGAAGATTGGTGAGTGCCATTTTTGGGGGGGGCAAGGGGGAATCTTGTGGAGGGTTCAAGCGGGCAGCTAGGTACAAACAGAGCCCTGGAATATAATTTTACTTTGGATGATACTTTGAATAAAAGAATTAAAAATAAAACAAAGGGAAAAAAGGGTACCAACAGAGCTTAAAATAATGACATTTTGGACATCAGTAGGGGCTGTACTGGCATGAACTTTGAGAGTTGTAGTCCCCTGGCATGCTAGCTGAAGAATTCTAGGAGTTGTATTCAACTGGCTGGGCTGGTAAGGGGAATTTGGATGTTGGAGTCCACTGGCCTGCTGACTAGGCAGTGTTGGGAGTTGCAGTCTGCTGGCCATACTGGCTAGGGAGTTTTGGGAGCTCTAGTCATGCCACGGAGGGGATTCTAGGAATTGCCATCAACTTGCCATGCTGGCTAAGAAATTGTGGCAGTTGTAGTCCACTTGCCATGCCTGCTGGGGGATTCTGGGAGTTGTAGTCCACTGCCTGCGCCCGCTAGGAGGTTCTGGAGTGAAATGAAACTTTTCCTAAGTCTTGTACAAGCAAAGGGTGAAAAGATGCTGAGGCCACAACAGATGTGGCTTTTCCTGTGGGGCTGGATGTGGTTGAGCACCAAGAGAAGCCTTTTGGGTTGGTTCCAGCTGGCAGCTTTGCTGCTGTGGATTTTTGGTAGGATCACAGAAGTGAGAGGAGAAAGATGTAACCTATCTTCCCTGTGCACTGCAATCCAGTTGTCCTTCCGCTTTCCTCAGTGCAATGACTGTTATTTGAAAATGGAAGAGAAAAACAGGGTTAAAAATGCACAGATGTGTTAAACAGTCCTGTACACTTGAAGTCACCTTTTGGGGGCCCGGGTTGCTCCCTATTCGGACCTTGGGAGCTGACAATAAAGGAGTGTGGGCTTTCTCTCTCTCTCTGTCTCTCTCTCATGTCCTCTGCCTTGATCTTTCCAGCACGGGGGCCTCTATTTTGGGCATCTTTGAATGCGTGTTTGGTAGCAAGGAGAGCCAAGCAAGGCCAACAGCTGCTAGTTTTGCTTCTCCTTTCTTCGGTGGAGTGGCAGGGTGGGTAACTGGGGAAGGAGAAGAGGTGCTTGTGCCTGATATAGTCCCCTTCTCCTTCCTACTCCACCCACTAAAGATTGAAAAAACCGAGAGCACGTCCTGCTCTGTACTCCTTTACCCCCTGGGAGAAAAGAGAAGTTTGCTCATAGGAGGAATGGGAAGTGAGAGTTCTCCGGAAGGCCACGGAGAGGAAACTCTTCTCTTTAGGGGAGCGGGGATTGGTAGGAAGAGGGCAGAATCTGTGCTGCCCCATTGCTTGTACATACAGAGAGAGACATGCTCTGATTTTGACAATTAAAGTGTCAAGGCATTGAACTCTGAAACGTTCGTTAAGAATAACTCTGAGTTTTTGAGTGACGGGACAAGAAAGGAGTGGACCCAGTTGTGTGAATCCTCGTGATTTCCTTTTGTAGCTGCCAACTAAGCAATAAACATTGGAAACTCCGGATCTGGCCAGTGGTCCAGCTCGCCCGCCATCTTGTTTTCTCCAGGGGCCACATGGATGCCTCTGAGGCGATGGGAGTTGTAGTCCAGCACACCTGCAAGGTGTCAGATTGAGGAACGGAAATGGGTTAGAGGGCTTAGAAGGGTCTGTTTCACAGAATAGTCATGTTCCAAATTGGGTTAGGTTTTCTGTGCTGTCCCAACCTCTTCCATCTCTTTCCTGCTTCTATGCTGCTCGTCTCTTTTCTGTCTGTCTCTCGCGTCGTCCCTCTGCTTTTCCCATTTGCTGACTTGTTCTTCTGTCAAAACTGCAAACACTTTGCACATGGGTTGCCACTCAGGGGTGGCCCAAAGGACCACAAGGTTGAAAACTAGTGATTTTTTAAGATCCTCATGGGCCCGTGCACACACATGCATCTATCCACAGGTGGGTTGAATAGATGGGTGCAGAAGAGAGGGGGCACGTTCAGAAAGGATTGGCAGAGCATAGCTGTTTGGCTGCATGTGGCCCCATGGACTCTTTGGGGCTCCTTGGCTCCTCTTAGACCTTCCCCAAAAGTTTTGCCCACCAATATCTCTTTCTGCTTCTGAAAGTCTCCAAAAGCAAGAGTTTTGCCATTCAATTGCTGCGTAATTTTTTGCCAGGAGGGAAGAAGTTGGGGTTGTTTGGGGGCTAGGCCAGCCTGTTCTGGCTCCTGAGAGCCAAAAAATTTAGACCTGGATCTACAGAGCTTGCCTGCTCCTGGCGTACCATGTCTTCGTGTGACGGGTGGAACCGTGGCCCATTCAGGATTGCCCACATATGTGGAGATTTATCTATTCATGTTCCATTCCAGGGTGCCGTTGGGTGTAGAATGGGAAAAGTAGGGGGCAACCCTACAGACCTTTTTAATACAATAGTCCCCCCTTATCCACAGGGAATCTGTTCCAAGACACCCCATGGATGCCTGAAACCGCAGATAGTACCAAATCGTATAGCACCAGAGAGTAGCAAACCTTTTTCTGTATATATATGTCCCTGAGATATAAGTTTCATTTATAAATTAGGCACAGGAAGAGATTAACAAAATTAACTAATATAGTATTAAGTAACATAAGGGGTATCGTTCTGGAACACAGGGACTGGGATACTGCAACAACCTAATAACCGAAATGGGACGCACGAGATTTTACCAAGCTACTCAGGAAGGAATGCAGTTTAAAACTTAGGAATTTAAAAACTTAGGAATTGTTTATTCCTGCAATTTTTCATTTAACGTTTTTGGACCACGGTTGACCATGAGTAACTGGAAGTGCAGAAACGAAATGGTGCTTTGGTGCTTTTTTTGTCAACCTGTCAGGGAGGGAGGTAGCATATGGCAACCCCCAAGGGGAAGGATCTTCAGATTCTTGAGGTAAAACTGTGGCTGGGAAACAGGGTCCATTAGGCCAGCAGGCTGTTGTACCTCCACCCTAGAACTTTCCCAGGAAGCAGTTCTAGATTTTGGCTGGCTGAAGTAGGTGGGTTGACCCTCAGGACATTTTTTTCTTTCCTGCCTCCAGGTCTGCCGATATCTGGAAACCCAGGGAGAAAACCCCCGCGTGTGCACCACCAAGGAAGAAAAGCCCCCTCAAGGGGCCTGCTGGACCCCCCGATGTGTCCCTGCTGCCGTCGTTTGCACCTGAAGCCCCCCCTGTGCCAAAACGGAAGCTGGAGACGACGGCAAAGCCCTCCAAACCCTCTGCCACTGTACCCGTTGTCCCAAATAGTCCTGGAAAGGAGAACTCGGGGGTCCAAAGCTTGCCAGGAACACCCTCCTCTCCTTCCCAGCCCCAACACCCTGTGGTGATGTATTTTATGGAGGACACGGCCCTTGCTGAGCACGAACCCGTTGTTATCATCAGTGAGGCAGGTTCTGGGGGGTCTTCATCAGACGCAGCTTTCCTGGCCTTATCTCCAGTTGTAAGGCCGGTCCCCACAGCCCAGGCCTGTGGAGAGGCGACCACTGGTGGTTTCCACCATGTGGCAGTAGATGAAGCAGCATTAGAAGTTGCTCCTGCATTAGCACATGGTGGCGCCCCAGTGGATCTGGCAGAAACAAAGTTTGGGGGAGGTGGTGAGGGGCTGGCACTGCCTTCTGGTGAAAGACTACTTCCCGTGGTACCCCCAGTTGACCCAGCAAAGGAGGGGATGGCCGAAGGGGACAAGTCTGGAGGTGAGGTGAGGTCCCTGGTAGGGGAGATGTCCCCTCTGGAGTGCCAAGCTGAATCAGATAGGGAACAGGCTGAGGTTGAAGTCAGACGGGGAATTTATGGAGCTGCTTCTGCGCAGGAGGGCTTGTCATTACCCCATCCTGAAGCCCTTCCTAAAGAGGAGGAATGTGGATCAGTGGGTGAGGCGGAGATGGAGTGTTGTCAAGCATCTGAGCTGCCCGAAGGCTCCATCCCACCAACAGATCCCTCCCCAGAAGCCCCAGAACTAAAGCAAGAAGAACAGGGAGTGGCAGAGAAGGACTTTGCAGAGAAAAACAGCCTTCTCATTTTGGAAGAGCCCCTTCTTCCATCGCCTCCTGCAGAAATGGGCAGGGAAGAGGTGGCAGAAGTGAGCACAATGGAAATGCCAGCTCCTGCCCAACCTAGCCTGGACAAGCAGAGAGGAGCAGGGGATGAAACAGCCGCTGCTGAGAGCAAACACTCAGGTCTGTCAGAACCACAGATGGTTTCAGGGCTGGAAAGAGGAGAGGAAGGCAATGAAGGGGACGCAGATGAGCGAAAGAGTTCTGAAGGCAACCTGGAGAAGGTGGTGGAAGAGGAACCCTCTGGAGTGGAGCAGTTTGCATCTGAGAAGCAAAGGGAGCAAGGCAAAGAGGAAGGCGGCGGAAAGGACTTTCCAGAAAGTGTTTCAGAGACCCCGGTGGGAGAAGCATACGAACCTGATGGGAACAAGAGGGATGAAGCTTTGGGCCTGCTGTTAGCCGAGAGTGGTACCCCCAGTGTGGAAGCGGCAAAGATTGGCCAGGAGCGGCCAGAAAGCCCACATTGGTCTGACCATGATATTTTAAGAGAAGAGGGATCTAATTTAACACCTGGGAATGAGGAGTCAGTGGCTCCCTGCTCACCAAGCCCCACATCACCTCAAGATTCTGGCCCACCCCTCCCGGCTCCCCGTACCTTCAAGGAGCAGCATGCCAGGCCCTGCCAGGAAGCTTCAGGGCTGAGCCCTGTGCCCTGTGCCGAAGATGGGGCTGGTCCCCAAGGGGATGCCCAGGTACAGATGGGCATGCCAACTCCCTCCTCGTCGTTGGCATCTTGCAACCGCTTCCCCCCACCTCCTTCTAAATGTGCAACTAATTCTGGCTGGGTTTGTGGGTGTTTCCTGTTTTGGAGGGCACAAATGGGTATCGTTGGTGTGGCAGCTTGAGGAATTATAAGCCCGCCTCCCATAAACTTATTTCTTCATTGCTATAACTGGCGAGTTTTGAGTAGTGAATTTTGGATGCAGAGAGTGAAAATGTACTGTGGGGGTTTCTCCTTCTCACCTTAATGGGATGCCCACACAGTCCCAGTATAGACTCGTTCCTCTCCTGCACATGGGACTTGGGTTCTAACCCTAGCTGTTTTCCCCTGCAGGCAAAATTTGGAAACCCCAAAGCAGGATGATAGCTTATCTCAATCTAAATTGTGCACCACACTAATTGGGCCGGGGGTCTTACTTGGCACGGACTAGTTTATGTACAAGTGCTTACATAGTCTCTTTGGGGATTAATGCTCCAAGCTGTTTTTATGTTATTCGTTCTGTGTTTATTCTGTTTAGTTTTTTGCCCTGACAAAGGAAGTTCCTAGAACATACATACATAGCAAAGGGTTAGACAAAGTCCAGTTATGGTTGGACTCCAGTGCCCATGAGGCTTTGCCAGCAGGGCCAGTGGTGAGGGATGCTGGGAGTTGCAGTCCAGCAACATCCGGAGGGCTGCACTTTGCCCGCTCCTGTCCTAGTGGATAGCTGGTTTGTTGGTTTTGTCATCTCCGTTGCCAGAAAATCTTCAGAAATTATCTGCAGAGGGGGTGGAGAGAACAAGAAGAACAAATAGGGTACCAAAAGCCAACATAAGTCAGAGATTTTCCACTTCATTTTATTGTTTTGAATGATCCTGGTTAAAGAATTTGCATGGCAAATCCTCTCAACCAGGTCTTTGACTTTCTTTGGCACATTTTAGGCTGATTCCCCAACTAGCCCAGCGCTGGTGAGCTCCAGCCAGTCCTTACTGGAATGGTGTCAGGAGGTGACGGCCGGCTATCGGGGTGTCCGCGTCACCAACTTCACAACATCGTGGCGCAACGGCCTGGCGTTCTGTGCCATCCTCCATCACTTCCACCCAGACAAGATGTGAGTTGGGAGCATGGGTGTGCCTCTGTGGGTGCAGAGCTGAGGCACGTTAGCGGAGGAATTTTGGTGGCGGTATGACTTGCGCTTCTGTTACTGCTGTTTAATAATAACCGAAGTTAGATTTGCAAGGGGCTGTACAGAAAGAACATGGCCAGAATTCCAGAGTTTAAAATCCAGTTCCATTGGTGCTGGTGTTGGGGAGATAAATTTGAGCAGGAAGAGTGAGAAAACGGCTGAACGGTGGGGCAGAGATAAGGGGGGACAGGATGGTGGATGCTTTGGTGGTGGGAAAGGGGTGAGGGACAGTTAGAGGATTTAGGCCAAGCCCAGTCACAAACTTACATGCTTTTCCCCTTCCTCTTCTGTCTTCAGCAATTATGAAGCTCTGGATCCCCTCGATATCAAGCAGAACAATAAACTGGTGAGTTGGTTATGTCCAACCTCCTTGGGGCAGAAGGCTGTATATAAGGCATGGAAGCCTTTGTACATGGGAGGGTTGCATCCTTTGCCAGGCTATGGATGCTCTGAATCATAGAATCATAAAATCATAAGAGTTGGAAGAGACCACGATGGCTATTGAGTCCGATCCCCTGCCATGCAAGAACACGTATTCAGAGCACCCCCAACAAATGGCCAGCCAGCCAGTTTAAAAATCTCCAAAGAAGGAGACTCCACCACACTCCAAGGCAGCGTATTCCACTGTTGAGTGGCTCTTACTGTCAGGAAGTTCTTCCTGATATTTGGGTGAAATCTCTTTTCCTGTAGTTTGAATCCATTGCTCTGTGTCCTAGCCTCTGGAGTAGCAGAAAACAAGCTTGTTCCATCTTCAAAAAGGCATCCCTTCAAAATATTTAAACGGCTTTAGTTCAAACTGTCAGGGAACATGAGGACTGTTCTGGAAATAAATACAGTTGGCCTTCCACACCTGCAGGTTAATATTTGCGGATTTGATTATTTGGTGCTGCCCCCGCTGTCTTGTGCCGTTTTAAATAGAGATGTACAAGTCCTACCTCACATTCGCAGTCTCTTGGGAAGCCTCGCAAGACTGCGAGAGATTGTGAGAGTGAGGCGAGGCTTGTAACTTCCGATTAAAAATGATGTACAGCAGCAGTGGATGGGGCAGCAAGCTCTACCAGCCACCCACTCCTGCCTTGTGAAGGAACCCTGATGCCTTGAAGGTAGAAATGGGTTGCTGCTGTGCTCCCTGCTGCAGATTCAAATGTATTGTCATTGGAATCCATGGTGTGTTAAATATGGTTTGCAAGGATTGTAGATACTCATGGTTTTCCCACTTTCATGGGGATCCTGCATCCCTAACCCCCACAAATGTGGAGGGATGACTGTAATTAGTGTAAGAAATGCATAGACAGCGGGATCTAAGGGTTAGGGAGGGCAAGGATTTGGGATCTGGGGCACCTCTGTTAGGTCATTTCTGCACTACACTGTTATAGTGCTATTATTCCACTTTCAACATCCTGTGGAATTCTGGGGTTTGTAGTTTACTGAGGCCAAAGAGCCCCTCCCTAAACTGCAAACCCCAGGATTCCATAGGAGGTTGAAAGTAGAATAATAGCACTAGAACAGTGTAGTGCGGAAATGGCCTTAGTTTCTTTGGCAGCCTTAGTGCTTGCCCCTGTAAAATGGAGCATCAGGTGAATACTGTTGCATGACAACCTTGATCTGTGTCATATCCAAAAAGCCTCTTCTTTCCTCCCCTTGAAAAGCACTGCAGAGAAGAAAGGATAATGTTACATTTCTGCTGAGATAAAGGATTAACAGGCTCCTGAGTTTCTCTCCCATTTTCTCTCTTCCTTCTGCAATCAGGCCTTTGATGGTTTTGCCTCACTGGGCATCTCTCGAGTGATGGATCCCGCCGACATGGTTTTCCTGACTGTGCCCGATCGGCTGATTGTCATGACCTATCTTTGCCAAATCCGGGCATATTTTACCGGGCAGGAGCTGAATGTGGTGCAGCTGGCCAGCCATACTAGCGAGACCACTTACAAGGTGGGCAAATTCGACACAGACTCCTCCAGCTCCCTTGATCCCAATGTCTTCTACTCCCAGCACCTCCAAACCCCAGCCTGCCAGACCCCGCAGCCTGAGAAGTTGGAGACTGAGGACTCAGAGATAGCAAAAGGCTCAACCACTGAAGACCAAAAACTGCAAGGGGAGGACGCTGCCTCAAAACATTCTGGGAATGAGGAAAAAGCAGTCACTGCAGAGGATTCTGTTATCATTTCCGAGAGAGGAAATGATAACAGTATGGACTCTTTGCAAGCTGTGGAGCTGGTCTCTGAGGTGGTTGGTGGGACAGAAGCTGATGGAAACCAAGTTGTTAATGGTGGTGCTGCTAAGCCATCGGAAGAACCTAAATCGGGGTTACTCGAAGAACCTAAGCTGGGGCTCCTTGAAGAACCTAAATTGGGGTTCCTTGAAGAACCTAAATTGCAGTTCTTTGATGCCGTGGATTATAAAGCAGAGAACACAAAGGCTGATGGGGAAGTTTTGACTGAGAGTACCCCAAACATGCAGTCTTTAAGAGACTATATGGTAGAGGCCTCAAAGCCTGATGGGGACTCGTTTATTAATGGTGCCGTGGCAAATTCAGCCGTGCAACATGGGGCAGAAGTTTTGGCCCAGGTAGATTCTGGGACTGAGGCCTCAGAGCCTTCTGCGAAATCTGTGGCTAATGGAACCACGACCACTGAGCAGAAAGGAGAGCTCTCTGCCCCTAGGGAAGCCAGGGCTGATGCCTCCAAGCCAGATGGGAAGGTTTTGGCAAATGGCGGCACAGCGGTCACTCAGGAGGCAGAATCAGGGAATCCTGAGGCAGAAGCTGCAAGGCCTGATGGGAAGCCACTGGCCAGCCATAATGAGAAACTGGTTCCCCCACCACGGTTGAAGAGGATTGCCTCCCGGGGCAGCATTGAGCGTCCTTTGCAGCGTACCCTCTCCGTGGGAAGCCAAGGTCCGGTGGCTCCACCCCGGTCCCACGCAGCCAAGTCCACGTTCGCTCACGTGCGTGATGCAGACTTGGTGAAGAAGCGGCGTTCACGGCTCAAGAGCGAATCCTTGTCAGTGGACGAGGCAGACGCAGCCGGCCCTTCAGAGGATCCTGCTAAAAGGCTGGCTGTGGTGAGTAGCGTGCCGAGGGAGAGATCCGGCAGGCTTGCTTTATATACGTTGCATGGCACATACCTTTGTAACAGCGTCTGCAGTATTGCTAACACTTCTCTCCGGTGGACTGTTGAGAACTCTGTCTTGGGAGTTTTGATCTGGGATTCAGCCTTAAAACTGACCTCGTTTGAGGCTATGACCATGAGAATGTGATGCTGTAAAGACATCACAAGCAACCCTCCACGTCTGGGTTTGGCTTCCAAGCACGCTTCAGTTCTGGCATGTCACTTGCTTCAGAAATTAGCTGCTGGGTTTGATGGACATATTTTGAGAACTGGCCCACCTCGATCTGTTCTCTGCTTGGAACAAAGTTCAAAAGGGCTGAACTTGAACTTGGATGAAGGTTTGGCATCGTCTTCCTTGGGTCTTTGGCTACACAACCTCCAGTTCATTCTAACACGCCATCCTCCAGTTCTCTCTTGCATGTCACGCTCAGTGGTTTAGTTGTTCCTGTCTGTTTTTCTGCGTCCCTGAGCTGATACTTGGGTGCGCCTTTAAATACACTTTGTTTCTTAAACCAGGGGTGGTGCTCAGGATGTTCACAGCTGCCGTGCCTCTGAGGCCTTGCGTGGCCTGTAGAGTCACCAGAAACTATTTTTTTCCTCCCCCTCAAAATGTCACATTTAGCGTGCAGCTCTCTAAAATAAGGTGTGGGCTTCCCCCATACCTTGTTTTAGCTAAAAGTATTCTGCTAAATGAATGAAAATAAACCAGAAGTGATCTTGCAGTTATTTCCGGTTTAATTTGGAGGGGTTAAGGTGGTTTCCAAAAGGGGCTTCGGGCCAGGCAATGGCCCTAAAGTTTTCCCACACCTTGTTCAAATATGCTCTCGTTTGCTTCTGTTTCCAGTTACTTTATAATGAATGACAAAACAACCTGTCTTTTACTAAACAGTCTTCTCTATCTGCATATATAATGTATCCTCCGGGCGGTTTAGGCCAAAGTACCCTGTAGTTGTCTCCTCTTTCAGGGGAAAATAACCTCTTAGTGATGGGGACAAGTGTTTGCAGCCGAGCTCTGAGCAGTACTGGGCTTCCAGGTTTTCTA
The DNA here is from genome assembly GCA_948472985.1 of Iguana delicatissima. NCBI lineage: Eukaryota > Metazoa > Chordata > Lepidosauria > Squamata > Iguanidae > Iguana > Iguana delicatissima. The sequence continues at coordinate 394,500 of CAOKZL010000714.1, read as the reverse complement.
TCTGCCCTTTTTAAATTCCCGCAATACCTTGGAGGATGAGCTCTCTGGTGGCGAATTCTAGATACCTCTCCGCTAAACTGCAAATCCTAGGATACCTTTGGATAGAACCATGGTGGTTAAAGTGGAATCATAGTGCTATAATCGTGTAGTGCGAATAGGTGCTAGGGCAAAAGTTTCCCAGGTTGATTTTTCTTTGTCGAGACCCACTTTGTCTCCTCTCTCTTCCCCACAGGACAGTGGTTATGAAGACAGATCAAGGCCCCGACAAGTAACGGCAAAGGTGGAGCAACAGCCAGGTGAATCTGGATTCTTGCAAGTAGTAATAGGAAAGCAGACTGTCAGTTTTGTTTTCTCCCATGTTCAGATTTTTCAGCCCCAAATTCTTTTCACCCAGAGTTTGAAGAAATTTGCAAATCGTCGGCAAACAGCTGTCAGAACAAAATTCTCACCTGTCCTTCCTCTACCCCCTTCTTATCTTTTCTTGTCTGAATGGCTAATTGGCTCAGGCTAATGATCTGTGACTTTCTCCATCACAGCTGCCTCCCAAGAACCTCCCCAGGACTCTAGCCTCAAGAACAGCACCAACGAAGAGGAGACTCCTGTAAGAAGTGGGGCATGGGGTAGGGTGAGGCAAGTGGGCAGCTTACCAGCTTAAACGCCTGTTTGGAGCAAGATCTGCTCTTTGTGGGGGGTTCCCCATTAAACTCAAGCGTATTTCAAGTGCTAAAAGGGAAAAGCATGAAAGAATGCAGCAGCCTCGCGGGGAGGGGGGAACCCTGCCCCAGTGCCCTCTAGCAGCTATGCAGGGGGAGGTATTTTACCATTTTTAGGCCCTTTTTTTTCCAAAACAGGAAGCGACCAAAGACACTTCCAGTTCATTTCTGTTTTTGTTTTGTTTTTTTAAGTCCTTTTCTGGGCCTAAAATAGGGATAGGGAGAAAAATGTGGCCAAAAAAAAAAATGCCCACAAAACCCCTAGAAAGCATTTGAGGGCATTTTGACTGAAATAAGATGGGGCTGTGGTGCCATCTGCCACCCATCGGGTACGCTTTGTGCCAGGTAGGTGTGCCATCTTGGGTCTACTCAAATTCCACCTGTTCCTGGGTCCTTTCTCAGAACCAAGAGCCTCAACGCACGCCATGCCTGTCTAGAGATTGTGCCAAAGTGATGGGTTGTTGCCAGTTTTGTGGGAGGGTTCCACTCTCCCCGGGCTTGGAACACTTGGCAAAAGTGTCAGAGGGCACCGTTTGACCTCATGCTGACTGAATTGTCACAAGTGGTTGGATCTGTGGTATCGGGAAGAGTGGGAGGCGTTCAGAGCAACTCCTAAGCTCTTCTGCCGCTTCCTCATTCCCCCTTGCAAGGGAAGGGCTGTAAGCTCAGAGGCAAGGCATGCCATGTGCTTTGCCGGCAGAAAGTCCCCTATTTAATCCTTGACATTTTCCTTTGAAGAATCTCAGATGGCATTGCTGGGAAAGCCAGTCCCAAGTAACTAATACTGGACTAGATAATCCAATGGCTTATCTCTTAGGAAGGCAGCTTCCATATATTGCTTGTGTGTGTTTTACTGCCCTTTGCAATAATAAAAATTCCTCTTCTGAGGATCTCAGGGTCTGGGCAGCAACTCGGAGTAATATGTATATGCACACACTTACTCTTTTTTTAAATAAAAATATTTTTATTGAACAGGAAAAAAAGCAATGCTACATAACAATACATGAAATTACAAATACGTAATAATACACTGGAAAGAAAGAAACAAAAAAATGCATAACTACGAGCATCTAATAAAACTAAAAGAGACTACAAGTAACTAAAAATTGGTTCCCACCCTTCTTGCAGACAGCTCATTTTAATCAAATAATTACACCCAACTATTCATCCTTAAATATATACCAAAAATTCTCACTCTTGCTTTTCAAGGCATTGCACTTGTCCTGAGATTCTTCCCCTTGCTCTGAGGACTGGAAAAGACCGTCCAGGTCTTAAGACTCCATGCCAGGTCCTGAGACCTAATAACCCAAATCTCCTCCCACACCCAAGCTAGTGACAAGAAGTCCTCATTTTGCAGTGAGAAGAAACTGCTCCTGTTGCCAGTTTTTGCAGCAAATTGAAAATAAATGGCTCCTACACTAGTCTTGAGAACCAATGTTGCGTAGCGGCTTGGGCATTGGGGTGCAACCCTGGAGACCAGAGGGTACGATTCCCCCTGACTGGGTGACTTTGGGTGTGTAACACTCTCAGCCCCCAGAAAACCCTGTGATAGGTTTGCCTTGGAGTCCGTTAAATTGGAAACAGCTTGGAAGGCACACAGCTGCAGTCTTGGTGTGCATTTTTCCCTCACAACAGCCATGAGGTGGCTGTTGTTTCCGTTTTAGGACTGGGAGAGTTGATGAGAGAGGGGAGAAGAATATACCCAAGCCCCATCTGTCAGCTCAGATGGAATTTTGTTCTCTCAAGGGGCTCAAAATTGCATTGGGGGCAGCATCCCTGCATTGGGCAAAACCACCACCTGTACTGGATGGGACCACCGGAAGTGGCCATCTCCATCACCTCCCTCCGTTGCCAAAGTGGATGGGGCCACCTCCATCACCTACCTTCCCTGGGTACTGGCTTTTGCACCCTCTGTCTCACAACAGAAGCATGAATATGTTACTTGTGGCTCCCCCATAGAAATTCCAAGACACCAGCCAATACGTGGTTGCCGAACTCCGGGCTTTGGAGAACGAACAGAGGCAGATCGATGGGCGGGCATCCGTGGTGGAGAAAGAGCTGCGGGGTCTGATGGAATCGGGTAAGAATTTGGGGATGGCAGCCTAAAGCACTTGCTTGACACAATCCCAGGTTCTGCACCCAGGCAAATGGCAAGCCTTCAGGAGCGTAATTGGTTTCCTTCCCATGCACATGGTTTTAACTCCTTGTTACTCTTGTAACCTTTAATTTTTTCTTTATTTAGTAGGTTTATTAGCCTTTGAAAATTGTATTAATGGTGTATCCTGTTTTAAATTTGTGAGGCTGGGTTTATTGTACCCTGCCCATAGATCTTTAGAAAAAAGGGGTATGTTTTAAGAAATAAATCTCAGGTTTGGGAAAGGATCAGGTAGCTGGAAAAGACTGCTCTCTGCCCAAGAGGTCCTGATGAATTTCTGCCTGTCAGTGAGGACAGAGTCGAAACACAACCCTGTTTGGGTCCCTTCTTGAAATTTTTGCTCCACTGAGCAGCCTTCAGCCCCACCTGCTGTCTGAATGTGGGACTGTGTTAAGGAGCAGTTGGACAAACATCTGAAACTGGGATTACTCTGGCCACCGAAAGGCGTCTGCCTTTACTCCTCTTTCCGGCCAGTGCTGCCTTTACTCTGCATGTCCTTGCAAGTCTGAGATGTCTTTGGGAATATCTGCATTTTAGGAAGCATGATACAGTGATGAGACTCTTGGGCTTTGGGAGATGTGGATTCTAGTACTGCTAAGCCACACAGCTTACTGTCTGACCTTGGGCCAGTCATTGTCATTTAGCCTGGCCTACCTTGCAGGGTTGGCGAGAATGAAGCGGGGAAGCACTGGAGGAAAAGGAGGATATAAATGTAATATGATAGTTATATATATTTATATAAATAGGAATAAAATATAAATGAATAGAGTTGTTGGAAGTGCCCTGATTTTCTCCAGATAACCTCAAGAGTTGTTGAGGGCAGGATTTCGGAGGATTAGACAGGTGACTATTTTGCAACCTGAGTTTATGGGTAACTTCTGTATTAAAGCAGGCCTAAGTCTATAGCTACAGGCTCACAACTTGATCTACAATGGAGAAGGGATCAGCAGGTTTGATTGGAAGAAGGAGGAAACCTGTTCAGATGGAGAAGATGTGTGTGGGGCAGAAGGACACAGATTAGAATAATGAGGACTGCCAGTACTTTCTAGGCGTGTAAAATACTGTCTGGCTATTGGAGGAATTTGAATTGTGAGAGGTGTCAGAAAGAAAAGGAGGATTGGAATGGAGTACTTTAGAAGAAGGCTTGGTTTGGCTGGCTGTATTTGCAGCTCACGCAGCACTGCAACATTTTGTTGCAGGTCGTATATAACCTTCCCATTACTTCAACCCCACCTCCCATATGCACGTTAGAAGCAGTGATTTCCTTTCTAAAACAGTCAAACAAGAATGCGTGTTCTCTGCAGCCAACTCATTTGCTCTCCCACAACGGGATTTTTGCAGAGATATGTACCTCTGCAGTCAGACTTCCAAATGAAGCCCATGTCTGCTTTCCATTTTCCAATCGCAAAACAAAGCACGATAAATGCAAGATTCCTAGGTGGGAAAAATGACATACCAACACAAACAGATGTTTTTCACCACTTTGTGGCTTATCTCCATAAAACTATGAGAAACATTTGACTTTGATACAGATGTCCTAGAAACACAGAATGTGCCCATGTTTCAGGTGTCAAAAGAGACCTGGCATCATGTGCTGGGATCGGCATGCATTGTACCCATTCAGTCCTTTGCTTTGGTTCTTTCTAGGTGCAGACAAGCTAAGAGAGGAAGAATTGATCCAGGAATGGTTTACCCTGGTGAATAAGAAGAACGCCTTGATCCGGCGGCAGGACCAGCTGCAGCTTCTGTAAGTGCAAAGAGGAAGGGTGTATGGCGGAGATGAAAAAGAGGGGCTTTCTGTGACCCTCAGGCCCATCCCATTTCACACACTGCCAAGAGTCTGAGATGTCGAGAAAGGCCACATTCTCCCCAGCTGTGACCTCTGGTTACCAGTCTTTAGGATCACAGAATAGCTGTCATGTTCACCTCTCGGTCTTCCGTTCTCCAGACTGTGCCTCTGTGAGTCCTGCTTCATCCTCACGAGCTGGCCCACTTTATTTCCAATTTATTTCTTACCTTTGTATTGTGCTTGTCCTGGGATAATTTAAAGGTAGTGTCCACAGAAGCCTTCATTCCCATTTTATCTTCACGCCAACATGTGAGGTAGGCCAATCTAAGAGAGAGTGAGGCTGAGAGAGAGTGACCAGCCCGAGGTCGGCCGGTGAATGTAGCAGCTCAGCTTCTAGATGTAACCGCTGTGCCGCTCTGCTTCTTAAAATTAGTGCCAACCTTTTTCTTCCTGGAGTGCGGTCTTGCCTTCTTGGAATGGAAATCAAGAGGCAAACTGCTGCTAAGGTGCATGAGGGATATGCAATGTCTGTGTTTTGTTGTTGTCTAATTGCATCTCTTTCCTCCAGGATGGAAGAGCAAGACCTGGAGAGGCGGTTTGAGCTGCTCAGCCGGGAGCTGAGGGCCATGATGGCCATTGAAGGTGAGGCCATGAATCTGGAGCAAAAGGCAGGAGGGAGGGAGGACATACAGGAAGGCAGCCAGAGAGAAATAGCAGTTTGGATGCTTGTGCCAATTCCTGTTCGTTTCCACTGATTTCTGTGCATCCACCATGGAGGGCTACTGTGTCTCCGTCTGTGGAGGGTCATGAAGTAGCTGCCCAGAAATATAAGAAATTGGAAGGACAGGGGGGTGGCAAGGTGGAGGGAGGGGCAGGTTCCAACTTCTTTTTTGTGTGAGCCTTCCCGTCACTTAGAATGAGTGTCTGAGGCTTTGCTAATGGGGCTGCCCTTATATGAGATTAGATGGCCAAGTACATGTCTCAGGACCTTTTTGGTGGTGGTGCTGAGACAGTGGAAAACCCTCTCCTTTGACCTCCATCAGGAATCCTCCTTCTTCTTCTGGCATTCAACATTTTCAACATTTTAGCACTTAGTACGGTAGCTAATGTGTTTCTCTCTTCACCTGCCTTCTGCTGTCCTGTGTTGCTTGAATTTTAACCCAAAGTTTTATCATTTGGAGACCCCCAGTTTCAAATCATTTATTTATTGGCATACGTCTGTCCTGCCATATATCATAGTAGGAGGATTGCATTTTGTTTGTCAGATGTTTTTATTTTTCTGTGGATTTTATTTTTAAGTTGCCTTAATTCTGCACACTGTGTCTGTGTTCACAGAGTGGGGTAGAAATTAATAGACGGGAAGCAAAACAAAGCACTAAGCCCGGGGAGTGGGTAGACTGTAGGCTCTGTCATCCATCGGAATGGATATATCTTGCCTTCCCCTCTTGCCATGCAGATTGCCTCAAGACGGAAGCCCAACAGCAACGGGAGAAGCTCCTTCTGGAAGAACTGGTGTCACTGGTCAACCAGCGGGATGAGCTGGTGAGAGACCTGGACATCAAGGAGAGGATGTGAGTACTTTTCCTCTCTTCTTCTCAGGTGTACATGGAGTAGGGTTGCAGGATGGGGTCCCCTAAAACTGTGAAGCCAAGCAAAGGTTATCTGTGTTCCCTTCCCTAAAGTTTCAGCTGCAGCCATTCCCCACTTAGGATGGAGAGCAGAGGGGAGGAACGCAGAGAGAACCGACCTTAGATGGAATCCTGTGTCCAGTTCTGGGCACCTCATTTCAAGAAGGATATTGGCACCTTGGAGCGTGTCCAGAGGAGGGCAGCCGAAATGGTGAAGGGTCTGGAAGCCATAAGGCCCTATGAGGAGCGGCTTAGGGAGCTGGGGATGTTTAGCTTGACAAAGAGAACGTTAAGGGGAGACATGATAGCCACGTTTAAATATTTGAAGGGGTGTTATGTCAAGGAAGGAGTGAGCTTGTTTTCTGCTGATCCAGAGACCAGGACGAGGAGCAATGGGTTCAAGCTGCAGGAAAGGAGATTCCACCTGAACCTCAGGGTGAACTTCCTGACAGTCAGAGCTGTCCTGCAATGGGATGTGCTGCCTCAGAGTGTGGTGGAATCACCCTCTTTGGAGGTCTTTATACAGAGGCTGGATGGCCATTTGGTGGGGGTGCGTTGAGTGTTTGTTCCTGCATAACGGGGGGTTGGGCTGGATGGCCCCTGGGGTCTCTTCCAGCTCTGTGATTCTATGATTCTAAAATAAAATATCAGCCTGGTGATTTCTTTTCAGTGTTTGCCTTGGGGTGCGTTGGGGGTATATAATCCACCCCATAAACAAAATAAAAAATTAATGCTGCTTCCTTTTTCTCTCCCTACTTTTTTATCCTCCTTTTTTCCTTCCTTCCCTCCTGCTTTTTCTCCTTCCTTGCTCATCTTTGCTCTCAATCTCACCATCCCCATCTTTAGAGCCCTGGAAGAGGACCTCAGGCTCGAGCGGGGTTTGCAACAGAGACGCCGCAAGCTCAGCCGGAAGGAGAAATGTCGTGTCAGCTGAAGGAGGGGGGCTCAGATGGCATCCCCTCCTTCTCCTCTCCACCGCTGCCAGCACCGTCCCGCACGAGACGGCTGGAGGGCAGCAAATGCCAGCACTTCTCCACCCCTGCCTTCCCCAAATCCTTCAGGACACTCCCTTGCACACCACAGTACCGCCTCTGTTGTTGGTACAACTTATTATCCACAATCCTCTGCCTCGTGGCTCAGTGACGTACGCAAGTCCACCTTCTGCTTGCGTATATATTTCTTGGCTGGTTGCAGAGGTTGGTGTCTTCATCCTCCCTGTGCAATATCAGAAGCCGCTCTAGGGATTCATGGTTGCCCTGCAGTGTCTCCCTCCCCTCCGCTCCATTAAAGGATCCGAGGAACTTCGTTGCCGAGGCCAGATGCAAAGCGATGACCTCATCTGCTGATGCCACCAGAGGACTCAAGTATACCCTCCAACATTTCTCAGATAAAAGCCAGGACACCTCTGGCCAAGCAACATCTAAGCAGGAGGACAAAAGAAGTTCTCAATGAGGAGGAACACACAATTTGCAGCAGTTTGCTTTGGCCTGAGCTTTTTGGAAAGGGCAAGATTCCAGTTTGTTCCCCTTGCTGTGTTAACTGGGTGCAAATTAACTTTGCCGTTTGGACTCAGTGTACAGCAATTGAAGCAAACCAAGGACAGGAGGGGAAAAGTGGGAGGAGGAGAGAGAAACTGGGCCATTTTAAAAAGCAGCTGAGAAACTGGGCTGACAGAGGATTAACTGGGACTCTGCCTGGCAAATGAGGACAGTCGGAGGATGTGCTCCAGTGGATCGGTCAGAAGGTGTCCCCATACTTCATCTACAGGGGCGTAGCCAGATTTTCATTGATTCCCCACTTCTCCATCAGCAGCAGAATGGCTGTTTGGGGGAAGCGAACAACAGCACAACAGTGACACTTGGGGTTGTGATGGAGAAGCAAAGCAGAGCTCTGAGCACAGAACTCTTAGGCTACTGACATCCCTGTAGGATCTTGACCACAGTCTGCTTTTCTCTTCTTACCAAAGAGGGGTCTTGTTCTGATTTCCTTTACATTTCAGCGTGGGTGTGACCAGGAGGAACAGGGAGAGTCCAGAACTTTTCCCTTCCTTCCATGCCTTTCTCAGAGATGGCTTCGGATGGCATTTTAAAGGGCAGTGCCCGTGGACTCTGCTTATCTGGAGAGGGAAAGAGACCGGGATTTTTTTTTTAAAGAAACAAACTCTCTCCAAATTTTAGGAATTATTTATTGGTGTGTGTGTTCGCATGTGTGCTTGTTGTTGTTGTTCTTGAGTTTTGGAAACGGGTGCCTCCTTTCCTTCCTCGTCGAACACGCCATTGTTCAAGGACATTCTCTCTTCTTTTATTTCTCAGCGATCCGTTTTTGTTGCCGCTCATGGTACAAATGCCACAAAGTGCCTTGAAACACTTCCGCAGCCAGACACAAGAATTGCCAAGTGTTGTTCCTAAGTTTGCACCCTTTCCTCCTCGGAAAAAAACAAAACAAACCCAGCCTCCTCCCATGGTTATTTGCACTAAATTTGTACCAGAGTTTGAAATAAATATCTCGAAAGACATCAGGCGTGAGAAAATTGGTGTAGGGTATAAACGCAAAACTTGGATGGTGAAATAGAGCTGTTGCAGCAGGTGTGAGGCCCTGTTTTCGACCCTGTGATGGGATGCTCTGCCAAATTTGGGAGCCATTTTCTGCTGTCATTTCTGTTTTTCACCTCCATGTTTATCTAGGGGCCTTTTTTTCCTTGCAAAGGAGACTTAGTGATGGAGGCATGTGTTTTAAGGGAGAAATATAAGATACTACACTTAGGTGGAAAAATTGAAATGCACAGATATACTACTGGTGAGAGCTGGTGTGACCACAGTACATGCAAAAGGGATCTAGGAATCTTAGTAGACTACAGGCTCAATGCGAGTCAACAGTGTGATGCAGCAGCTAAAAAAGCCAATGTGATTCTAGGCTGCATCAATCAGACTCTAGCATCTAGTTCTAGGGAAATAATAGCACCACTCTCTTCTGCTTTGATCAGACCTCACCTGGAATACTGTGTCCAGTTATGGGCACTAAAGTTCAAGAAAGATATTGATGAGCTGGAATGTGTCTAGGAGTGGGCAACCAAAATGGTAAAAAGACTGGAAACCAGGCCTTATGAAGAGCAGTTAGGGAACTGGGTATGTTTAGCCTGGAGAAGAGAAGGTTAAGAGGGGATCTCTTTAAATTTTTGAAAGGATGTCATATGGAAGATGGGGCAAGCCCATTTTCTGCTGCTCCCGAGACTAGGACATGGAGCAGTGGATTCAGACTTCAGGAAAACAGATTCCACCTAACGTTAGAAAGAACTTCCTGAGGGTAAGAGCTGTTTGACAGTGTAATGTGCTGCCTCAGAGTGTGGTGGAGTCACCTTCTTGGGCGATTTTTAAGTGGGTTGGCTGCCCATCTGTTGGGGATGCTTTGTCTGTTCCTGTATGGCAGGAGTTGGACTGGCTGGCCCTTGTGGTCCCTTCTAACTCTCTGATTCTAAGTAAAGTACCACTCTTGTGAGAGTTTTTCACTTAAAAATAAGTAATGGTGGCGGGGTAGGTGGGTAAATTGTCATAAGCTGCATAATTTCCACCCCACTGGAGGTTTTTTATAAAAAAAAATTATTAAAAAAATTAAGCCCAGGGGCAGAGGGGGACAACTGCAGCTGACCGGGAGGCCAATTTTCTGCTCCAGGCCCCTCGGGGGGGTGTCATGGGCTGCCAAAAATGCCCCCCAAATAAATGAGTGGAAGTCATGGTTTTGGAAAGCTGATTTTTTAAAAAAACGTTAAATAGTGCAGGGGGATCCTACAACCTATTGAGAAGGTTCAAGGTTGCGGCTTTCAAGAGAGGCAATCCACCCAGTTGGAGGGCCACCCTTGCCCCGTTTCACAAGCCAAAAAGTGTTCCCTGGAGACTGGCCGTTGTATATTGGCACGGAAGCCAGAGCACTGCGGGCATCAGTTTGGGGTGGCCAGGGGTTCCCTGCGTCCCCCTTCCCCATCCAGATGAGGTCAAGTGGCATCCTGTTCCACAGGCCCATTCTGGGAAGCACTTCCAGACATTGTGGTCAAGGCCAGCTGGTCCCTGGTCAAGATTTCTAGGCGGTCATCATCTTCAGGAGGACAGGATCCAGAGGCGGGAGCAAAAAATCGGACAAACGCACGGATTTCCGGTAGCCGGTATGCTGTCTCAAGAGCCACCAGCATGGCTAGCAAGCCCACAAGTAGATAGCCTGGAATTGGAGCCCCAGAACATAAAGGTTAATGTTGAAGGTGTGATAGATACACCCTCTTCCCCCAATGCAACAGCGTCCCCCCCGTGACTTACAGGTGATGCTGAGCTCGTACAGCTCATGGAGGGGCGACTGAGAACTCCCCTGGGGCATGTAGTCCCCCAAGCCGATGGTGCTGAGCGAGATGAAACAGAAATACACCGACTCCAAGAAGGTCCAGCCGCCCTCCAGGGCCCAGAAGCAGATGGCTGGGATGAGGATGAAGAGTGCCATGGTCAACAGCCCCAGGACCGTGGCGTGGGCCAGGGCCACGTGGGCTAGCGGGAAGCCCCACCGGGCGTGAATGTACTGAACCGGCCGGTGGCTCACGATGGGCAGCAGATTCTGGAGCAAGACGGCTAGGAACAAGAGAGTGAAAGGGATGCCCACCAGGGCGTAGAGGATGCAGAATATCTTGCCCCAAGCAGAGAGGGGCACCGTGTGCCCATAACCTGTAGGGGGAGAGAAACGGGTCATGGGTGAGTGTAGACCTCAAAACCTTCATTGCCACCTTGAAACTATAGAACCGTGGAATCTTAGAGCTGGAAGGGACCACAAGGGCAATCTTGTTCAATCCCCATCACGCAGGAGCTTACAACTGAAGCTCTCCTGAAAAATGCCCATCCAACCTCGGTCTAAAGACTTCCAAGAGGGAGAATCCACCACCAGTCTGTTCCACTGAACAACTAGTATAGTAAAAAAGAATGTTCTTCCTAATATTTAGGTATAGTTAAAGTTAGGATTGTCCATGCCATCATATTTCCAGACTCTGTGTATTTGTGAAAGCTGGGCACTGAAGAAGGCTGATGGGAGGAAAATCAACTCATTTGAAATTTGGTGCTAGAGAAAAATTCTACAGATGCCCAGACCAGTGGCATACCCTACATAAACAGTGCCTAGGGCAAGTGTGGAAGTTGTGCCCCTACCTTCTTGCCCCATCCCACCCTCACACGTATTGGCACCCAGGGCATGTAACCAACTTGCCCCATTCTAGGTACGCCTCTGCCCTGGACTCCTAAAAAGACAACCAAATGCATCCTAGAGCAAATCAAGCCTAAGTTCTCCTTAGAAGCCAAGATGACTAGACTGAGGCTATCGTACTTTGGCCAAGAAGACAAGACTCACTAGAAAAGACAATCATGCTTGGGAAGGTGGAAGGCAGTAGGAAAAGATAATAACCGCATTACAGATGGACAGATTCGCTCCAGGAAGACACATCCCTGAATCTGCAAGACCCAAGCAGGGCATTTGAGGATAGGATGACCTGGATGTCTCTCCTCGGTTGGGTCACTGTAAACTGAAGTCAACTTGACAACACCTAACAACAACGTTTAGGTGGAATCTCTTGTAATTTGAATCCATTGCTTCATGTTCTGGTCTCCGGAGTAGTGGAAAACAAGCTTGATCCATCTCTAGGGGTAAAAAAATTCTTTTCAGGCTTAGCAGCCACAAAAATGGCACTGGGGCCACTTGTGGGCCCACTTTGCCCACCCCTTACATTGAAATGGAAGACCACCAGGGGAATCCTCCCGCCCCAGGGATCTCCAGGTGAGGCCAGAAAATATTCCTCCCTGAAAATCTGGAGAGCCAAGGCTGCCAGCCAGAGCTGACCATACTGGACTAGAGGGAGGAAAGTTCTGGCTCATTGTAAAGCAGGCTTCCTGTCTTGCTAGGAATTCTGTGCACCTTGAATTGGGCGCCGTTTCCTGCTGTGTCTCAGGTGGCAAGATGTTTTGGGACAGCCCTGATGATGACTGTGCCCGTGGGCAGGTGGTTATTTGAAATATGAGAAAGGGCAACTGATTCACACCGTGCTATCTTAGGTGTGCCACCTGCAAATAGGGTGGGGCGTTTTGTACATGCTCTGCAGCAACTGTTCAGAAAGGGAGAAACAGAGAGGATAAAACACTGAAGACAGAACAAAACTGGTCTCCAAAGTCATAGCGCATTTCCGCACTAGACTGTTATGGCGCTATGATTCCACTTTCAACATCCTATGGAATCCTGGGGTTAGTCTAGTGCGGAATTGGCTATAGTTCAGCAAGCAAACGAGTATACCATCTTTGCACTCACTGGGATTGGCATTTCATACATAATGCTTCTGGTATCACCTGGGGCTGGCCCTGGGTCTCAGCTTTTGCCCCCGAAATCATAGAGATGAACCTGAACGGGCAACCCTATGTGTGACAGGAAAGCACACAGAATTAAGAAGGGAAAGGTGATTTTATCAAAACGTAAAGCGGAATATTCTTGCGTATTCTGTGTCATCCTGACTCTCAAAATACAAGTTGTGGTTGTCTAGGATAATGAAGGTCTATAATGCCCACTCGGCCACGGTGACCCATTCGCCGGGTCTACGCTTCCAAGAATTAAAACTAGACAATGTTCCTAGGCATGCATCAGTAGGCTAGAACATGAGAAGTAAATAGTCACACACTATTCTGTATGGTTTGCTCAGCTTCAGGTAATGTTTAAAAGGCCGCTTTTTAAAAAGGATGTGGGTGAACTGGAGCAGGTCCAAAAGGAAGGGTGATCCGGTCTGGAAACTAAGGTCTACGACTGGTGATGTAGCGGAACGTAGGACTGTGGGATTAAAGTAGTGAAATATTTTTGTTAGGCAAAAACGGAGCAAACTTGTTTTTTTCTTAACCCACGGGAGGAAAAAGGACCTCTGTTTCTTCTAATAGTTAAGTCCCGTTTGCAAAACCACAGCGAAATGCATCTAAGTATTTCTTGCCTAAGAAAACTTTATGAAATTAATGGGGTAAGCTGACAGGTAACCTGTACCCGTGCATGCGCTCACACAATACACAACACATAGGTAAGCAGCTATGCTTTCTTGTTCTCCTGGAAAGGGGCGGGTTGCACCCCCAAATCTCTCCCCTCTACTCCCCCCAACACTTTGCTGCAGTTTCCCCCCTTCCTATTTCAGAATCCATCCCAACATCCCAGGTAAATCCTTCACTATAAGAACTTTGTTCGCTTTTGTTTCTGTCATTCGTTTCTGCCCTGCCAAGGTGTTCTTATCAGTACGTACAGGACACTAATATTAAATGTGCAAATATCAAAGAAGGAACACAAATAGGAAAAGCCGATAAAAGCCTCTGCCATAAAGTGGCCTTTTTGCAATCTAGTGTATTGGATTGCAACTCCCAGAATTCCCTAAGGCAGTTATGGCACCAGATTAGGGGAAATGGCCATAAACAAAGTTAGCCACCTTAGTTTCCACTTTTTGCCTGGGTTCATTGTGGGCCATCCTATTGCTCTCTGCTTCAATGAGAAAAAAAATAATGAACGCTTCCATCAAGAAGCTTCTTTCAAATAATTGACTTTTTGAGTTGGAAAGGTACTTCTGAGGTCACTTAGTTTGACCCCCTGCCCTATTGAGACTTGGTTTTGCTTAAATACCTCCAGCAAAGGAGACCCTCATCTCTTTTCCAGACAGTTTGTTCAATTGTTATTTCTGATCCTGCATTCTGGAAAAAGAAGGTACAAATCTGATCACTTGGTCCTTTGCTTGCTATGAAAGGACAGGCAAATGGCAAAACATGTGTGAGAGAAACAAGGTCAAGGGCCCTTTCTGCTCTAGACTGTTATAGTGCTCTTGTTCCACTTTCAACCTCCTATGGAATCCGGGATTTGCAGTTTAGGGAGGAGCCTTTAGAATCCTCAGCCAGAGAGCTCTTTGGCCTCAGGAAACTGCAAACCTCAGAATTCTCCAGGATGTTGAAAGAGGAATAATAGCACTACAACAGTCTAGTGTGGAAATGGTCAAGGTCAAAGCACTAGGCTGCTTTGGTAAGCAAGGAAGACAACATCATCTGGCTCCAGGGAGATGAACTGCAACCCTTGCAGTAGCAGTGTGTGTGTGTGTGTGTGTGTGTTTTGTGCTGTTGGCTTCCCCTGCCAGTGTATTGTTGTGAGCTATCCCTATTGCTATAAAAAAAAGAGTTTGTTTGGTCCTGCTGCCGACCTACTGCCAACACCCAATACAGAATCATAAAATCTTAGGGCCTTTCCGCACTACATAACTATTGCACTATGATTCCACTTTAACTACCATGCCTGCCTCCTGTGGAATCCTGGGGCCTGTAGTCTTGGGAGGTACTGGAGCTCTCTGGCTGAGAATTCTAAATATCCCTCCCTAAACTGCAAATGCCATGATTCTACAAGGCAGAACCATGGCCGTGAAAGTGGAATGACAGTGCCATAGTTAAGGTAGTTTAGAGGGGTCCCTCGATGCCTTTCCAGCTCTTTTATGATACTTAAAGGTACTTAAAAGGCACGCCCTTTTAAGCAACGAGGGAGGAGGCAAAATATACTTAATTAATGGAGCGACTGGCATCATAGAATCTTACCAGTTGGAAGGGGCCACACGGTTCATCTAGCCTGACCCCTTGCCATGCAGGAAGACTGCCTGGGGGAGTCAAGGTTTGGACCACAGTCTCCAGAATCCCCCTCGCCCTATTGCCTGCGGGACGCTGGGGAAGGTAGTACCCCCCAAGCGCTTCCTCCAGCCCTCTCAGCCTTCCCCTTTCGGCGGCGCAGCGCCCTCCCTTCTTCTCCGAAGGGCGCCCTGGGGAAAGGGCGCCTTCCTTCGGCAGCTCCCCGGGGCAGCCCTCCCACCCGCCTACCTGTGGTGGTGAGGACGCTGGCGGCGAAGAAGAGGGCCGAGGTGAACTCCCAGCTCTCGTCCCCGGAGACGTTGCCGAGCCCGGAGACGCCGTAGCCCCGGGCGTCCAGCACCCGCTCCAGGAGGCCGGCGAGCTTCTCCCCGAGAGGCAGGCGCGGTGCGCGGCCAGGAGCTGGAGGCGAGCCTGGCGGAGCGCCCCCAGCGCGGCGCCTTCGGGGCCGCCCTCCAGCCCCGAGAAGACGGCGGCCCCCAGCAAAAGGTAGACCCCATAGGCGCCCAGCAGGACCCCGTAGCGCCAGGACCGGGGCACCGAGGGCAGCTCCATCCCCCGACGGGACCCCCTTCGCGGCCCGCTTTCCTCCAGGCGGCCAGGGACCGGCGTCTGGGCGGGGCTGCCGGAGCTGCTTACCTGTCCCAGGTGAGCGCTGGCCCCAGCCCAGGGCCGGGTAGGCAGTTCCTGGCTTCCTTTTTTCTCCTTTCTTTCCCCTCCCACGGCTTCTGAATCCTCCCCGTGTCTGCCTCCTCCAGGGCTTGGGAAGGGGGGTATTCACGTCGAGCTTGGAGCATCCCGCGTCTTACTGGGTCTCCCTTCTCAGAGAAAACCCGTATCCAGCCCATCACAGCGGCCAGGTGTTGCTTTCGTTACCTGCCCTCAAGTCGACGTCGGGAAACCCCCGTGAATGAGCGATCTCTAAAAGCCCTACTCAGGTCTTGCAAGCTCAGGCTTCCGTGGTAGAGGCTGACCATTTCCACACTAGATTGTTATAGTGCTATTATTCCACTTTCAACCTCCTATGGAATCCTGGGGCTTGAAGTTTAGAGAGGGGCCTTTGAGGATGGCCTTTGAGACCCCACCCTAAACAGCAAGCCCCAGGATTCCACAGGGGGTTGAAAGTGAAACAATAGCAGTATAACAGTCTAGTGCGGAAATGGCCTCTGTCCACTTGTTCTGCAGTCTCCCTCTTTTTCCTTCCACTTTGTTGTTGCTGCCAGTGCCTACAAGTCCTTTCCGACTTGTGGAGACCTTACCTGGACCTCCAAAAGCTCCCCCATCATCCACAGCTTCGCTCAGGTCTTGCAAACCCAGTCTTATGGCTGCAGTCTCTTTTCCTTCTAGCTTGCTGTCTGTGCCTTCACGTAGTTTCGACTTACGGCAACTCTATCAGGGGGTTTTCATGTACTTTGGGGGTTTAGAGGGGACTTTGTTAGTCCACCTGGCCCCTCAGAGGCTCCCAGGACATAGAAGTGGCTCCCAGACTTTTCACCGTTGCCCAGTCTCGCTGTTGTTGTTGGGTGCCTTCAAGTTGTTTCCGACTTATGGCGAACCTATCATGGGGTTTTCAGGGCTGAGAGAGTGTGACACCCAGCGGGTTTCCATGGCACAGCAGGGAATCGAACCCTGGTTTTCTGAGTCTTGGTTCAACCTCAAACCATTACTCCACCCTGCCTCTCTCAACTGGAAGTTACAAATCCATAATGACCAAAACTTAATAGCAGTCACCTGGGAGAAACCTTCTGGATGGTGGCACTGCCATCTGCCAAATTATTTCTCTGTGGAGGTCGAACAAATTCCTTCTCTTTCCAATTTTTAGAAGGCATTAGACAGTATTTATTTTTTTAAATTATTATTCTAGAAGATGCCTTGCAATATTTGTTTCTTTTTGCTGTATTCTGTTGTTCTGAATGCTACTGTGTGCTCCAGTAGGAAAATACACACACACACACACATGCACGCACGTACGTATACACATACACATATATGTTGGTTATACTGCATTTTTAGCAAAGGTTCCTTGAAGAAATTGGTTTGGAAAGTGGGGAAGAAGTAAACCGCTTAAACAAACAGGGCCAGTGACAGTTCGTGTTGCCTCACGCACTCATAAAACATGTTTGGCTAGATGCTACTCTTGGACACATGTTATAATTAGCATTTATATAACACTTCTGGTGTTTGTAGGGCTTTGTAGACATCATCGACTTGTGTGGTTAGAATGTTGGGCTGAGGCCCGGGGAATCCAAATTTCTAGTCCTTACTGAGCTGCAGAACTCACTATATAACCTTGGGTCACAAAAGAGCCAGTGTTGCGTTGTGGTTTGACGTTAGGCTGTGACTCTGGAGACCAGAGTTCGAATCCCTGCTTGGCCGTGGAATCCCACTGGGTGACCTTGGGCAAGTCACACTCTCTCAGCCTCAGAGGAAGGCAAAAGCAACCCCAACTGAGCAACTCTTGCCAAGAAAACTCCGTAATAGGTATGCTGTAGGGTTGCCATAAGTCAGAAACAACTTCAAGGCACCCAACGACAGCAAAACCTTGAGTTAATCAGTCTCTCAGTCAGACTAACCTACTTTACAGGGTTGTTGTGAGTATGAACTGGGAAAAGGTGGGATGTAAATGTAACACGTAAAGTCCACCATTTCTTTTTGTTTGCGTGTTGTGAGGATGGGTATCTGGAAATGACATTGAGTGGGGGCTTACTTAAGGCTCTCTAACTTGGAGAAGAAAAAATGGAGAGGTGATGAGATAGCTATGTTCCAATATCGGAAAGGCAACCATGTGGAAGATGGAAGAAGCTTGGTTTTGCCTGGTCTAGAGACTTGGATACGAATCAAAATGACAAGATTTCTGGTAGTACTGTAATTTAAGCTGAAGCTTGGTTCTCTTTCATGCTCCACAGTTTAGCACTTCGGTAGAGGCGATATGATAGCTGTGTTTAAATATTTGAAGATATGTCATATGGTAGATGGAGCAAATCCGTTTTCTGCTGCTTTGGAGACTAGGACATGGAGCAACGGCTTCAACTGCAGGAAAAGAGATTCCACCTAAAGATTAGGAAGAACTTCCTGAGGGTCAGAGCAGTTCAACTGTGGAATATGCTGCCTCAATGGAGTGTGGTGAAGTTTCCTGCTTTGGAAGTTTTTAAACAGAGGCTGGATGGCCATTTGTTGGGAATATTTTGATGATCTGTTCCTGCATTGAGGGGGGCAGGGCTATGATTCTATGATTGATTTAGGACCCCAATCATAATCTTAAAAAAAAAAAGAAGTCACATAAGTTATACCTACTGGAGAACCACTGTGTGTCATAGATCAGCTATTCCAGGGGACGAATCTTCCTATGTCTCTGATAGTAACCTCTACCTCTGGTTTGTTCACAACCTCAGAGGTGGAGGATACGAAGAAAGCATTGGGCAAGTCCGGGCATAACTGAGGTCTGAAGCTGGTTCTGTGCTCATCCCAGATAAATGACTGTTTACAACAGAACGAGTCAAGAGAAAGAGACTTCCACACTTGCTTCAGACTTTGCCAAGGCACGCACAAGTGATGCAGGGCAAGGATAGAAACCGTATTTCGGCATGTGTGTGTGTGTGTGGGGGGAAATTATTTCAGCAACTTTACTATTCCATGAGGATATGAAAGTTGGTGCAAAACTATTGAGGGCTATTGGTACTTTGGGACTTCACTGGGAAAAAAATTATTTCAGGAAAAATACACATGGTTTTCCTGTAGAGAAAATGATTGGGGGGGGGGCATGAAATACACCTTTTCAAGAAAATGCAAACATTCCTGTCCAAAAGGTTGGGTGAGATTCTGTAGCTGTGACAATGGAGCTCCGTCGCTGAAGCTATGACTATCAACGTAAAACACAGTATCTCTCCAGAAAACCCTGTGATAGGATCACTTTAGAGTTGTCATGAATTGGAAACGAAGGCACACAACAATAATTATTGCTTTAGGTCTGTAGGATTCTATATTGTATCACAATTGGTTCTGAATCATATTTAATTGACTTGGGTTATTTTGTGTTCTGTACATTTTTCATAATGTTATTTATTGTATCTACTTCTCTGTGTGGTTTTTTTTTTTTTTTGGAACCCTTCCCTTCCATCTCCTAGTTGATGTTTTGCTTGTTTGGAGACCCCAATGTGTTTTCTGTGTTAGAGATTGGGGGGCTTTCTCCATCCCAAGATACCCTTTGAATTAGGGGCTACATAGTGATCGTGGATATGAAACAGTCCCAAATACGTAACTCTAGGTTATGTCTTTGTAACTATCCAACAGGGTTTTGGCCAAAATAAAAATGGCACAGGAATTAGTGGTCCAAATTATAATGGAGAAGGACTCCAACTACAGTACACCTATTTGAATCATTGCAACGTGCATGAATGTTGGCTCATAATTCAGCGTTAGTACCCCTTCCCAGGACAAGGAGGCACGTTTCTCCAATTGGTTTGCTAATGTGCATCCGCAAGATTTATTACTTTCCAAAACAAAATGTGCCTGATCACCCATGGGTGCTGAGTCAAACTGCTGGGCCATCGTAAATTCAGGTTTGGAACATATGGCCTTCTCCACCAGAGCTCAGAGAAGTTTTTTTAAATTTATTTATTCCACAAGCAGTGATTATGGGAGTTGCAGTCCAAAAAAAGGTAACTTTTAGGCATGGAACAAACTGCCTTTTTCAGACCAGAGTTTGTGACCGTGACTTCCCAAGCTTGGACTCCCAGTGTCCGCACTGGCTATATGGATTTGGTTGTTGTAGTTCAAAAAAGTAACTGTCCCCAACCTTTGGGGTGGACCCCTACAGATCCCAGCCAGATGGCTGATGAAAAATGACTGGTTCCTTTTTTGGGACCAAGGGAGACACAGACACACATGGAGGCAGCAGTTGGAGGTTTATTTGGTCTCGGTTTCACAGGCTTGGCCCATCCCGCGCTGGGGCTGGGCTGGAAACAGTTGGCTCCCTCGTATTTGTGGAGTGGAAGAGGGTCCCGAGGGAGCCGGGTGCACGTGTGGCAATTTTCAAGTAGCAGGGGAGAAGGAAACAGTAGAATTGCACATCCAAAGTGCTTGCGATGGCTGCCTGTGGTCAGGAGATTCTCTGGTCGCTGTAGACGGGACTGGCCAGGAGGACAAGTGCTGCTTTGGGCCACGTGTGAGCCCAGACCCCCTTCCCAATCCAGGGAGTTGCTCCTTTGCTCTTTCATCTCTGCATCAAAAGGCCGACACGGGTGGGATGGCACCAGAACCCCCCTCGTTCATTCTCTCTCTCTCATACACACACACATCTTCTGCCTCTCTCTAAGGATATAGCCTAGAATTCAGTATGGGTCTAGGTGGGGTGCTTAAGTAGAACTGAACCTTTCTGCAACGTCCATCTTCAGCAAGGGGCTGCCGTGACACTACTACATAGGGGAGGCATTGATGTGCATTGAGACAGTGGCTAAGGAGTGTTCATGTAGAGAAAAATGCTCATCAGGGACCCCCTTGCAGGGCCCAGAAGGGTATCTTCGCAATTGGATAGGAGGCTTCCATAGCACCTCTGCTACATAGCTTCATGCGCGTTGCGTTACACAATGTAGATTGTGATACAGAATCATGGGCATCCGTCTTTGCTTACTTCATTCTCACACGGCAGAACAAATCATGTTGAGAGTTTTGGATCTCACAGATATGTGAGACTTTGTGCATTTTTTCACACTTGAGAACATTTTTGGCGAAAAATTTGTTTGCACAAAAAAACTTCCTTTTTTGCTCAGAAAGGAGGGCATATTCCTCCAAACAAGCTGGTTTTTGTTGAATAAAATAAAATTCCAAAGTGTGGAAAAGCATGTGGTGGGGGACTACATTCTTGTCAAGAATGAGAATGTGTGTGTGTGTGTGTGTGTGTGTGTGTTATATCCCTATCTCCTCTTGCAATGATATGGTTTGTCACTTGTGCCAACACAAGCATGGGGATTCTTAACTTCACTTGTGCAAAGCAAGGTCTTGGCTGTCTTTCCTTAACCAGGTGGCCCCTGTGTTGTTGTGTCACACAACAGCACCGATTATTCTCCAGTTAGCACAGCCAAGGACATAGCCATCTATGAGGACAAGGCTTGGTTCTTTCCCTTCCCATGAAGGCCTGGAGCAAGGAAGGCTGTTCTGTGCTTGGCAGAGCAACTCCTGGCTTGGGGAGAGGGCTGGAACTGGTTGGTGCGCTATGCCAGCGGCTAAACTTTGTCCAGAGTTGTGCAACGGTTACGAGGGAGGCAGAGAAAATCAGCAGGATCCAAGAGGGCTATTTCTCCAGTGCCTTAATTCCTTGAGAGCTGTTTTACCCATAGTCTTTCCCCAATTGCCTACACCGGTGTAGTTACACCGTTACGGTAGACCAACAGGATCCCAACTGAGGAATGATAAGAAGGAACAGGGTGGAGAGATTAGTAGTTCTGTGGTGCCGGTCCTTCTCTTTGCTGGTGATCAGCACACCCCCCGCTCTGCATCCAGTGGGGAGAGGCATCAAGGCACAGCCCTGGCAAGTGGAGTTGGCAAAGTGGGATGGAGTGGGGAGGAGTGTGGGGAAGAACAAGGATAGCTGCCAGTCAGGGAACGTCTCCCCTGATTTTCAGGAGGATTATTGATAAGAGAGGAGAGGCGACTCATCAGAGGGATCTTAACTGGTTAGTGTTTGTAGCAGGCACAAAAATGGCTCTTCTTCCCCCACCCACCGAGGCTCTGCCTTACCCACCTTGCCCTACAACACACAATGGCTTCCTCACTCCTCCCCTCTGTGTGGCTTCACATCTTGGAAGGAACTGGCAGAGAAAAGAGCAAACGTGTCCCAACATTGTTGGGTGGAAGACGAGGCATCGTGGGGGGGGGGCAGAGCCAGGGAGGAGAAGGCAGGCGGCGTGGCCCCCCACACGCCACAATCTCGAACCATTCCCACCTCCCAACCTCTTTCCCAGCTGCCCACCCGCTTAGTCTCTGGCCACTCTTGTTCAATCACCCTTGGGTGCAGGGTTCAGGTTCAAGGTGCCAACTTCCCAAACAAACAACGGTGCATCTGGAAGGCGGGACTTCCTCTTCTGCTCCTGTTCACTTGGGGGCAGCCCTTCCTTGAGGGGAGGCGGCTGCCGACCACCAGGGCAGACCCGGAAGGGTGGGCTCCTCTTTGGGTGGGATCGGTTGAGAGGTCCAGCAGGGCGACGGAGAAGGGCTCGGCCGCCCTGGAGGAGCCAATTGGGACGCAACGAGAAAGGGGTCGGTGGCCGCTGCCGGTGTCTCCTTTGAGGCTGAGAAGTCCCCGCTGGAAAAAGGATCGGGCACGGCGAAGGGATTGGTGCTCTCGGGTGGCTTGAACTGACGCTGCCCCAGGCGGGGGGACTGGACAGGCGAGGCACGGGGTCCGGAAGACACAAAACTCCAGGGGTCGATGCGGCTGCGGACAGGCGAAGGCCGCGGCCGGGAGATGAGGCTGGAGTGGGGAGAGGGGCGTGGGGAACGGGGGCTACGAGGGGAGGAGGGAGAAGGGAGAGCACCATCTGTAGAGAAAACAGAAACCAGTTTCAGTAAGTACATCCTCACCTCAAGCTGGGACAAGAAGTTCAGATACTAGCCAGAATTCAGGTAGAGATATCTGCACACATAAGCATTCCTTACACGTGCAGGGGTTGGTGGTCTCCTCCTCTTTGCACAGTGCCCAAAGCCCCACTCCTGACTTATTGCAAAGCCCAAAGCCACCTTGCATGGCTGTCCTGTACTTAAACTGGAATTCGGTATCAATAATGTGCTGCCTGCTTTTTAAACCAGGAGTGGGCAAGCTCCAGAGGTCCAGGACACAATTTTCAGCCTGCAAGGCTTACTGTGGGCTTCAGCAGCAACCCCATTGCCTGTCCCCCCAAAAAAAGAACCCAATCTGGAAGTTCTTGGACGACCACTTCTGCTTTTTTGGGGGGGGGGGAATCTACTTGTGGGGAGAAAACACGGAATAAGAGGAGACCTGCACTTTGTATTTTGGTAGAACTGCCAATCCTAGAAGCTTCCCAGGGATCAAAATAGCACATATGTTTTTTCAAACAGAAAAAAAAAATGTACCAAAAGAGTCTCGGAGCCTTAGATAAGCCTTGGGGCTGGAGGCACAGGTTGCGATTTGCCCATCCCTGTTTTAAAACAGCTGTTCAGCTTCTATTAGTGATGTAGTCCCCAAGCTGTGGTCCTCCAGCTGTTTTGGACTTCACCTCCCAGAATCCTTTGCTATTGGCTGTGAAGGTGAGACTTCTGTGAGTTCAGCTCCAACCATGCGAAGCTTCAAACTGGATGATCCTTATAGCATCTTTCAATTCTGTGACTCTATGGCTGGTGCTAATTCGGAACCCACTCCCCCACAGCCCCAGAACTGCAGAGAATGGAGACATTACAGAATTTTTTTGGACCACAACCCCCAGAATCCCCCAGCCAGCTTGGCAGGGGGAGAATGACTCGGCCGCCACTCACCCCATTTCTGGGTCTTGTTGCCACGACCCTCCACGAGTCTTGGGATTTTGGGTGACATCTGGGCCCAAAGGGGAGGCAAGGCCCCCCGGTCACCCGCAGAGTCCAGGTTGACGAGGAGATCCGTGGGGGGCTCCTCCTTGCAGAGTTCCACTTGCAGGGCTGGGGGGACTTCGGCAGCTGGGGGGCGGACAGGGAGTCCTGAGGGGTGGACGGCAGCTCTCGGCCTAAGCCCAAAGAGGCGAGTAACGCGCTGCCCCGAATTAAGGCTCGCTGGATGAGTCGGGGGCAGCGGGACGTTCTGCGGCTGAGTCCTCAGGTTCTGGGGGGTCAAGAGGGATGTTGCCTGCCAGGGTAAGGAAATTGGTGAGAAGAATCAAGCCTATAGGGTAGACCCAAAATACCTGCTGCCTGAAGCAAAGAACAAAATGCAGCTGCTCATCCACACCTGCCTATCCACCACGGCCATTTCTGCCCTACACTGTTATAGTGCCATTATTCCACTTTCAACCCGCTGTGGAATTCTGGGGTTTGTAGTTCACTAAGGCCAACGAGCTGTCTGGCTGAGAATTCTAAATGTCCTTCTCTAAACTGCAAACCCCAGGATTCCACAGGAGGTCGAAAGTGGAATAATAGCACTATAACGGCGTAGTGCAGAAATGGCCTGAGACTCAAAAGACCGATGTTCCACCCCACTCCTGCAAGCAATCTCCAGTGCAACGGAAGCAAGGATCTCTGTCATAATTTCCCCTTCCATTGGAGACTGCTTGTGGGAGAAGGGTGGAAACAGGAATCTGCTGCATTTGGACCCCCGTCACTCACAGGAGTTGCTGCCTGATAAATCAGGACTGTGGGGGACTTGTCTGCTTCTTACATTCTCCCTACTTTACTGAATTATGTAGGGATCATGAATATTTTTATTTTTTTTAACTGTTTTTATTTTTTATTTCTAACTGTTACAACTTTTTCAGCAATATCACAACTGTGTTACAACAGTATTACAACAATCTTAACATATCCCTTAAAATATTTACTATGTTCCATAGCATAATCAGTTATTTAATTTAACTGTAACTCCTCAAATAATTCCCTCTTCTTCTTTTGTAAAAATTATCTCCTCTCTCCTACCCACCCCAGGGAATGGTCTAATTATTTATTATAATTCCTGTTTACCTAGGTTTACTCTAGATTTTTTCATTTGTTACTGCATTCATGAACGCCAGCAAATGCTGTTGCTATAACTAATTACTTTTTTGGGGGAATGAGGGCACAGCCAAATCACATACCCAACATAATGCAATGGTTAGGGACAGAGTTGCTTTACCAATGCAACAACTAATGCTGCTGAGTTACTCTGGAAAAGTTACTTTTAAGGCATTTTTAGAGATGGGTGGGTGACTGCAAAAGCGCGTACCGTTGGGGCTGGGTTGGGGCTGGGGCTGGGCTGGGCTGGGGAGCGTTTCGGGGTCCATGTACCACGTCGTTTCTTCTAGCCGTGATCTTCTCCTGGAGTAGGGTAAAGAGAGGGAGCTGGTTACAGTAGGTTCTCTGTATCTGCTGGTGGCAAAATCAATGTTTGCTTTTTGGATTTTTTTTTCTGAATATTTTCAGACCATGGAAGGTGGAGAGAGACTTGGCCCCTTTCACTTTCTTTCCACAACACCAGTTTCCCTTTGAAATGGGGGCGGAAAGGAGAGCAACATCTTCCCATGAGTTTGACCAGTAAGTGAAGATTTGAACTCGAGTCTTTCTGGTCTCGTCCGACCCTCTGTGTGTCCACCCTCTTTCTGTTTGCCCATATCCTAGCCTGATAGGAAAAGGGATAGGTCTCAACTTCTCCTGTGTAAATTCAACCCCAAATTCAACCTCCAAGCATAAATTCAACCCTACAACTGGGGACCAGCCAAGGCAGAGTCTCTCCTCTCTAAAAGGAAGCTAGCAGGGCAAGCAAGGGGGCCGAAGTCGGGAAAAGAAAGGGTGCCCCCCCTACCTGCCATTCTGTGTGATGTTCTCACATGGTTTTGGGGAACCAGGACTCTTTGTGCGGCCATTCCAGGTCTCGTCCCCTCGTCGGGGTGACTGGCGTCCCCAGTTCTGATCATTTTCACTTGGCTCCACTGTGGCGGAGGAGTACATGCAATAAATGGCACATTTGCACACAAATATTAATTTATCCTAACTGTTAGCGGTTTCCTCATCCTTCAGAAGACCTGCAATCAACTCCCAAATTCCTTTGGGGGAAATATTAAAACTTTATCCCAAACAGGAGGAATAACACCTCTTCAACTGAGAGAACCTTCCATACGATATATTTAATTGACCTATAGCTCATTCTTCCCCCAAAACCAACAGATGACAAGACAAACCATATTATTAAATTGAGTTGAAAAGAATATTAAAAAATTGCCTGGCCACCTGCAGGCCATATTTTGCCCACTCCTGGTTTATACACTAGTGCTACTCAGTGGGTAGATGGCTAGGAAGAAATCTAGATGGCTAGGAAGTGCTCTTGCATCCTCTATCCCCACACACGCATGCATGCCCACCCACCCACAAGCGCGCGCATTACTCACGCTGGATGGCTCGGAAGCGCGGGAAGGTAGGGGAGCCCCCCGCCCCCACCTCGAAGATGTCCTTCCTTTTGTCCAGCCCAGGGGAAGCCTGCACCGTAATGCGATGCTTAAAATCTGAAACGGTGAGAGAGAGAAACAAGTCATGCCTTAAAGAAATACAGAATAAAAAGGAGATCATGACAGTGGTGACTTGTGCAAAGATAGAAGTGGCACCCCTATCTCCAGGGCTGCTTCCTCCTTCTCTTCCTCTACTAAATCTTTAGCTTTTTGCATCCCCTGGTATTGGTGCCCGGGGCATGCGCCCCACTTGCCCCACCCTCGATACGCCACGGGCCGTACCCAGGGGCATGCTGATGCGCTCGCCGTCCCTGCCCTTCAGCTTGTTCCTCTTGAAGGTCCCCTTCCGTTTCTTCACGTGAGGCCGCTCGCGATTCATCTGCTGGATGAGGAGGCTCAGCTCCCGCTCAAAGACCTCCAGCTCCCACTGGGCCAGCTCGTGTTCCCGCTGGCGCAGGAACTCCTCCTGGGACTTCTGTTTGAGAGCCGCTTGCTTCAGCTCCTCCTCCCGGCTCAGCAATTCCTGGGGAGAACATAGAAAGGAGTTATGACCCCCGCACCAGACCAGAAGGGCTGCATTTACAATTTTTGTCCCCCCCCCCAAATCCTTTTTCTGTGCCTCCTCTCATTTTCTTCAGGCCCAAATGTCCTCCTGAAGTTGCTGAGGAGAGTGTAAGTTGCCACTTTATCCCAATTTTAGTCTCCACTTTTCTGTTTTAGGTCCAAACAGCCTGTTTTTTCAAAACTGTAAGCCAGTGGTTCTCAACCTGTGGGTCCCCAGATGTTTGTGGACTTCAGCTCCCAGAAGCCCCAGCCACTATGATCAATGCTCAAGGCTTCTGGGAGCTGAAGTCCAAAAACATCTGGGGACCTACAGGTTGAGAACCACTGCTGTAAGCCACTTGAGAGTCAAAAGAATACCTCTACAGGGCTATAACGGGCCACAATCACTTTGAAGACGGGACAAGATGTCCAGTTGCTCCACCTCAGGAGGTTTCAGGTGGTGCCAGTGGCTAATTTGGGTTGGAAAACTAGGCGATGAAATGTGGCCCATGGACCCTAATTTCGCCACCTTGGTCTGGACACTGGAAGAAATGGTTTGCCACTCAAAATGTGGTCCTGATGGTACTCTGTTTTCCAAATGAGAAGTATCAGGGTCTAAAAGTGATACTTGTTGATGTGAAGGCTGTGAGTGTACAAAGACAGAGTGAGCCCCTGGTATCCTGGGATGCACAGCACTACATTTTCCTTGGCTCCCAAGTTCCCCGGCTCTTCTTTCTTCTTGCTCCCAAGCCCGTTCCTCTCCTATTTATCTTTCATTCAGCCTTTATTTCTCAGACTCTATCGTCTTCCCTCCTTGTTTCAGCCAACCTGATTCTTACAAGTTTCTCTTTTCACTCCCCAATTCCTGGGATCTTTTAGTGCTCAGTCTCCCAAACACAAAAGCTCCATGTCTTTCCTGTGTGAGCTTTTAATCCTGGCCAAACTTGACCCTTCATCCTCTCGGCAGCCGTTGAATTGTTGGCCAGCACTCATGGCTAGCTAGTGCCCGGCTGCCCCAGGAAGTCATGATGCTTTATGAACATTCTATAACGTCACCGCAGATCCGCCAATAAGGTGAGACTGGGAACTTTGGGGCCAATGAGAAAACAGCTACGTTTGAACATTGCAAGACACCTTTCCATGAACGGCCTTTTGCGAGATTCAGCGATGAGAGATGGTCCCCTCTTTGGCCCAAAGCAACTGTCTTCCACCACGCTGCAGCAGTGTTCTAGCCTTCCCTTTCCCTTCACTCTCACCTTCTCCTTGGCCCGAAGCTCATCAAACATGTCCTGGATCTCCACTTTCCAGTCATCTTGCATGGAGTGGAAGGATTCCTGGGGCATGTCGTGGAGGACTTGAGTCTCTAGCACCGTCAGCTGGGAAAGGATGGATGCAAAACTGGGGCGCCGGTGGGGATCTTGTTCCCAGCACTCTGTTAGGACAGAAGGGGGAAAAAGAGGAGGAAAATCATATGCTCAGAGGCATCAAACCTATTTGAGAAGCAGTCAGCTGTATGGAGGCCCTGCACTGCAAAACCTTCAGTTTCCTTGGCCAAATAATAGGGTTGTTCACTGTTTAATTTGGACTGCAGTCTCCCTCTGTTTTCTGCCTATCAGATGTGCTGGATGAGAATTCCCATCATTCCCAGCCAACAATGGGTATGGTGCCTGGAAATCATAACTATTCTAGTCCAAAGCACTGACAGCAGGGTTGGGAAATATGTGTCCCCCAAAGTCATTTTGAGGCTGCCAAAGCCCCTTGTCTGCCCCCTTTTATTTTGCTTTCTTTCTACTCACAATGTTCCTTTGGGCAAGCTGCACTCTCTCAGACCCAGAAAACCCCATGATAGGGTTGCCATAAGTCAGAAAGGACTTGAAAGTACACAACAACAACAACAACAACAACAACAACAACCACCACCACCCAGTTCGACTATTAGAATATTAGTCTAAGTCACTGAAAGGTAACCTCCTCCATTCTTGTGTTTCAACTAAGCAGGACTTGGATGTGAGAACATTGGGGAGGATGAGGGGTTTCCAGGTAAGACTAGTAAAAAATTCCATCCCAAACCCTGGGGAGAGCTACAGCTGCCAGTCAGAGGTGACAGTATAAGATGAAATGGTCCAACACTTTTGACACAGTAGAAAGCAGCTTCCAATATTCCTGGGGCAGGGATATCATAGAATCACAGAGTTGGAAGAGACCCCAGCAAATCCAGTCCAACCCCCTTCTGCTATGCAGGAACCCACACCAAAGCAGCCCAGACAGATGGCCATCCAGCCTCTGCTTAAAAACTTCCAAAGAAGGAGAAGACTCCACCACACTCCATGGAGGCAGCAGCCGATTCCACTGCCAGACAGCTCTGACCATCAGGAAGTTCTTCCTGAGGTTCAGGTGGAATCTCCTTTCCTGCAGCTTGAATTCATTGCGCCATGTCCTAGTCTCTGGAGCAGCAGAAAACAAGCTTGCTCCCTCCTCAACATGACATCCCTTCATCTTTTTAAAGATGGCTATCATGTCCCCTCTTAACCTCCTCTTCTGCAGACTAAACATCCCCAGATCCCTGAGCTGCTCTTTATAGAGCTTCCAGACTCTCCACTATTTTGATTGCCCCCCTCTGGACATGCTCCAGCTTATCGATATCCTTCTTGAAATGAGGTGCCCAGAACTGGACACAGGATTCCAGATGAAGTCTGACCAAAGCAGGATAGAGTGGTACCATTACCCCCCTCAATCTAGACACCATACTCCTATTGATGCAACCAAGAATTGCATTGGCTTTCTTGGCTGCTGCATCACACTGCTGGCTCATGTTCAGCTTGTGGTTTGCCAAGACTCCTAGATACTTTTCACACGTACTGTTATCTAGCCATGTGTCCCCCATCCCATATTTGTGCATTTGTAGATATGCATAAAATCCTCCCTGCTCCGCTACTCTTACTTACCTGCCATGAGGCGTGCAAAAGGTTCTGGACAGGTAGATGGAATAGGAAGTGTCAGCTTGTTGACTGCAACACCGTAGGCAACAGCCAGACCATCGATACCCCGGTACGGGACTTCGCCGGTGAGAAGTTCCCAAAGAAGTACCCCGTAACTGTTGGGAAAGGGACAGCAGAGTGAACTTCTGAGGGAGGCATCTGAAACCTTCCAGTCTTGCACTATTTTATCCTGTTTGTCCACAAGATAAACAAGTCAAAATGCAGAGATCTACACTTTCCATAAGTAGGTATCGAAAGAAATTAGCCTTCTAGACAAACCAATACCATTTCCATTCCACTAACCAATACTGGAATCTAATTACCCTTTGGTTCCCATGCTTCGCTGAACTGTTCATTTCAGAATTGTCGATAAAAATGTGCTTAGTAGAGTGAATTGCATATAAAATTGCACAGATAGAAGGATAAAAAAAAATCTAGGTTTTAGGGAGCTTCACATACCAGCCTGCACATGTACATGAAGAAAAATGCATAGAGAACTGTATGTACTGGGAGAAAATGTGTTGAAAATCAAGTTCAAATCTTTGTACAGATCCCCACCCAATCTTTAAATGGTTGTAGAAATTTGATGGGGCAAATTTATCCTTCCAAAAATTTAGAAGAAGCAGAAAATGAAAAAAGGAAAACCAGACCGATTCTTCCTTTTATCCTTCAGCTGATATAAACCTTTGAGTTGTAAAAGCCCTCCTCTTAGAAGAAAGATTGGACTATAAAAGTGCTCTTGGTAATGAAAATCCAATTTCCTTTTCATAAAACAGAGGCATGGAAATGCTAAGATCCCCATTAGCTCCAGAAACATTAAAAACAAAGCAATTCCTTTTTTCAAAAAGCGTCCCTGCTCTCATTTTTGTTTCGCTGAAATAAGGTGTGTGTTGGCCAACCTTGTTTCGGAGTACAGTCTGCCCCAAAGAAGTTCATTCGGTGTTGGCATTTTTTTGTTTTTTAAGGAGAAGGTGAAACAAATGGTGGATTTTTGATTTGCTTGGATCTTAATGCGGAAACCTGGAGAGTACAGTGGGCCCAACGTAGGCCAATTCGCTTTTTAAAACTGAGGATGCTATCTCAACAAGGGATGAGTTGTGGAGCAAGTTTCCATCCTCCGTCCACGCACATGGACACACGCACACACCCCTGGCAAAATACAAGCTCCAAACCCCTAAATGAGAGAAATGGAGCCGCCTTCTTTCTCTAACCTCCAGACGTCGCTGCCCCGCGAAAAGGTGGAGCTTTTGATGACTTCCGGAGCCATCCAGGCGTAGGTGCCAGCTGCGCTCATCTTGGTGGTTTTATGCCACTCGCGAGCCAGTCCAAAATCCGTGATCTTCAGCGTCTTCCCACTGACGTCCCCATCATCCACATATTCCGCCAGCAGGACTGTAGACAGAGAGAAAAGAAAGAATACAATTGTGTGATACGACTGACACCCCAGGAATGGCTCCTACATAAGTGGGGTAATGAATCCGCTCTGGTTTTAGTCGTAACTTTAGCCCCAGTGTATATGTTCAGCATTTTGGATAACTCAGGAAAAAAACCTAGAGCAGATTCAAACATGCAGAAAAAGTAACAGACTAATTTTTTGTTGTTGTGGGCCTTTGCTAGCGGTTGGTTCCACAGATCCCCTTTTGGATGCCAAAATTTGTGGATGCTCAAAGCCCATTATGTATAGTGGTGTAGTAAAATGGCATCCCTTATATAAAATGGCAAAATCAACGTTTGTTTTTTGGATTTTCTATTTTTTGGGGAATATTTTCAAGAATGTGCAGATATGTAAGGCCGACTGCACCGTTTAACAAATTTGTAATACCCTTTGGCCAAGCGCGGTAAAGACGCAAACCACACAGACAAACATACGAAACGTGACGCCTAATACCGCGGACCATTTCGGAAACAATCAGGTTTTAATGTCAGCGCTGCTAGATCCCGTACAAAGAAATGCCCTGAAAACATTCCCAGGGATGGCGGAGGGGGAGAAACTCCAATACTCCCATCAGAACCGGCCTTGAGAAGCAAGCACACACCACGGGCGAGACACACCCCTACCTGGAAGCCAGACCTACATGCAATAAACCCGGCCCAACCCTCCCTCGCCAGATAGCCTTGGGGCTTCCATCACATCCTGTTTGGAGGATGGGCTGAAGCTGAATGCCTGCCGTTCCACTAATGCGTATTCAGTACCAGTGGGAAAGCAACTCTCCTGCAGCAGCCTTGAGATAGAATAAGAGGAACATGCAGCCTCTCTGAAGCCACATAAGGCAACTTTTTTTTTTCCTTCCCTAGTGAACCCCTATCTCCTTCTTTTGAGGATTTCTGCTCAGCTGAGCAGAAAGGAGAGAGAGGATGGCCTTGGAGCAGACACGTCTGGGACTGATTTATCATAGAATCACAGAACCGTAGAGCTGGAAGAGGCTGCAAAGGCAATCCAGTCCAACCCCATTCTGCCGCGCAGGAATGCGCCATCAAAGCATTCCCGATAGATGTGCCATTTCCATTCAACAATTTCTGTTCAGCGTCCTATGGGATCCTGGGGTTTGCAGTTTAGAGAGGGGCCTTTAGGATTCTCGGCCAAGGAGCTCTTTGGCCTCAGGAAACTACAAATCCCAGAATTTCACAGGACGTTGATAAAGGAATAATAGCACTATAACAGTGTAAGGTGGAAATGGTTAGGTTAGTAATGGACAGTGGAAAGGAATTTAACCCGTGTTCAGCGTTGTCAGAGCTCACAGCCTGGCCCGAACTTTTCAGGGGTACTTTCCAGGCAGGTGCAAATTCTCCAGTTTTATCGTACTCATTTAGACATCTTCTGGGCCTAAAATGGCTGATGGGAGGTGAAAACACGCACACCCTTCCTAGACGGCTTGCAGATACTGGAGTACACAAATTTACTCCTGAATTTTGTGGTCCAGGAATTATCCAACCCCACTTTAAACCAGGCTCTGAAGTTGACTGTAATCAGGAAGCAAAAAAGGATTCACAGGTGGCGGCTGTAGTAGTTTCAATTTCTTTTCGTTTCTTGCCGAACCTGCTCCAAGTTTCCCTGGGAGCCAGGGCTTGGTTCCAAACTGAATCTGTCCCTCATCCATCTTTGCCAAATGTTTTGTGCCACATCATCCATTTAGGGCAGCACTACCCACACTGACTGGCAGCGCCTCCCCAAGGGTTTTAATAAGCTAGAGCCTTTCCTAATCCTAAAGTGGACCTAGGACCTCCTTTACGCAAAGCAGTTATCACTTCACAATCAACCTACCTCCGTTTGACCCAAAAAACCCACCCATTTTTGCATCTGAAAGAATACAAGAGAAGGATGTGTCTCTGAACATTTCCATTATTAATTATATTACACTGCTATTCTTCCGAGGAACTTAACAGGCTCCACATTTTATCACTGCAACAACCCTATGAGGTAGGCTAGGTTTAGAAACATTAACAACTGTCCTGTGGTCATTCCAGAAGCTTGCTGAGTAAAAGGGGATCTGAACTCAGGTCTTTTGGGTCCTATCCCAGCCCAATACTCTTAATCACTATACTGTGTGGGTTTTCCTATATGTGAACACTCCCTCCCCTCCATCTTCCAAATCTTGCTTGGCTCATACCCAGATACCGCCCTTCCCTGCCTTTTGTGAGTACCAGCTGGCTTGCCTCTGTTGCAATCAGCTCCCTGGGAAATCACCAGAGTTTGGTAAAGTTCCTTTTTTTTTCAGACCATCACAGTCAGAACTGTCCCGCTGGCATGGCTAATACTGGCTGGGGTATTCTGGGATCTGTAGTCCAGAAATATAACTTTCCTGAGCTCCGGTTCCCGCTCCTGCTGACAGCTTCTACTGGTAGTAGAAGGGTCTCTTGTGCGGCCAAGCTTCCCTCGCACACTTGGCACACAGATCACGGAAGCCGTGCCAAGGCAAGGGAAGAAGGAGACACGCTTCCCTGCTCTAACCTACTAAACCCCATTTGGAACTTCCCTGGCAAACAACCCAAGAGTCCTGGCTCTGGGCCCTGAAGAGACTCACACAACATACACCCCTCGTGGTACCTCCTTTCCACCCCAAAACTGGGGAGGCTGAAGAATCCACCTTCCACATGTTTCTATCTGGCTGCTGTGGCTTCTCATCTTCTCTTACTTTTCATCTGTGGTTAATTGAATTCCTGTTACTCTTTCCATTGATTTTCAAGTTTCACTGGTTTTCTGCCCCTGCCTCAATTCTGGGGGAAAGGGTGGTCTTCCAGGTGTCATTCAGCTGCAACTCCCAGCATCCCGCACCTTTTGCTGGGCCAGCTGGGGACGATAGGAGTTGCAGATCAACACCATTGGGAGGACCACATTTCTCAAGCTGTTTGTGTTCCAAGAATTCAGCCCTAGTTGCCAGGGATTAGTCAAGGGAAACTGGAATTGAACCTGGAGAACCTAACAGTTGTTAACTGCCGAGCAAGCCAACTTTGCATCCTATAGATGAGCAACCAAGCAACTCTAGCCTCAATCGCCCTTCTCAGGTCTTGCAGATTCAGGGATATCTCTTCCTTGACTGAGTCTACCCATCTTTAGTACGGTCTTACTCTTTCTCTGCTGCCTTCCACCTTGCCAACCATTATTAAAAGTCATGTCTTCTCATGATACAGGCAAAGTTCAACAGCCTCAGTTGAGTCATCTTGGCTTCTAGGGAGAGTTCAGGCTTGATTTGCTCTGGGACCCCTGCACTGGTCTCTTTAGCAGTTCATGGTATCTTCTCCAGCGCCACAATTTGTTGATCTTCCTCCTATCAGCTTTCACAACCATACATACAACCACACATTCAAGGCCATACAGTGAAAAATTGATGCCCATATTGTAGATACCTGCAGGTGCTCTGCTCTGCTGACATTTACAGTGAGCAGACAGAGGGCATTTGGGTTCTGCCTTTCCATCCATGGAATTCTCTCCCAGAGCTAGACAAATTATATTTTCT
This sequence comes from Iguana delicatissima, assembly GCA_948472985.1. Classification (NCBI taxonomy): domain Eukaryota; kingdom Metazoa; phylum Chordata; class Lepidosauria; order Squamata; family Iguanidae; genus Iguana; species Iguana delicatissima. The sequence goes on along the minus strand of CAOKZL010000714.1, from coordinate 359,974 downwards.
GTACTACAACTCCCCAAATCTGTATCCAGTTCTGGGTACCATGGTTCAGGGAAGATGCTGACAAGATGGAATGTGAAGGGTGACCAAAAGGACCAAACCAAGCCTTATGAGGACTGACATAGAGAGCAGGGTATGGCTTGGTCTGGAGAAAAGAGCACTTGAGAGATGATAGCTTGAAAGGATGTCATGTAGAAGATGGAGCAGGCTTGTTTTCTGCTGCTTCAGAGACTAGGGCCCTTTTCGCATGTGAAAGGGTGCCTGGAGCGTCGCGTGATTGTGAGGAGCGATCTGCACGACGCACTCACAATCGCGCAACGCTTCAGGGTAGGGCAGGTGCCGCTCGCGCACTTTTTCATTTTTGGCCTTCAGCCAAAAATGGTGCATGATTGCGCATTGCTCCAGGGCCCCGCGCGCACTTGCTGTGCGTGTGGAACCTCTGGAGCCGCGGCGGTCACACTTCCTGCCCCAGGGCAGCCTGGGAAAGTCCCAGGCTGCGCTGCGGAAGGAAGAGGTGGGGCTCTTGCGCTGCCTGCTCGGGAGTAGGCAGCTCGTGCGGAGCTGAAGCAGTGGGGATGCGAGAGCCACTCGCTGGAGGCTGCTCACGCGATCCCCGCACCCCAGCGCCGAAAAAAGGCAAGGTGCGGAAAGGGCCTAGAACACAAATCAACCATGATATATCCCTGCATTCCATGGGCTTGATTCCATCTGTGCTTGTTTCAGAGCACCACACTCCTGGTTGTGATCTTTTCCACCACCTTCCTACCTGTTCTTAAGACAGAGTTTGGGAACCTTTGACCCTTGCAATGTTTTGGACTATACTTCCCACAATGCTGGAGTCCAAAACATCAAGAGGGCCAAAGCTTCCCCATTCCTGTCTTAAAAGCAACCCTGGATATGTTAAAATCATTAGTTCTTAAAATCATTTTTCTCCTCTTCTGTGTAGCCTAATAAACCAGTTTGGGGACACAGATGAAATCGTATTTGCTATTACACCACAAAAGGAGAACCAGAGAATTGGCCTGGACAAAGTTCTTTTGCCTTTATCTAAAAAGATGAGCGGCTTAAGCTCAGGAAGATTTGATTGGAAATAGGAGCTCCGGTTTGCAGTGTGGGAAGATTTGGTTTGGGAGAGAAATACCGGTTGCACTTTCAATGCCGTCCCAAAATCTCTTCAGGACTGAAATGGGTGGTTTCCAGCTCGTCTTTGGCCTTTGTGGTTTTCTTTTTTAGAAAAGTACAACCTAAAGGCACAGCCAGGAACTTCTACAAAGTGGTTATTTTTGTAAGGTCAGCCAATGAGAAGCCAGTGAATTTTTTTCCCCCAGTCTCCATGTGTGTCCACCCAGGCATTATTTTAAAAGCTTGGAAGAGCTGAAAAAAGGAAAACCTTGGTGCCAAGTGAATTTCTCTGGGAAAAGAGAGCAAACCCGACCACGCTGGTTGGGGATTTCATAGAATCATTGAGTCGGAAGAGACCATAAAACAGCCATCTCATCTAATTCCCTGCCATGCAGGAATACACAACTCACAAACTTCTGAAAAACGCCCATCCGACCCAAGTCATAATCACCAACAGCATTTATATGCATGGTCATGAAAGCTGGACAGTGAATTAAACTGTCAGAAAAAAAACTGACTCATCTGAAATGACAGGTGGATTGACTCCATCAAGCAAGCCATGGCTGCTCTGACTTTGCAAGACCTGAGCAAAGAATACCAGGATCTCTCCAGGAGGGTCTGTCAGGATGCTTTGATCCTGTCGTATGTAAGCACCCGCATATGCAATATGATCATCAAGAACCCTGCTCAGAGCTTGAAAACAGAAGTATTTATTCAGCCAGGCAGGCACCAAAGACCACAGCATCAGAGCTGGTTACAAGTTTTATACCTTCCCGTACAAATTTTGGCACACATATCAAAGATTGGTCAAAAGACTTGCATGTCAAATCACCCCACCGGAGAAGATAATATAGGATTAATCCTAATTGCGTTGTATTTAGTTTTCTTATACACACACACACACACACACATATATATATAGAGGAGTGAAAATCAGATGATGAATATATGATAAAGTATTACTTTTTCCCCATTTTTCCCCTCTTAACTAAGATGTTTTGAAAAAAAATTATATGGTATGGAACAGTGGTTGGTCTTGTTAAGCTTTTCCAAGCTCATAATGTTTACTTGCCTTTTGTGATCTGTGAATCTGCAAGACCTGAGCAGGGCACTTGATCACTGAGGCTCTTGGAAGTCTCTCAAACAAACATAGATGGCAGCTCATTCTGCTGTCAAACTGCTCTTACTGTTAGGGAGTTCTTCTTCATGTTTAGCTAGAATCTCTTTTCTTGTTGTTTGAATCCACTGCTCCGTGTCCTAGTCTCTGGAGCAGCAGTAAACAAGCTTGCTCCATCTTCCACCCCTTTAAATATTTAAACACGGCTATCATGTCCCCTTTTAACCTTCTCTTCTCCAGGCTAAACATACCCAACTCCCTAAGCCTTTCCTCACAGGGCATGGCTTCCAGTCCTTTTACCATTTTGGTTGCCCTCCTCTGGACATGTTCTAGCTTGTCAGTATCCTTTTTGAATTGTCCTGCCCAGATGTTAGGATACGTAGCTCCTACCATAAGTTATTTGCTGGATGTGTATTAGAATAGACAGGGTAGCCAGATAAGGCATTGCTAGAGTTAGCTAGAGCACTACGAAGTATTGAATGCCAACTGTTGATTGCAACGATATATCTGCTTGAAGTTTGGTTGTGAAGTCCAATGTGTCAAATGGTTAATTGTTTTATTGCTCACTGCTACAGTGCGTCTGGTGGAAGTTCAGAGAGGACCAAAAGGCATTGCCTCAGCTCTGTGCCTTCCCACTGACATGCACATTTTGATATCTGCATTTTTTCTGCACTTTTTCAGGGGTCTTGCATTCCCAACCCTAGCAAATGTGGAGGCCTGACTGTACACTAGAGATTGCATCTGTTGTGTTATCAAGGGTGGAAGCATGCGAGGGCTATACACACAACTTTTATGATTAACTTAAAAAAAAATTTTTTGGTTTATCCACATCACCTATGGAAAGCACTCCCCTGAATTATCATGAAAAGAAGGAAAAGCAAACTCCTTTTCTCATATATATGAGAACCAGGAAGTGATGATTCAAGGCCCAAAGTGAAGGCTTTCTGCACGTAGCCAGAGACACTGCTGTTCTTAGTTTGCATATGCCCAATTTAGGCCATTTCCGCCCTACACTGTTACAGTGCTATAATTCCACTTTCAACCTCCTGTGGAATTCTGGGCTTTGTAGTTTCCTGAGGCCAAAGAGCTCTCTGGCTGAGAAGTCTAAATGCCCTTCCCTAAACTGCAAATCCCAGTATTCCATAGGAGATTGAAAGTGGAATAATAGCCCTATAACAGTGTAGTGGGGAAGTGGCCCAAGACTGTGATACTGGGAACTAGTTTCTGGGGTCCCATTCTGAGATATTTCATAGACCGTCCCCCCTATACACACCCTGCAATCAACACCCCCACCCCAATTTCTCCCCGGTCAGGAATGTGAAGGCCAATTCTCCCCCCAAGTTCCAGGCACCTCTAGGGCTTGCAACCTGGCCTCTGTAAGCCAAAAGCGCTTCACAGCCCTGCCCGCCGCTCGGCTGTGCCTCGGCCCCGTGACCCGTAGGCGACTCAAACATTTCCCTGGGACGCTGCGTCACTGAGCACCCCTTTGTGTCGAGAGCGGGCAGGAGAATCGGCCCATTGTGCCGCCGCGCCGTGCGGGGACTGTAGCCCACACGGAGAAGGGGCTCCCCGGGAGAAAACCCCCACGGAGGCACCCTCTCGACCCCTGCCTCACAAAACCACTGCTCGGGATCCTGGACTCTTCCCTTCCCCGCCGGCCTGGGCTGGGAGGAAGCCAGGGCGGCCTGGAGCAGGAAGCGACTGGGGAGGAAGCAACGGGCCCTGGGTCTCCTCCGCCACCGTGGGGTTCATTGTTTCAGAGGCTCGACGGAAAAAAGAAAACACGCTGAAGAAGGGAAACCCCCTTTAGAATAACATCACGCCCTCCATCCAAGATCCCATGGCTGGAGCAGAACTGGCTTTTGCAGCCTGCTTGTGTGCCTTCTTACTGACACACCCAGCTCTACCGTCAGGCTGAGTGAGGCCGACACCTGAGCAGATTTTGGGTGCCATTATCAGGAAAGGAGAAAGGCCCTTGTGGGGGTTTTCTTTTACACATGCCAAAGTGTCCCCCCACTTATTTGACAGGCTAGGGATCAGAGCACCCTTGAAAACTGGAAATTGTTGAAATGCGGAACCTGTATTTTTTCCCCCACTTGCAATGCATTTTGGCTGCTGGAAAATGTAAATAACATGCTAAATATATATATATCGCTTGCAGATGTGTGCAAAAGCTAAGTAACACAGTTGATGGAGAGGAAAAAGGGAGAAAAAGCCAAGAAGGTTGTGGAAACAGGACAACATAGGTCGAAAGAGTGGACCTCGTGTCGAATGTAGGGGTTCTGGTTATAACTGAAAAGCACCAAGAGAGCAGATTGTTGAAAAGGATGGGATGCATATAAAATGGATGCCTTTGGGTCTTCTGAGCCTTGATTTGGGTGGGTGGGCGCCCTTTTCTTTGCTTCCCCTCAAAATATCTTGGGAAACCCTGTTAATAAACTCTGTTTTAAAGTTAGAGTTTAAATCAGAGTTGGGTGTTCCCCCCAAATTCCCATTACCTGGCTTCCAATGTCTCTTTAGAAAGAAAAAAGAGAACTCTAGAACATGTGCAAAATGCCCGTATTTTCTCCTATTCCCTGCAAGGCATCACTCCTCCATCCAAAAGACTGGTCTTGCTAAGTCAGATCAAATATCTTTGAACCCAGTGTTCTTTTCCTAACAGCAGATTGCCAGCAGATTACCCAGAGACGGAATGAAACATTCAGACAGAGCGGAGACTCACTAAGGTGCATGTCCAAAACCTACTTGCAGCATCACAATCTTCAGATAACAAATAGTGACAGTAAAGAAGGGGTGCGTCTGGGCATGTTCAGAGTGCATTTCCTCATAAACGAGTTAGCTTGGGTAGTCTCACACCCTAAGGCATCTGTTGAGACCGGTTGGAGAGCCTCACACAACATGACGTTAATCAGAGCTTCCGGTAACCTTAGGTCGCACATCCCCTGTCTCTAAGTGACAACGGATGGAGGGGGTTTTGCTGAGGAATTGGGGGAGTGGAACTGAGGCCGGAAGCGCCAGCAAAGCTTGTGATTAGCCGTAGCAAAATTGGAACTGAACCCTGATGGTTGCAGGGAGAGGGGGCGGGTAGCCGGGACGGGAAAGAGGAAAGACAAGAAGGAGAGGGAGAACGGGGCGGAGAGGAGAGGAGGAAGGGAGGCACCCCAGCCACTGTTTCGCTCCTCTCCTCCCCCATGGCTGGTTTTCCTGATAAGCACAACTTCCTCTGCTCCGCAGCCTGGGCAGAGAACAGAAAGGGAAAGATGGTGAACTCTGGCTGCATTCCTTCAGAGGTGGAGAGAAGGAGACCCATAGACTGCACAAAGCTCCTACACCCTTTCTAGACCTCATCCCAGATTCTACACACGCATGCGTACACACACAGCAACTGCATACCCCCTCTAACTGTTCTGATTTGGCAGGACCAATCCTGATTAACACTCTGTCATCCCACTTTTCCAGCTGCGTCCCAGTTTCTCTCTACTTCTCCCACGTTCTCTCTTGGTGCCTTTCCACACTACGCTGTTCCATGCCATTATTCCACTTTCAACCTCCTGTGGAATTCTGGGCTTTGTAGTTTTCTGAGGCCAAAGAGCTCTCTGGCTGAGAATCCTAAATGCCCCTCCCTAAACGGCAAACCCTAGGATTCCATAGGATGCTGAAAGTGGAATGATAGCGCTATAACACTGTAGTGCAGAAGTGGCCAAGCTGTGCGCATCTCGGGTTGATACTAAACACATAAAGCTTAATGGCATCACAAGGGATCACGCCAAGGCCTCAGGTTGTGGTTTGGAAACCCAGGGCCTGGGATGATCCTGAACTGGTCCTGAACTTAGCTGTGGGTGTCGCTGTGTTGGCCATAGGTGGCCAAGGTGAACATTTGGATCATGTGCATTCTTTTCCATTTTTCAGAAGCACAAGCCGGAACTCCCAGACATCTTGGGGATACCACAGAGTTGTGAAATCGCAAGCCAAAAGTCCCAGCCTGCCCATTGTGCAATTGTTGCCAAGGAACCCTGGAGTGCACACAACAATAGGCCTGGACAGTCGGATGAGCCCGGCCAGCCCCAAAGCCTTTCGTTGGGTCAGGTGGAGCAGAAAAATGCCAGCTACCTAAGTCAAGTTATATAGTACCTTGCCCTTTATGTTGATGCCCGAGGCAGGAAAAAATCCTATAATTTTGGTAGTAAAAGAATAGTACAGTAAATAACCAAGGATTTACTGCCCTCTCATTGCATCCAGAATAAGATAGCCATCTGAGGCACAGAAGGCCTGACCCTGGAAATTGCAAGTAGGGCCCCTGAGATTGTGTGCAAGTGTTGTGTGTGTAAGTTAAAAGAAGGCTTTCTTGCTTGTATTATCTCATGTTTCAAGGTTTGCTCAGAAATAGGTTGGACTCATCCTACAAAGCTAAAGCATAAATGCGTGTTTGCATGCGTGTGTATGTTTGCACAAACCACTGGAAGAGGCTGAGCAACTTATGCTACGTTTGCCCTAGGAATTTGGCCTCTGTTACCTTATATTCACATATCTTCCAGAGAACTTTGGGGGTTTTTTGAGGGGGGAAAAGTGGCAAGTTTCTTCCACCCCACTTCCCCCCCTTTCTTTTTTTGGGCAAGTAAAGCTTTTACAAATTTGGTAGACCATCTGCGATTTCCAGGTGGATCCCACAAGATGTTGGATTCCCTGTGTAACATCTAGCTGTTCTTCTGAGGCTGATCGGAATTGGTTCCTGGGTTTAATATACCCCGAGGGAGAAAAAAAACTTGCAAATTTAATTAGCCTGCCCCCTGCCCAAAAAAGAAATAGCCTGCCAAAACATTTAGTAGCTTTTCCAGAGGGTAGCAGTTTGCCATTGGCACACTGGTTGTGGAAAGTAAGGCCATTTCCGCACTATGATGTTATAGTGCTATTATTCCACTTTCAACATCCTGTGCAATTCTGGGGTTTGTAGTTTCCTGAGGCCAAAGAGCTCTCTGGCTGAGAATTTTAATATGTCCCTCCCTATACTTCAAACCCCAGGATGCCATAGGATGATGAAAATGGAATCACTGCACTATAACAACGTAGTGTGGAAATCCTCAGTCACGGGAACAGAAAGAAAATTTGGTTAGTAGAGGAGAGGTGGGAACAATCCTGATCTCCTGCTTATTCTCCTGGAAGGAATTCATGGTTGTTTCCTGTGAGCATAGCAGTGTCTTAATGCAAGGCTAATTTGAATTTCATAGGATTTATCCAGTCCCTTTCTGTAGTACTAGATAGGCAGTTGCTGTTATGATTATTATACATAGTTGAATTTGTAGTCTGCTTTTTACCCTGTGATCTCAAGGTGGCATACGTGCTTCTCTTCTTCTGCCCTCTTTTATGCTTACAACAACCCTGTATGGTAGGCCAGGTTGAGACTGAGATGCGGGGAGAGGACGGATTTTCAGTGTCAAAACAGATCTCTTATCCATTGGAGACAAGGTTGTCCAATCCATCTGGAAACCAGTGGAAATCAGATAATCCTGACTAATCTAACTGAAAGCCTCCTTAATATCCACCACGAAATCTTGATCAAACAGCTGCCAAGTCCAGAGCCTTCCTCCAACTAGTAATCCTTAGACACACTGGACTACAGTTCCCATGTTCCCCACCAGCAGCACTTTAAAAACAAAACAAGAATCCTATGCATGCATGAATTCGTTCAAATGAACTAATTCCATTCCCAAAAAGCCCAACGCTGAGATCAACAAAGCATTTACAGGTACACACAAATGTGCACGCGCTTTCTTAGAACTGGCACAAAACAGGCGAGGAAAAACATGGAAACACAGTGCGCGTGTCGCTGTTTTTCAGAGAAGTTGAAATTCACCTGAAAGACGGTTCACGGCACGGAGTATATCGCCCATCCCATTTTTCGCCTCTGGTATAACAGGTTTGACAGATTTTCGTACTTCTTCCCCAAACCCTGCAAAACCTGTTTGATCAGAAGTGAAAGTGAGAAGAAATCTCTGAGTGTGTTCTTCGCGTGCATTATGGAAAATGACATCTTTTCAAGATGCTTCCAACTGCCTAAAAGCAGCTTCCCATCTTCAACTATAAAAATTATATGTCTAGAAAGGAGGTGCTCAGCTTTTGGAACTAGCTTTTATAACTTTATCCTTCGGACAGGACACATCACAGAGGTATGGCCAAGGCTGGCTAAAGTCACCAAAGAAAGCACTCTGCACATGCTCAGAGGTACCTTGCTTTATTATTACTTTACCACTGTCCTTGCTGCGCACTGTCACAGAAAATATATTTGATGCTTGAGCACCCACTCAAATTGAGATCTAGTTACAGACCCGCTGGGTTTTTGGGGTCTCACTGGGTTTTGGATCACAGTTCTAGACTCCTTTTGATGAGAAAATAGCCCCATGATGCTTATAGGCCAGTTTCATTCCAGTTTATAAAAGAGCCTATGAGGTTTAGTAGATAGACCAGGCACTGGGCATTTTAAACCTTTATAATTGCCCTTGGACTTCATGTCCCATAAGTCCCAGTTAGCGCTACCAGAGGCCAGGCATTGTGGATGTTGAAATCCAAAACTCCTGGAAGGCCAAAGCACTTACTCAGAAGAGAAACAGAGGTTGAGAAATGTGCATGTGACATGGGACGTTCAGGAACAATAGTCGCCTGGTGACGTCAAGAAGCAACAACAATTCTCTTGGAAACCTCCAAAAACACTTGCTGGAGAAGACAAACCTCTCCCAATCAATAAACTGCAAGGCTGAAATGAGGGGTGCTGGAGGAATTCAATCTCTAACAAATTCTGCTAAGAACTGACCCAATCCACACCTCTTAGAGGAATGCATGGGTAGGAATTTGGCTAGCCTTCACCAGTCTAGGGGAAAAAAATCTAATGTTGCATTGTAATACAGTTCTTGTTTGGAAAAAGTATCCAAACAACCGCCATAAAGCGGCTAACTTCAGTGTAGATCTGCGGCTTTTAAAATCACAGATTAAGGTAGAAGCAAACATGAAGGGCGGATGAAAGCTGATCAATTTGCCCGTGCCAAGGTGCAATCCAAGGAAGGCTTACAATAAAAGAATCACATTAGAAGTTAGGCGGTAATCTCTGGCCAGTGGTAGGGGATGATGGGCGCTGCAGTCCAGCAACATCTAGATCCCTGCTGTCAATGGATGCATATATGCATAGAGGACAGTTTGTAACCTCCTCTCACACTCAGATGTGATCAAGAAACAAATTTAGGCAGGGAAAAATCCAGGTTATATTCTCAGTAGCAGGAATTGCTTCTTCCCATCTCATTTTTGTGCCAAACTGCACCTTTTTTAGCAACTCCCGTTTTATTTCTGCATTCAGGGAGCGCCCTGAGATGAAGTCTCCCTGCAATATGGAAAGTTCTGTTCCCATCGGTCACAATGCTGGCCATTTTGAGAGCAGTTATTTGGCAAAAGTAGCATTGTAGGCACTGTGTCTAGAGCAAAAGATCAGCATTGCTGATGTAGCTACATTTATCGCTCCTCTTTCCTTCAGCAGGCTCATGGGGAGGGTGAAAGTGAGCTCTCCTCTTCCTCACTTTATCGTCACACCAACAGCCCTGCAAGGTAGGTCAGATTGAGAAACATTGGCAAGTCCATGGGGGACTCAGTCATCACTTAACAAGACTCCAACCTGGGTCTTCCAAACCTCAGTCCCACGTGTTAACCCAGGAGGGGACAAAGTGCAGGCCACGTGAGGTGGGCCCCAATTCCATGGCTCGGGAAAGCCCCGTCATCCCTCCAAAGCCCCACTATTTGCAATTGTTTTTTTGACTGAAAACTGAATAGAAACTCCCAAACTGTTCAAGCACATCCTCTGAAAATGCCAGCCACAGATGCAGGCGAAACGTCCGGAGAAAATACTAATAGAAGCCCGGAAAACCCACAACTTACGTTCAAAAACACCCAAAGAAACCCAAATTTGTGTTGGAGTTCTTCCCAAAATGGTGACAGGAAGTAAGGCAATGGTGGTTCCACTTGCCATTTTGGGAAGGACTCTGACAAAATTAGAAGTATTGGGGAGCACCGTCAGGAAAGGATGCAGCCCACGTGGGGTGAGAGGGTGGGAAATGTGACCCCCGGCAGCCCACCCTGGTCCGACTGAAAGGACAGTCTCGGCCAACTACCCGTTTCCCCACCGCAGCTGACCGCGTCCTGTGAGCATGTTCTTCCCTATTGTACGGACTGTTTCCCGTGACGACAGCCCTACAAAGCATTATCCCCAAATGGCAAATGGGGGCAGGGAAGTAGCATTAAGGAAACGGAGCCCTTTAACAATGGTCATCTAATGAACTTTGAAATAACCTTCCTGTTTATGAGTCAGGCTCTGAACCTCGGAGTTTGCAACCCGCTCTCAAAGACAAGATATAAATCGGAAAAGGTAGACGAGTCTCTAAAACGGGACCGGGGGACGTGTGGCTCTCTAGATGACTGCAACTCCCATCATCCTGATAGAGCTCAGGTTCGGGTTAGCTGAAGGACTATATTCTCTATGTGAACCTACCCCTGTTTTGAGATCTGAGAGAAGGTCTCCATCTTCACAACGACACAGGGTAGGAACATGGGTGTGATGGATCGCCATGGCCATTTCTGTACTACACTCTTATAGCGTGATTATTCCACTTTCAACATCCTATGGAATCCTGGGGTTTGCAGCTTAAGGAGGGGCCGGTTGGCCCCTCCCGAAACTGCAAACCCCAGGATTCCATAGGATGTTGAAAGTGGAATCATAGCGTTATAACAGTCTAGTGCGGAAATGGCCTGTCAGCTTTTCCCCGTACGCCTTCTGACAAAGAGAAGCCTCAGGTTTTGTGACATTTCCTCCACGCAGGCCTCCCACTTCATAGCATTCCTGAGCTGTGATTACTGGTACCAACCAGACTGGCCCAGCTCCTCTCCTTTCGCAACAGGAAACAGGGCCTTCTCAGTGCCTGCTCCCACCCTCTGGGACTCCCTTCCAGGGTTGGCTCTCTCCTTCCACGGTCAGCTTTATTACATTGTTCACTGCCGTCGCTCTGCTGAAGCCAGACATTGAAAGTCTGTTTCTCAAGTCCTTCTTTGCTACGCTCCCAATGCTGATGCTGCTAAAAATAATTCCATCTAGACAGGGGATGAGGAGGAAAAGAGCGGCTGGACAGGCACAAAAAGACTTTGTAGAAAGGAGCTTCCTTGTCAGAGGGTTCTTAAAATAAGGATAGTATCTGGGCTAGGGACCTAGAGCTTTCTAAGGCTATTTCCACCCTACACTGTTATAGTGCTCTTATTCCACTTTCAACCTCCTGTGGAATTCTGGGGTTTGTAGTTTCCTCAGGCCAAAGAGCTCTCTGGCTGGGAATTCTCAATGCCGCTCCCTCAACTGCAAACGCCAGGATTCCAGAGGAAGTTGGAAGTGGAATAATGGCGCCATAACAGTGTAGTGCAGAAATGGACCAAGACTTTCTAATAAGTGGGATGGAGATGGTTAAATCAGGACCGTCATGCAATTGGGCAAAGTTCCTCTCTTGCTAGTTTCCTCTGCAGGTTTCCTTTCCCTCAATTCCTTCCCGTCCCCAAAGCAATAGGAAGAACGAAGGCCCCACACCTCCTTACAAGAAGGGATCCCTCCGAGGACTCCGAGTTCTTGTTTGCACGGAAAGAAAACAATTTCTCTTGCCCTTGCGAGAGGAAATGGCACGCAGAACCAGTTTCAGCGAGGGAGAGAAAAGAAGCAGTGTCGCTTCCTCCTACCCGGGGGTCACTGAGGTCACGCTCCTTTTGCTCGCTTGCAGTCTGGTGGCAAACCCCCAGAGCGGAAAAGCAAAAAAGAGGCAGAAAAAAAAACACACACAAAAAGACAGCAGGGCTGAATTTCACAAACTGGACATGCTGGGTCTTGTGCTTGCCACCACCTTCCCAGCAGATGCCTCCGCATGAAGCCCAGCGGAGAGGAAATGGTGTTGATGAGACCCAGGGTGTGCTCCGAGTCATATTCTGTTAGTGTGTGTAATGCCAACGCACACTCACACACCTCAGTGCCCTACAGAGAAGTTGTGCTACAACCTTTCTACACCATGAGGATTCTGGGAGTTGTAGTCCACCCCAACCGGAAGGCGAGCTGTTGAAGGAGGCTGAGCTACAAAGAGTTTCTGGGGCTAATCTGGATTAAAATCAGTGCCTTCCTAACTTCTGGACTCCTGATCCACCGATAGATAACATACGATATATGTGTTTAGTCAGAGAGAGGAATCTAGATAATGCCTGCCCTGTGTTTTCACCTCTTTGTGTCTTTCTTTGGTCGACGTACTCAACACCTTTTGCTTCCTTCTTATACCTGCACTTTCTCCTTCTCTCAAGAAGTTAGTCTTTTCGTTTTATTTTATTTAGAAGGAGCATCCGTGAGGCTCCAACCCCAACAGTGGATGCCAGCTTACATTCAGCCATGAGAGCCGGCTGTTAGGGGCTCTTCTAAGCAAGTTTAGGTCTATGTCTCCTTTACCATCCTCAGATGGATTTCCTGAGACAAGACATATAAGTTTTCTTTGTTCTGTTTAACCTTAGAAGGACATCCAGAATCATTTCTCCTGTTTCTGCCATAAACTCATGTAGCAACCGTCCTGTTGCACTCTGCTTAAAATATTGATACCAAATATTCCTACAGGTTATGGGCCCAAAATTAATAGTACACCTGCAAGGCTGGCATGTGTTTTGGTTTTCAAACATATCTCAACATCTGTAAAAAAAAAAAAAGAGGCAGTGGGGTATAGTTGTTTCAGAGTGGGATTAGGATGCTGGGAGACCAAGGTTTGAATCCATGCTCAGGCCTGGAAACCTACCGGCTGACCTTGATAAGTCACACTCTCTTAGCTTCAGAGGAAGGCAAGACCCATATGAACAAATCTTGCCAAGAAAACCCCATGATCCGTTCAACTTAGGGTCACCATAAGTCAGAAATCCCTTGAGGGCATACAACAACAACAACGATTAACATTGGATCATTAACACAGTCAGTTTAGAAAACTGGTTATCAAACTTTAAGGTCGTTCTTTCCAGTGCAAAATCCTCTAGACCTGTTGAATCTAGAGTCTGTTGGTTCTGGTCTTTAGAATGTGACCAGGAATATGGAGCCTTCAGGGTTCTAGGTTGAAGAAAGCTGGTGCAAAATTGATAGAGATTAGTTTAGAGCTTGGTCGACCTTTTCCAGAATCATGAGCTGCCTGTGGGATTCTGGGAATAGTTGTCCCCAAAAGTAATTGGTCCAAGCATGTGAAACTCTGGTAGGAGGGTATCTCAGGGATCACCTCCTTTCTACCAGCCTTCTTGCAATCTTTGCTTGGCTGCTGGGGTCCTTCTTGTCCACTTCAACAGAAACTCAGATAGCAGAAACACTAAAGAAATTCTTCCCAAAGTTAGGTGGAATCTCATCTCTTGTAACTGAACCATCAGTCTGTGGCTTGTGGCTCCCAGAGGCTGGAAAAATCTCTCCCCACAAGTTTGGCTAGGCCACGGACCCACTTTTAAGGAAGTGTTCATTCAACTAATATCCCTCTGTTTTGTTTGTGGCCAGCATACTATTTCCCATTGTTTTATCTTAAGGTATTGTCTCCTCATCAAGACAATATTTTATCCAAGATATCATCAAAAACAGCCTTGAATGGCCATTTTGCCTAATCCATTTGACAATATCTTGAAAAGCAGCGCAGGCCATTAAACGTTGTAGGTCTTCAGCTTCCTGCTCCGTTATCTCCTTCTCACCAGCTTCCCAGCCAGCATCCAAGCCTTGAGGGGGGTAGGTCTACTAAATTTAAATGTCTATGAAAAAAAGGGAGCAGGGCTGAGCAGAGAGAACTGCTCCCTGACCCTGCTGCAGTTGCCTAGACAGGGAACAGCGGCAGGAAGTGGAGGCAGTCCTTGCTGCTTAATCATCTCCTTCCTCCATGACCATTTAAAAGCCATCCTGGCTTTGGTAGCTGCCAGGGAGAGGGAGGTTTTGGATGGGAGACAAGGGCCTTGTGAATTTCCTCATGTGTACCACCTAAAAGAAGACCCACATGTGTGTAAATTTGAGATGCATGGATGTATCTCACTAACAGAATTCCAGCACCGCAATTTTTCCATTTGTTGTCGCTGTTTTTGTGTGCCTTCAAGTGGTTTCCGACTTATGGTGACCCTAAGGTGACGCTATCACAGGGTTTTCTGGGGCTGAGAGGGTGTGACATGCCCAAGGTGACCCAGTGGATTTCCATAGCTGAGTGGGGAAGCAAAACCTGGTCTCCGTGGCCATAGTCCAACACTCAAACCATCGCACCAAAAATATAATACAAGGGATGAAATAAGCGTGTCTTCTGTTGCTCCTGAGACTAGAGCACAGACTGATGGTTCAGTTACAAGAGATGAGATTCCACCTAACTTTGGGAAGAATTTCTTGAATGTAGGAGCTGTCTGACAGCAAAACAGCTTGCCTTAAAGAGCTGTGAACCCTGGATAGTGGAAGAGAGCGTGGGTGGTCATCTCTAGTTGTTTACTTGTGCTTGGCTAGATGACCCCTGTGGTCCTTTCTGATACTATGATTTTGTAAATAGTTCAGAGTGCTGAATATGGGAAATCACACAATGAAATCTACGGAGGAAACAGCAGACACATCTCAAGATACTCAACTGATGGATGTTTTATTAATAAAAAAAATCCCAATGCATTTTGACACTCAGTGGCCTGTCTATCTTTCTCTTTGTCCAGCAAATGGCGTGAGCATTTCATATCCAGAAATTTCTCAGGTTAAACTTCCAACAGGTATATAGAGGCCATAGTCAGGCTACAAAAGATTTCACACAGTGTAATATTATGTGTATTGTTTCATTATCTACTAATGGGTTTTCTGATTTTATGGCTTTATATAGCCCCTGGAGAAGGCCATTGAGAGCATATATGGCAGGGGTGGGCAGAGGGTACCTTTTCCAGTGCCCCCAGATGTCCTTTGGGGTGCATGAAGGGTATTTCCACCGCACTTAGAGGCTCCCTGGGACCCCAGAGATCAAAAAAAAGTTTTGCGAAATTTTTCAAAAACATCTTTTTTGCCCCGAATCGCTCTTTAATGGGTGCGAGGGGTACTTTCTGTCTTTTGGGGAGGCTTCCGGATCAGTTTAGGCAGAGGAGAAGCCTTTTTTAAAACAGGAAGTGAATGGGATATGACTTCCTCTCACTTCCTGTTGTTAAAAAAAAAATCCCTCTCCTCTGTCAAAAGTGCCCCTACAGATGCTGAAAATGTCCTATGCCCACTAAAGAGAATCTGCGGGCATTTGGAGACAGAAAAACTTTTTGATTTTTTTGCAGATCTAGGGATGATGGAAGTGCATGGCCCTCCAAGGTCTCCTTGGGGATCAACTCAGCCTTCTATCCTTCCACAGTTGTCCGCTTCTGGTACAGAAGCGGAAATGCATTGGGCTTAAACTAATGAAACATCCATCCACTTTCTTTTGTGGAAAAAGAAACAGAACAGGTTAGAGGTAATGTTTCTATTCCAGAACACAACTCACTGTTGTTGGATTTGAGATCCCGGTGGATGACCGGCACGATGGCCCCGCAGTGGAGGTACTGCATCCCATGCGCGACTTGCACGGCCCAGTTGATGAGGATGTGTGGTGGGATCCTCCGGCCAGCCAGCATCCGGCTGAGGGGACCCCCAGCAGCGTATTCCATCACTAAGCACAGGTTGGGCTCTTGGAGGCAGACGGCCTTGAGGGCGATGATGTTGGGATGCCGCAGCATGGCGAAGAGCCGGGCCTCCTGCCGTACCCGCTCTGCTGTGGTGCCAATATCCTCATCCGGGTCTTGGCGGGCCGCTTTGACTGCCACCAGCTGCCCCCGCCAGGTGCCCCGGTAGACCTTGCCAAAGCCTCCCACTCCGATCACTTCCTCCAGCCTGAGGTCATGGAAGTCCGCCTCGGGTGGGCCGTCAGGCCCCGTGTAGCCCCCCGTCTTGGGTGAGACGTAATTGGACGGGAAGATGCCCACTTGGTCATTCACCTTGCCTGCCCACCAGCCTTCGTCCCCGGAGATGGCTGCATCCCACGACAGCACCTCCACCAAGTCACCTTTCCGCAGGGTCAGCTCGTCGCTGCTGGCGGCCTCGTAGTCAAAGAGGGCTGTCCAGACAGGGTTGGCATAGGCTGTGGGGCCCCCACACCGTGGGCCAGAGCCCCACGCCACCAAGGGGGCCTTCCGGAACATATTTTTCAGCGGTTCCATGGCTTCGGTGGGGCCTCATGGGTCCACAATTCTCCACATCTAGGTCACCAACATCACCTTCGGCACCACTGTGTCTTCCTCCCGACAGGGCAGGACCATTGGAAGGGGAGGAAGAGGGCGTCTGAAGGAGAAATGGGGCTAAAGTACCTGTCTTTGGACAGTCCTTCCCATCAGGGATGCAGCTGGACCCTCTTTTTTCCCCCGGGGTTCAGTGACTCTGCATACGGATGACCGCCCCGTCCAGTCTCTTCCAAGAAAATGAGGCAGAGGTGGGGATGGGTGTCCCCTATTTCCTCCTATGCCAGCAGGAGGGCCTCCCCTTTTCCATCCACAAGTATTGGGGAATCGGGGCCCCCCTTCTCCCCCTCACCAAAAAACCTCCCTGTCCGGAGCCTCGCCTGCCTTGCCTGTTTGCCCCAAGACTTCCGACGGCGCGCTCTGGCGCTCGCTCCTCCCGGGCTTCAGGCGATTGGGGAACCGCGGCTCGCCACCGGCTTCCTCCTCCAACTCCAGTCTCGTCCCGTCCGGTCCCTCCCCTCGAAGCTTCCTGGCGAAGCGGCTCCGCATCGAAAGCGGGGGAAGGAAGGCGCTCGCTTTCCTCCCCGCGACCAAAGTCCTCCAAGCGCAGCGGGGAAAAAAGCCAAGCCAGAAAGTTCGGAGGGAGCCCGTCCCGTCGGCCAGGGCGCACCGAGGGCGCGTCCGCCTCCTTCCGCGCTTTCCTTTGGAGACCGGGGGCTCCCCTTCGGCTCGCCAGGCAGAAGTGCCGGACGGGGCGAAGGCGGGGAAGGCTGGGCAGGGGAGGGCTTGGCATGCCTCGGCCCGGCCCCGGGGGAGGCGGATCTCGCGCTCTCGCTCGCTCTCGCTCACCGCCCCCCGCCCCAGTCTCGTGCCTGCCTGTCTGCCTGGGTGGAACCAAAGGGAAGGGCGGCGTGCGCCCAGGGCGCAGCCCGGACAGCCCCGACCCAAGCTTTCTTGCAGGGTGGGAGTGCCGATCCTGGCTCCCCGGTAGGGGGAAGGGGGGACAACGCTGGGCCAGTTCCTCACCAGCCTGTTAAAGTGCTACCATTCCACTTTCAACATCCAATGGAATCCTAGGTTTGCAGCTTAGGGAGGGCTCTTCGAGGGTGGTCTTTGGTGCCCCCACCGAACTGCAAACCCCAGGATGCCATAGGATGTTGAAAGTGGAATAATTGGCACTGTAAAAGAAGTTCACCTGTTGCAGTGCTTCTCAACCTGTGGGTCCCCAGATGTTTGTGGACTTCAGCTCCCAGAAGCCCTGAGCATTGACCATAGTGGCTGGGGCTTCTGGGAGCTGAAGTCCACAAACAGCTGGGGACCCACAGGTTGAGAACCACTGAGTCCTATTGGAATGTTAAATTGGAATTAATATGGCCCTTGATGTTGTTAAAGGGATGAAGGGCTTGGTGGGATGGGGCAGCCGGGTCAGATGTCGTTTACGATGTTTCCCCACCCTCTCGGGTGTAACGGCCTGTTATTAAGCGACGATAAGCAATATAGAAATTTTAGGTATGAGTTTGGCCGTGGAATCCCAGATGTGGAGGGGAGGGAGTGATGTGTCAAGACACGGTGCCCTGGTGTAAACGAAGCAATAGGTACTTTAACAAAAATAAGCTTACAACGGTATAAAGACATTAATAGAGACAGTGAGAAGAGGTTAAACAGCATATGGAAAATAGGCGGAAGCAGGGCAGATAACAATTCAGGGTGGATGTTGATGTTATAACAGCTCAGAATGCTAGAAAATATATAGTAAATGTTTGGAGGAATCTATAAGAGGGGAAGAAAGTGGAATAATAGCACTCTAACAGGCCAGTGCGGAAATGGCCCTAGTTGGAGTCCCCCCGTCCGCACCATGGAGCAAACTTGGTATTAGCTACCCAGAGAGGTCAGGACTGGCTGGCACCTTTCCTGTCTTTTTTCTGGAGACATTTAAAGACCTTTTTTTAAAAATTTCGCCATGTGAGCATTGCCTGACTGAAGAAAAGTGCCGGTCATTTTGAATTGCAGTTTATGAGTGGTTTTTAATATATTTTTACTTTGTTTGAATTGTCACTGCTTGTTTAATTTGTGTTTTAACTTTTGTATGTTACGGTTTTTGAACTATGTTTCTTTTTTAAAGTATGGTAAGCTGCTTCTGAGGAAAAGATGAAATTAATAATAATAATAATAATAATATGAGTAGGGGAGCTGGGAGACACACCTAAGTAAACTTGCAGACTCCACTGGGTTCTTTCTTTTTCCAAAAAATCCTGCGGCCTGATCGTGAAACCCAAATGTATTTGGGGTGGGAGGAGAAGAGACGCTTAAGACTTTGCTTTTATTTTGCAGGGAAAGCAACTAGTTGGGTGAGGAGTGCAGGCTGGAATTTGAGATTTTCTTTCTCTCTCCCTCCAGTTAGTAAAGGGTGCGCATTAATGTTTCGGGGGCATTTCTTGAAGCTGATGGGATTTCCCCTGTGCTGGCGCCTTTCTTTCTGGGAGCAGGATGGGAAAAGTTGTATGAGGTTTGTGCCAAAGATAAGGAAGGTCTGGTTTCAGATTAGGAAGGCCTTCAGAGAAATACACTTGCTCCCAATGCTAAAGCTGAAATTGTACTTCATGGAAGGCCATTTTCGCACTAGACTGTTATAGTGCTATTATTCCACTTTCAACCTCCTGTGGAATTCTGGGGTTTGGAGTTTCCTGAGGCCAAAGGGCTCTTGGGCTGAGAAGTCCAAATGCCCCTCCCTAAACTGCAAATCCCAGGATTGCACAGGAGGTTGAAAGTGGAATAATAGCACTATAACAGTCTAATGCGGAAAACCCCGTAGCCTCTTAAAAGGGCCCTGTCCCAGGCATCAAAATGTACTGAGCCGTTGTCAGGCTGCAGTCTTTGCCGCTTCTTTCTTGAGAACCAATGTGGAAAGAAGGCATGCCTTAATTTAGAAATAGTGGGAATTTCCCCCCCCCCCGTGGGGAGGGACATGGTGACGACTCTGCAGAACAAAGAGTCCTGTGTGAGAGGGTGGCGGGCACTCTCAACATTTCACATAAATATTCTTGTTTGTTTCTGCATGTATAAGCAACTCCCCCACCAAACAAGGCTGGCTCCAAGACCTTTGGGGTCTGATCTGGGTCAGGGCTACTGGAACCACTGTGCTTTCAGCTCCTGAAGCGCAGAAAAATTAATTTGGTGGAACTAGAACTCTCAATTCCTCCGGGCGGGGAAGATTATTAACTATGCTTGTCATGCACCGAGAATTTCGGTACGTTTGATCCAGAGAGTGGATCAAGCTGCGGGACTGTGGGATTCTGGAAATTCTGTTCCAAAATGTAATTTTTCTTTCAAGCACTGGTGTTTCTGTGGACCAAGACGCTCGAGCTTAGCATAGCTGTATATCGATCAACAGAAGTAAGTTGGATGAGGACTCCTGGACACTAGGATCCCTGCTCAGCCGTGACTTTGGGCAAGTCACACTCTCTCAGCCTCAGAGAAAGGCAATGGCAAGCCCCCTCTGAATAAATCAAGAAAATTCTGTGATAGGGACATCTTCAGGTTGACACAAGTCAGAAATGACTTGAAAGAAACAGTGACAAATGGAGGCTTTTTGGCTGTGCAACAGGGCAAAATGTTTTCAAATGAATAAATTTAGGGAATGGCTTTTAGAAATCTCAGCCAGGGAGCTCTTAGGCCTCAGGAAACTACAAACCCCAGAATTCCACAGGAGGTGGAAAGTGGAATAATAGCATTATAACAGTCTAGTGCAGAAATGGCCAAAGTTGACCTGTTCTTCGGTATTATTTATTTAACAAAAAAGTTAATACCAGAGGCAGAAATAAGATGGAAAGAATAGGGGAAAAGCTAGCAATATCCAATAGTTCAACACTAGAATAATACTATTATACTAATTGTCATATCTTTTATGGTATTTATTTGGTAAAAGGGATAAAACATTTTGAGCGACAAAAAATAGAGTTTAAGTAATGATCTCAGGTACCTTTATTTAGTAGGAGCTGTTTGCACCAAGGGTGGGAACCAATTTTTAAACAGCTGTCGTTTTTCCTGCCTTAAGTTTTGTTAGTTTATATTAATCAAATGTTGGATTACTAGTTTAATTATATAACAGTGAGTGGTCCTTTTTTTTTATTGTGTTCTATTGTTTTGTATTTTTGATTTGACATATTGTTTTGCAGGGTCTTTGTGTGTGTTTTGTGTTTATGTTTAAATGTTAATAAAATATATATATTTTAATTTGTTGAAATATCAATAAAATATGTAAAAAAATAAAAAAATAAAAAATAAAAATATTTTTTAAAAAGTAACCATATGCCCAGGTGAAGTGAAACAACCAGAAAAATACAAAAAGAACAATGCCCTTGCTTATAATACTGAGCTGAACGGATCATTGCTAATAACAATAATATTGTGTTAATAATATTCTTAAAACATATTAATAATAAATCAGTAATGGCTAGGCAGGGAGCACTTTTTCCTCTTCCCTCACTCCTGTTTTGAAACATTTCCAAAGGAAACACCCAGGGGAGACACGCAAAGAAGTTAATTTTTCACTAGGGGACACAACTGCTTCTCACTATAAGCAGACCCCAAAAAAAAGGAAGCGGCCCCTTTAAATTCCACCTTCAAGGCAAATTCAACCACATCAACCCGGAAGCGTGGCGCACGCGCGTCGAGGTTTGTTTTTTTTTTGTCCCGTCGGAGGATAATGCGCGTGCGCAGGATTATTTTTTTGCTTTCGCGAGTTGAAGGGCCCGGTGTGTGCATGCGCACGAGGAGAGCTGAAGAACTAGCGCAGGGATATAAAAACAGGGAGACCCGTCTCAACGTCAGGATAGGGTGTTTTTGGGTTCAAGTTGAGGAGTCATTTTCAATGCCTTGAGAAAATGAGGAACTATTAATAGCAGTCAGTGGATTTTATGTATACTTTTTATTTTGTCATGTGCACATAAGTCCCATTGGTCCTAATGGAGGCTTAATTGCCTCTGCAATGTTTAATATGGTTTTGCAGTAAAATTCCCCTGCAAACTCAGCCCATTATCTCTGTATGGCAGCTTGTAAAGGGGCTCCTAGTTGGAAAATAGTGGCTTTTCGACACCACAAACCCTGCTACAGGGCAGAATGATCAGGCTGAGGGTGGCTTGTGATGTAGTTCAGACGTTCATCCGCACTACCCAGTTAGAGCAGTTTCATACCGGTTCAAAGGCTAGAGGGCCATCTATTGGGGGTGCTTTGATTGTGTCTTCCTGCATGGCAGAATTAGGTTGGACTGGATGACCTTTGGGGCCTCTTCCAACTATGTGATTCTATGAATCGCTGTGGCTCCTTCCCATGGAAATCCTGGGATTTCTAGTTTGGAGAGGTACTTAGAGAGCTAAAGTGCATTCCTCTGAATTTCAAATCCCTAAAAGAAAAATAAGCAATGCCTTAAAGTCGTTTCAGACTTAATGGAAACCCTGTGATGGGGTTTTCTGAGGCGGAGAGAGTTCTGTGAAAACCCACAGGGTGACCTTGGGCGCATCACACACTCTCAGCCTCAGAAAACCCCGTGATACAACAACAACAAGGTTGCCCGCAAGCAGGAAGCGGAGAGGATGCCTCTCTCTATCCATTCCTAGCTCTGGGGTCCGCCAGCCGCTCCGCTCCTCCTCTCCTTCCCCTTCCGGCCTGGCAAAGGGGGCCGGGAGAGGAGGGCGCATGCGCGGTGCCGCGGCGGCTGCTGCTGCTTCTCGGGCTCTTCTTCCGGCCTCCCTAGTCCCCGCCGAGGTTGAGGCGCGGGGAGGCTTCCCTGGGCGCTGGGTGACCCTTGACCCCGGAAGTGAACGGGACTTGGACTCGGGTGACCCTTTTATTTCGGCGGGGGTGCCTCCGGCGGGGGTGTCCCTTTCCCCCCCCGGGTCGGTTAGGTTCCTGGTGATCCCGGGCTGCCCTCCTCGCCTCTGGGTTGGCAGCGGCCCCTCTCCGGGCCTCCCCTGGCCCAGCGCCCTCGGTGCTGGGGGCTCCCCTTCCTCCCTGGCTGGGGCTGTGGGAGTGCCCCTTTTCTGGGCTTGGGGAGAGACCCTGGCTGCTCCGCCCTGTGGCCTGGTGCGGACCCCTCTCTTGGAGCCGGAATGGCGGGGAGGGCGGGGAGGTAGGGCGCCGCCCCAGAGGGGACCCCGGAAGGTGGGAGAGGAGCCTGGGGTGGTCGTCCAGAGGGGGGGCGCGGCCCTGTGAGAGAGCCTCCCCCTTCCCACCCCTTTCCTCCGATCTGTGGGGAGCCCTGGAAGAGAAGAGGGTTTGGGGAGAGGGGGCGGCCCCGGAGGGGACCCCAGAAGGTGGGAGAGGAGCTTGAGATGGTCGTTCGGAGGGGGCATGGTCCTGTAAGCAGCCCCCCGTTCCCGCCCCATTCCTCGGGCAGAGAAAGGGCTTGTGGGGAGCAACAGCTAAGCCCTAGAAAGGAAGAGGGTCCCAGAAGAGAGGCCGGGTGGAACCCCAGAGGGGAGAACCCAAAAGGTTGGAGAGGAGCCTGGAGCAGTCATTCAGAGCCGGGTATGGCCCTGTAAGCGAGTGCCCCGCTTCCCGCCCCATTTCTCTGGGGAGCAACCAGAAAAGCAGAGGGTTCCGGAAGAGGAGTAGGGTGCAGCCCCAGAGGGGAGAATCCAAAAGGTTGGGGTGGTTGCTCAGAGGGTGAGGGCAAGCACTGCAGGCATGATCCTGTGAGAGAGTCTCCCTATTCCTCAGGCTTGTGGGGAGCAACAGCTAAGCCCCAGGAAAGAAGAGAGGTAGGGTGCAACCTCGAAGGGGGCCGAAAAGGTTGGAGAGGAGCGTGGGGGGCATGGCCCTGTGAGTCTCCCCATTCCCACCCCATTCCTCTGGCAGAGAAAGAGTCTGTGGGAAGCAACAGCTAAGCCCTAGAAAAGAAGAGGGTTCCAGAAGAGAGGTAGGGTGCAGCCTCAGGGGGGAGAACCCAGAAGTTTGGAGAGGAGTGTTGGGTGGTCGCTCAGAGGGTGAAGGCAAACAGCGGGAGCATGGTGCTGTGAGGCCGTCTCCCCATTTCTCTCGCAGAGAAGGGCTTGTGGGAAGTGACAGCTAGGGTCTAGAAAAGTGCCGGGAAGAAGAAGAGGGTTCCGTTTTCCCCCAGCCTTTGTGTGGATCATGGGCCTGAAGCTGCCTTGATGAAGGAATTTGGGAGTGCCAGCTGGACAGTGGTGTTCCTTGAGGTGGCGGAGGAGGAGGAGGGTGAAGAAGAAGAAGAAGAGGAAGAGGCGGCCCTACCGTGGACATGGGCTCGCAGGTCCTACAGATCCTTCGCCAGGGCGTCTGGGCCTCGCTGACCGGTGGCTGGTTTTTCGACCCACACCAGAGCACCTTCTCCAACTGTTTCCACCTCTATACTTGGATCTTTCTGCTCATCTTCCCTTTTTTGCTGTACATGGTGAGTCTGGACCACATGCTTTGAGCTAGTGGGAAGGAGTGCACTGTGTACTTTTAGCCTTAACTTCTACTACAGTTTTCCATGTACAGAGTTGTGTATGCTGTGTGCTTTCTCCCATACAGCTGTGTGTACTTGGAACAGGTTTTCTATCTCTGTTTTGTCTTCCCGTTTCTTTGTTCTTCTTCAAGACACGAAAATGCAAAGTGGGTCACATTTGCAAGTGTAAAAAAAAATAAATCCTCCATATCGAGGAACTTTAAAAGCACTTGAAATTTCACCACCTTGTACCAATCCATCCCACTGCTCTTCTCTGCTTGCCTTTGTAACCTGCACTGTTCACTTAAGATTGCCTTTCCTTGGCAAAATAAGAAGTTGAGAGCATGATGCAGTGAATCCGGGTTAAATTTCAAGGCGGGTGGGTGAGTTGCTCAGAATGCTCACATTTCTTTCTCAGCCTGTGAGAATCCAATGCCTGACTGTCTGATGTAACTCACTGAGTGTATTGAGTGGAATATTCCCCCCTCCCAGGTTTTCCTCTTTGGGGACTGAAAGCTTGTTTTCTAATTTTCACGGCTCCCAAGCAATGCTGTCATTATGCTCAGTTAAGGAAATGTGAGAATATCTCTCTGGTGATTGTCTAGGGTGGGATCTGGACTGTTAGCTGTCAAGCTAGAAGCCAGAGTTTGATGATTTTAATGTGTAGAAATAATGCTGTGGAAACAAAGGGAAGATAAAAATAAAGCAAGATGATGTGTTAAATGTGGGAATATTTCAATTTGTTGTGTGCCTTCAAGTCATTTCTGACTTATGATGACCCTAAGGTGGACCTATCTTGCTTGGCAAGATTTGTTCAGACTGTTTGCTTTTACTTTCTGAGGCTGAGAGAAAGGGACTTGACAAAGGTCGCTCAGTGGGTTTCCATGGCTGAGTGGGGATTTGAACTCTGGTCTCCAGAGTCATAGCCCAGCGCTCAAACCACTACACTATGTTGGCTGTCTAACACAACAACAACAATAAATAACAGCCATAGGAGCCCCTTGTAATATCTTCAGCAACCTCTTCAGTTTGGTTCTCTCCATGTATATTGGATTGTATCTCTCATGGCTATGCTGGATAGGGATGGTAGGAACTGTAGTTTGTAGGGCACTAGCTCCAGGAATGCTGATCTAGGATAGTCTTTCTCAACCTTTTGACCCTGGAAGAACATTTGAAATAATCTTCAGGTTTCAGGAAACCCCTGCATAAAAATTATTACATTGATAGTTTGAGGAATGTTTATTTTTTTTAAAAAACATGACTTTTATGGAACCCCTAACAACCCCTCAATAACCCTAAGGTTCCAGGGAACCCTGGTTTGGGAAAACCATAATCTAGTCCAGTGGTTCTCAACCTGTGGGTCCCTAGATGTTTTTGGACTTCAGCTCCCAGAAGCCCTGAGCATTAACCATAGTGGCTGGGTCTTCTGGGAGCTGAAGTCCACAAACATCTGGGGACCCACAGGTTGAGAACCACTGATCTAGTCCAACATCCTGGTTTTTCACAGTGACTGAGCTCAGCAGCATCTGCCTCTGAGAAGGTATTGATTATGACATGATGGGAACAGCTTTCTTCTGTTGCTTCTTTGGGATGGACTGAGCTTGGAAAATGTTCCTTTACACCAGTGGTTCTCAACCTGTGGGTCCCCAGATGTTCATGGACTTCAGCTCCCAGGAGCCCTGAGCATTGACCATAGTGGCTGGGGCTTCTGGGAGCTGAAGTCCACGAATATCTGGGGACCCACAGGTTGAGAACCACTGCTTTACACGAAGTGCAGCTCAGAGAAATCCCAAGCCAACATGCCAGGAGATATGCTGGCTGGGTGGTTCTCTGAATGGCTGTCTGAAAAAAAGCAACAACAACCCAAACTTTTCTAAGTTTTGACAAATGGTACTGGAAGCAGTTTGGCTGTCATCTTAGGGGGTCGCAAATAGCCATCATGTGTAACAGTTCCTTCCTCCAATCTGCAGGCCTCAATCTAATCTCTTTCCTTCCATTTGGTATTCTTAAAGTTTGAAAGTATGCGTTTACCAAATGTACTCATATGCTTGATAAACTGTTTACATGGGCCCCAAGAAGGGAAAGACAAACAGTGCTGAAGGATACGTTGGCAGTGGGGCATCTTTTTCTCTTAAAGAGGATGTAAAAATAAAATGGAAATGAAAATTTCTTGTCTTAAAAAGAATACTTTGTAATTTTAGTGCCTTTGCTAAGCCTGGACTCTTAGCACAGTGTGTGGTTGCTGCTCCTTGCCAGAGGCTTGTGAGCCATTATGGATAGTATGTATGGTATGAAACTGAAATCATAAATGCAGCCAGCGAGCTGGTGCAGTGAGGTGGGGAATTCCTGATTGCTTGAGCATTGGTAAATGTGAGGCTGGCTGATGCCCAATCTCTTTGATGTTCTTCCGCTCCCCATGTCTGCACAGGGCTGAATTCCAAAGGCTTGGTTGTGGTGCTCTGGGGGTTTGAGAGATGTTTTCCCAACAGTGGTTGGATACAGCTCGGAGACTCAGGGCTACGGTTGGGCAGTTACCTGACAATGCATTTGTGTGTCTCTGGGAGGGTGGCTTCGCAGCACAGAAGGCTGTGATGTATAGACTCTAAGACTCTCCCACCACCCATCTTTCATGTTTGCACCTTTTGCCTCTTCTCGGCAATTTCCACTGCAGCAGGGAGGGGAATACATGGCCCCTCTGAAGAATCATAGATGGAAGAGATCACAACAGCCATCAAGGCCAGTCCCCTTCCATGCAGGAACACGCGATCAAAGCAAATGGCCGTCCAGCCTCTGTTTAAAAACCTCCAAAGAAGGAGATTCCACTGCACTCCAAGGCAGCATATTCCACTGTTGAACGCACTTACCCTCAGGAAGTTCTCCCTGATGTTTAGGTGAAATCTCTTTTGCTGTAGTTTGAAGCCATTGCTCCATGTCCTAGTCTCTGGAGCAGCAGAGAACACACTTGTTCCATCTTCAACACAGCATCCCTTCAAATATTTAAACATGACTATCATGTTGTTTGACACCATTCCCTTTCTGCTCAGTTCTTATGAGCATTAAGGGAGGGAACTTTGGGGGGTGCAATCGTACTAGTCTCTATAATGGCCTGATTTCCTTGAGTCGCCCACATGAAGCAGGGTTGGGTTGAGGGGTAATGGAGCAGCACAGACAGGGTTTTGAATGGCTCAACCCAGCTTTCAGGGAGTTATGCCTTTTTGTTAATTCTGGGACTAAAAATAGGCTTGACAGCAAAGTGTCAGAGTGGAAAGGAAATTGCTTGTCAGCGTCCTGCCTGGATTCTAACACTTCAGGTCTAGAAGTCTGGGAAGCAGGCTGAAGACTGTTCATGAAATGTTTCTGCTCTGAAACCTGGCTAAAGAAAATCAAGCGGCATCTAGGTCTGGTCCAGTATTGATGATTCTGTTTGGCAGAGTCTCCCCTATTGCAAGTTACCAGAGATCTTTTGAATTGGAGAGGGACCCTTCAGTGTGCAAACCAGGTTTTCTGCCAGTGAATTCGTTCCCTGGATGAAGGACAGGGACTGTGTGGCATTTGAACTTCCTATGAATCCTTAACACTTCCTATGAAACCGTATGCTAGCTCAGGTTGATAGGAACAGCAGTCCCAACAACATCCCAAGAGTGACGTATTCCCAGCTCTGTTTTGGACTGTATACCTCTCTCTGAGGTTACCTCCTTTTTAACCTCAGAGGAGACTGAGACGGTGAGTTCAGCATCCTGATAGTTTCAGTTTTCTCTTCTAAAAGACAGCAGCAAGGTTTTTGCCCGTCAACATACCTTCAAGCGGTACTAGACAGGGTTCTTGAGTTACACATAGCTCAGATGTTGGAGATGAAAGTAGACATTTAAAATCTTTACCTTATTTTGTCACATATTTTTTAAAGAAGTTTCTTAAGAGTTCAATAACACAGGAACTTCATTCTGCTTATTTTGGTCGTGTAAAAAGTAAAAGTAAGAAGTACTGCCCCCTTTGTTGTTTCTGAAGTCAACCTTGGCTTATGGCAACCCTATGGATGAGAGATTTCCAAGCCACTCTATCATCAACCACTCTCTTCAGGTCTTACAGATTCAGGGATGTGTCTTCCTTGATTGAATCTGTATCTCTGTCACACAGTCTTCCTCTTCTTCCTGCTGCCAAATACCAAGCATTTTTGTCTTTTCTAGTAATTCATGTCTTCTTGCAATATGGCCGAAGTATGACAGCCTCCGTTTACTCATCCTGGTTTATAGGGAGAGTTCAGGCTTGATTTGCTCTAGGACCCATTCATTTGTCTTTCTAGCAATCCAAGGTATCCATAGAACTTTTCTCCACATTTCAGATGAGTTGATTTTCTTCCTTTCAGCTTTCTTCACTGTCCAGCTTTCACAACCATACATAGAAATTGGAAATACAATGGCAGGGACAACCCAACTTTACTTTTCAATGAAATATCTCCGCCCTTGAAGAGTTTGTCTAGTTCCTTCATCACTGCCCTTCCAAGTCCTAATATTCTTCTGATTTTTGAGTGCAGTTGCAGTTCTCATTAATGATTGCACCACGGTATGCAAAATCTTTAACTATTTCAATGTGTTCATCATCTGCTTTAAGACCATATAAATCATCTGTGGTCATTATTTTTGTTTTCTTAGTGTTCAACTGTAAACCTGCCTTTGCACTTCCTCCCTTGACTTTCTTCCTCCCTTAATCAGTATTAATGTGCATTCCATCTAAAAATAGCATATGCTGATGTGCCTGAAGCTCTCATATTTAATATGTGTCCTTCTTTTGTGGCAGGTGATGCCCCCCAGCATTTTAGTGGCAGGTGTGTATTGCGCAGTGGTGGCTACCTTCTTCACCACAGTCAAGACCATCAACTACCGTCTGCACACCATGTTCGACGAGGGCGAAATTGTGGAGAAGAACTCTGCACTAGCAGAAGCAGCCAAGACTGAAGATGCTACAGCTGATGAGGGAAACTTGACCAGGTGTGTAGGGTTGTGAGATGCATAGAATCATAGAGTTGGAAGAGACCACAGAGGCCATCGAGTCCAGCCCCCTGCTATGCAGGAACACCCATCAAAGCATTCCCAACAGATGGCCGTCCAGCCTCTGCTTAAAAACCTCCAAAGAAGGAGACTCCACTACACTCTGAGGCAGCATATTCTACTGCCAGACAGCTCTGATACAATTAAGCCCTGTTAGCATTGTTACTGCCCTACGGGGTATTTATTTTTTATATGCCTGCGTAGACCTGGTGTACTCTGTGTGTGCTGTCTTTGCTGTCTAGTGTAAGAGTGAGCAGACCAGGCTTGCAAGATCTGCTCTTGTTTCTTACAAGATCCTGAAAATCTCCCAACTATAGGCAGGTATAAAATGGTGACTTAGATATGTAGCCAAGACCAGAGAAGTCTCCGAACATGTGCTCAGCCTAGGACTTTGTGCTCAGTGCTAGTGCCAACCTTGCAAATCCTTTCACATAAAAAAACCTCTTCTACTTTTGCCAGGATTTTTATTTAGCAGTCTAATGGAGATGGGTCATGGTGCTGGTGCGCTTTTTAAAAATTGCAGCTATTTTTAAAGTGCTTGTGGTAGATCTTGATTTACTTTCTCCACACCCCAGTATCTGTTCTGCATTAAAGCAACTATTGTGTTAAATGCTTAAAAGGAATCGGAGGCTCTGGAGGGAGAGAGAATAGTTTGGGACTGTTTATCGTGAACTCACTGGGCTGGAAGAAAAACTAACTAAATTCATAGGGACCGGCATTGAATTGTGTAAGCGTTTTACCAAAACACTTTGGGATACCCTGCACCTTCCAAGGTTCTCTTGCATCCAGTTCTCCAGATGAGTAGGTTCCTGAAGATTTTTTTCTAGACAGCTGGATCATTTGCGTCTTTCATTCCAACCCTGGTTATCTCTCATGGAATTGTAGAAGGATAGGGGCCACAGTGGCCGTCTTAGCGTAACCCCTTGCCATACAAGAATCCACAATTAAGTATTCCCAAAAGATGCCCATCCAACTTCTGTTTAAAGAGCTCTGAAAATGGAAAGTTCACCCCTTCTGAGGCAGACTGTTCTGCCGTCAAACAGCTCTTGCAGTAAGGAAGTTCGTCCCAGTGTTTAGGTGTAATCTGTAATTTGAATCTATTGGTTTGTGTTAAGATCTTTGACATCTTATGACTGCCTTCCTGCAGAAAGCTGAGCAAGGCAGAATTTGATTTCCTCTGTAGATATGAAGATGGAACATTTTCTGGGTTACATAAGAACTTGTGGGACTCTTGCCCGTCCTAGATAGGACAGAAGAGCTTAGCAAATTACAGTATCTTGGTGTAAATGTTTGCTCTAAACCTGGGCCTTGGTTTATAGATTCATTCTTTCTCTTCACAGAGACCCTGGTGGGGTGGAGATGACTGTGTTCCGGAAGGTCAGTTCCACGCCTCCAGTGCGTTGCAGTTCCCAGCATTCTGTGTTTGGCTTCAATCAGGTCATGGTAAGAATGAGAAAGCTTAGCTAGGCTGCTTCCTCCAGTTGGAAGATTGGAGGTGGGGATGGGAAATGGGGCTCCAGTCACCTCTTTTCTGCTTTCCCCCCACCCGATCATTATCTGCTTCTGAAAGACTAATCTGAACTGATTTCTTACTTTCATTTTCTAGGATTTGCTGCCCCATTTGGAGGATGGGGGCCCCGTAAGAGGTGAGCACGCTCCCCGCTCCTGGAATTTGTGGAAATCAGTACACATCAGTTGCTTTCAGCAAGAACTGTGTGTTTGTGTGGGATGCACAGCAAGGGATGCTGCTACACAATACCCTTTGCAATGAACAGAGTTGATCTTCTCAGTGCTACATTGATATGCATGCTTGCTTTCCCTTTTGCTACTTTCTTGCATATCTATTTCTAAATTTTGGTGGAAAACATTGACATCAATAGATGATCTCTGTGTTGGAGGCAGTGAATTTACCTCCCTCAGTTGTGCCTCAGAGTAAGAGACTGGGGATGGGGTGGAGAAACACTGTTTTGGTAACTCCTTCCGGAATTTTCTAGTAGCTATGCTGGTTGGGTGATTTTGGAAGTTGTTGTCCAACAAAGGAATGTTTCCAAGATCTGTCCCTCCCAGATTTTGTAGGTGGGGAAGGTGGTATGGATGAAGGGTAGAGAGAGTGAGGTTTGGAGTTTGGAAGAGACAGATACTAGTGCTGGAGGTATGTCTCCCAAGTGCTCTGCGGATGGTTTCTATTTTAGAACAAGTCCAACATGTTTTGCCCTATGTATATATTTCAGTGGCCTTCAGGGGCTGTATAAAAACAAATATAAACAGAAATGTCAAATTAAAAAGCAAAATGACAATACAACATGTAATTTTACCGTAATATCTATGTCTGAAGGTTTGGGCAGGCTCCATTTATCTTCTTGAGCTATAATTATTATTATCATCAATGTATGTAGCGCCATCATTGTACATGGCACTTTGCAATTGTAAAAACAAAAAGCAGTTCCCTACCCCAATGCTTACAGTCTTTATCCAATAGATATCAAAGAGCTTGTGCGGGAGCAAGGCAGCAACAATGTTATCGTCACCGCTGCTGATCGAGAGATGCTTCAGCGCTGTTCCCCTGAGAACTGTGGTAGGTCCTTGCTCTTGGCTTTCCTCTGCTTCTGGCTTGGAAATATGATAGGAGGGCAGGTTGAGTGATCCATCTTATTTCTACCCATTTGCTTGTTATTCTGCCCCCCACACCTTGTTTTAACTCACCAGTGAAGAAACATTCTAGCCTGCATTTCTATCATTTTATATATGTTTTTGGAGCCACTTCCTTCTGTAGTCAGGTATATTAAACAAATCTGAATGTTGTTTTTATTCGTTTACATCCCCTCTGTCTCCCACTAATGGGACTCAAGGTGGCTAAAGACAATGTAATTTAAAATTATGTAAAGTCATTAATACAATGTTAAAAATGAGTTATTTTAAAAGCTTTTAAGCAATTTATAAAGTGAAAACATTAAACACAAAAAACATTAACGTTCACTAAAAGACCATATACAAAGCTTCAAAACAGCACTGCACAGTATTAAAAACCTATCCCAGTCAGTCTCTAAAAGCTTGATGGCATAAAAATGTTTTGACCTACCAATGGAAGGAAAACAAGAATGGGGACATCCTGGTCTCCTGAGAGATGGAGTACCAAAGTCTGAGAGCAGCCACCAAGAAGGCCATCTTTGTTCCCACCAAATAAGCTTCTGAAGGTTGTGGGAAAGAAAGAAGCTCCTTTTCAGATGATCTCAGAATTCTAATAGGCTCATAAATGGAGATACAGTCCTCCAAATAGCTTGGGCCCAAAGTCCCTATGAGCCCAGATAAACTTTTAATAAACCTTGTAGCCCTGTTTTTATTTCTTTGTGATATTTAAAATATCTCTTATTCAGGGCTATGCTGTATTGAAAAGTCATGCAGTAGAGAAAACACAGATGTGTTTTGTAATAATGATCTCAGTTGAAAATATTCTACAAGAACAAGGTCTTCAGAACTGACTTAGAGGCCTGCACAAGTGAAGCAAGGCACAAATAAATGGGAAGGGAATTCCGTAACTTTGGAGATACCACCAAGACATCCTGGTCTCTTGGGCACACTAACCTAACCCTCTGTTTTTCTTCCTGCCCCCTCTGTAGTTGGCGATGTCTCAGCAGTACCTACCGACCTAGACGGTGCAAGTAGCAGCCTGCTGCCTGTTTCCAAGACGGAGCCCCCCTCCAGCAGCAGAAAGCAGCCTCCCCCTCTCCCAGTCCAGACATCGATCCAAAGCACGGACTCCTCGGAACAGTCTCCCCCAGCCGGGGCAGGATTGCAAGCGCCTCGCTGGACCGCCAGTGAGTCTGAGAGTGTGGGGGACACGCCTCTGAGCCCACTCATCAAGAGCAGCTTAAGTGAGGAGCTCAGCCAGAGTTTCTTGAGCCTCGCCTTGCCTGAAACCAGCAGCCACAGCCGACGAGAGAAGCGCCGCTCCGGAGCCGATTACCAGCCCCTGGAACCCCGGCCGGAACGTCCCCTTAAAGCCGGCTCTTCGGATAGCTGCTTCAGCGGCACCGACAAAGAGACACCCAGCACCCTAAGCAGTTACAGGAGCGAGAAGACCAACTCTACCCACTTAGACAGCCCATCTTTGGGGGCAGGCACCGGGGAGGAGCCCCCAGGCGAAGAGCCAGGGATCAGCATGTCCCCACCGCCCGACGGGGGCAGCGATACAGACGCCCTGTCAGATAGTGAGCTGCTCCGTTCCCCTGAGCTGGGTCTTCTCGGGGAGCTAAGCTTTGACACACAGAACACCCTCAACTCCCTGGAAACGGTCAAGGGCGACAGCGAACTGTGGGGGGGCCCCGAGCCGGAGCAGGTGGTCCGGCCGAAGGAGCTGGGCCTCAAGGGCCGCCGGCACCTCTCGCGCAAACACGGCAGTGCCTACCTGCCCATGCGCACCCTCTTGGACAGCAAGGCCTACGCAGAAGGCTTTTTTGCTGATGAGGATTCAAGTGACTGCAGCGACCTGAGCCGGGCCTCCAGCCTGCACTCCCAGCACAACTACAGCACGGACACTTCCTCAAGCACTTCCTGCTACTCCCCAGAGCGCCACCCCCCGACCCAGCATGGCAAGCAGAGCGAGGCCAAGCCACCGCCGCCCCCACCTCCCGAAAGCACCGCCCTCCTGCCGAAACATTCCCACTACGCCCAGCGGACGGGGAGCACGGCCAGTGCCAAAACCCACGCCCGGGTGCTCAGCATGGATGGGAACCATGTGGCTGACGGGAAGACCCTGGGCGCCCTCACCCTCTCCAAGTCGGATTTGGAGGCCCACGCTGGGAAGCTGACCGTGGAGCAAGAGTCGGCTAGCACGGTGCGCAGCCAGTCGGCCAACCAGCCTGGCTGGAGGGGAGAGCTTCAGGCAGAAGGGGCCGTCGGAGGAGGTAAGTTCCCTGAACGTCAGGTATGGTGGAACTGCTCCGGGGAAGAACTTACATTTTTTAAATTAATTTTTTTTCGTTAAGAGGTTTTTGTTAAGAAGTTTAAAAAGGTATAACTATTTTAAAGAGAAAAAGATAAAGTAATAAAGAACAAGAAAATAAAGCGCATGAGACATGGAGAAAAATATACAAAAATAGAAAAATGACTTCTGACTTTCTTCTCAGTGGTTATCAACATAAGTATTATGAGTGTGGTAAAGTTTGCTTCTTTGGAGGTTTTTAAACAGAGGCTGGATGTCCGTCTGTTGGGAATGCTCTGATGGTGTATTCCTGCATGGCAGAATGGGGTTGGACTCAATGGCCCTTGGAGTCTCTTCCAACTCTATGATTCTGTGGCCATTTTTGCACTACATTATTACAGTGTTTTATTCCACTTTCAACATCCTGTGGAATCCTGGGACTTGCAATTTAGGGAGGGGCATTTAGAATTCTCAGCCAAAGAGCATTTGGGCCTCAGGAAACTACAAACCCCAGAATTCCACAGGAAGTTGAAAGTAGAATAATAGCACTCTTAACAGTGTAGTGTGGAAATGGCCTACAATTCTGTAGATTCAGTTCGATATCCTTAGATTTGGTTACAGTAGTGCTAATGAGTATGTGGCTTCCAGGTATTGATGAACTTGTGTACTCACGTTTCTTTGCCGAGACCCAGCTGGATGGTGTTTTGGGGAACTGAAACACACAAAAGGTGGTGGGTTGCTAAGTCTTAAGCTTCCAGGCTTAGTTGAAGTAAGGAAGTGGAGCTGGGAGAGATAAGCAGTGTCTTCACAGGAGGAGGTGGATTTTGAGGAAGGGTTTAAAAGAAGCAAGCCAGGTGCAGGCACATAGGTGTTCTTTGAGCATATGGGCAGCAAGGGAGGAAGGGCAAAGTCCCTTAAGGAAATAGGAGACCTCCAGAAAGCAGCAGGTGAGCAAGCTAAAATAGCAAAAGTCATTGGC
Organism: Iguana delicatissima; assembly: GCA_948472985.1. Lineage (NCBI taxonomy): Eukaryota > Metazoa > Chordata > Lepidosauria > Squamata > Iguanidae > Iguana > Iguana delicatissima. Next base: position 325,087 of record CAOKZL010000714.1, on the reverse strand, counting down.
AGGGAGGAGGGCAATGGAGTTGGCGTTGGGGAGCTGGGAGCAATTTTGGAAGGAGTCGCAATCAGGAGAAATTTACCAACTCCAGATTCAAAATAAAAACTTATACGGTTGGTTTTCTATGTTTGCTAGAGTCAGGGCCGCAGGATTCCTGCAAAAATGGAAAAACCAAAAATATCAAAGTGTGTGTGTGTGTCTGTGGGAAGGGGGCCAAGGCATGTTGGGGAGAGTGGGCACCCAGATTCCATGCCAGGCCAGAATAGGAGGGGGAAAGGGGACAGGTTGGCGTGGTGGACCTATACTTTTTCTCCTGCCCATCTCCTTTTTTGGGTGTGGTGGCATTGGGAAAGTGCTGAGAAATTGGGGTGCGATCTGCATTTAGCTGGCCTTTCTGTTGAAGCTGGCTTTTAATAGGTACGCGATTGCAAGGGAGAGGTGAATACTTCAGTTTTTTAAAAAACTTCTGTGTGCTTTTTGATGATTTTAACATGAAAGTTACCGTGAGTGAACCACCTTGGGTCCCACATTGGGAGAAAAGTAGATTATAAATGAGATAAGCAAATAAATATTACAGCCCCTGCAGGGGAAGATGGTCCCAAGCCTGACCGGTCAAACAGTGCAAAACGCATGCAGGCCATGAGGCGGCGCCATAACGCGGGCAGCAATCCTACTCCTCCCTCCTCTGTGATGGGATCCCCACCCAGGTAATTCTTCCTTCTCTTCTTCCCGCTTCTTTTCTTTTGCTCTTTGGCGTGCTCTTTTTGCAGCTGCTGCTCACCCCAGCCTCCTTTTTCCCCCCATGCAGCCTCCAGGATTTGCAGCGAGGCCGTGCCTCTTCACACTCCCGGGCGCTCACCCTTCCCTCGGCCCTGCAGTTCGCCAGCTCCCTTCTGCTGCCGCGCGGCGCCATCCACGAAGCCTGCAACTTTGATGACACCTCAGAGGGGGCCGTGCACTATTTCTATGACGAGAGTGGTGAGTGGGGGTGAGAGCCACGCAAAGGCCAGGTTGTGTGAGGTACACCTGCCGGGACCCTTCCCTGCTACCTCAAACTCTTGGCTTTGCAGGTGGAGTTTGATTACAGTTCCCACAATCACTTACCATTGACTGGATGGGGCTGATGAGTTAGAGTACCCTATTAGGGAGGAACCTGGGTTGCCCACTTTCCAAGAAGAAGAAAAGAGTGCGTGATTCTCATGCATCACAGCAATAGCTTTAGGTGTTTCCTGCCCTAGAAGTCTTGGTTAAAAGTCCTTGCCTAAAAAATGCCCCTCCAGACAGAACTGGGGAGTCGACAGACCTCCACATACAGGTGTTCCCCACTTAATTCGACAGGTTATGGACTAGAGCATTGTCGAAAACTGAAAATCATTGAAATGTCTTAAAGATAAAATGCATGGGATGGGAGAAGAGGAGGAGTGAGAGACGGATGGAGGGGCAGGCGGGATAAGTAATAAAAAAGCTTCCAAATGAAGTACACCTCCATAAAGTTCACAACAATGATCCACCCTCTTTTCCATGAGGACATTTCTGAACGGGTGAGATTCTGAGAGGGGCGGGATCGATACAGTGGAGGAGAGTAGTGGTGCTGGTTGCTGTCAAAAGAGCAGGTCATCAAAAAGCAGGGAACACCTATCCTGGAGGACTGCTGTTCCCATTAGCCCTCACCCTTGGTTGCGCTCATTAAGGACTGATCCTGAACACCAACTGGAGAGCCGCAAATTTCCTGGTTTTGCATCCTCGTGGGGATATGTCTTGGTATTTTCTTATGGTAGTGTTGAATTTTATTTCCGTGATTGTGGTAAATATTTAAAAGAGGCTGTCTTTTATGCCAAAGGCTGTTTAACCCATAGTCACAGGCCTGGTTGAATGAGTAGGTGCAACCTGTATGTAGGATAACGTCTTCTCCCTGTTCCTTAGAGGAGCATATGTCTTTCTCTGGCAAAAGAGATCTCCTAGAGTGGGAATCTGAAAGGCACAACATAGGCACCGCAATATTTTTCTCTCTCTTCCCCCTCCTATCTCCGCCAGGCGTCCGACGCTCATACACCTTTGGGCTGGCTGGAGGTGGCTACGAGAACCCAGTGGGACAACAAGTCAGCGTGGACCATGCCACCAACAGCGGCTGGTGAGGCTCCCTTGAACTGCTCTCATGGCACTCCGCCTGAGGTCTGAATGTTCTCAGAAATTTGGAACTGGGGAAAATTTCTGGAGAGTTTTCTGGAGAACTTTCCTGGAATCCTTTTCTAGTTCTTTAAACGCATGGTGATCTAATTTAGTAATCTAATTTACAGGCAAGCAACCACTGAAAAGTGGTGAATTAGACCCGTATCCATTACAGGCAAAAGCTTAAGTCCATCCCGCTTTATTACTGCAAAAAGTAGCTATTTACCAAATTAACTTTTTAGAAAAAATGAATTGCTTCCTACTTCTGGGTGGGGAAAGGCTTGGTATCTTATTCTCACCCTCAAGTCGAGACCTTTTCTAGATCTTGGATAATCCTTGAAGGGCCATTTTGATGTGTCGAGACAGTCTGGTTTTTATTTAACAAGAAACTATTCAAGTCCCAGGAATATTAAGGAATTTTCCTCCCACCAGAGGAAGGAAGGCTTTTGATAATAATTTAAAAAGACATTGAAATCTGAGCATGGTAGGTTGTAGTGGGGGGTTGTGGTCTGGCCTGTTGGTGGCCCCCTGAAATTGTGTAGGAGTCTCCAACCTCTGGCAGTTGCCCAACCCTGGTGTAAGCAAGCTCCACAGTTAAAGGAAACTAAAGAGGGACTACTGGTGGTTCCATAAATGCAGCTCTGGTGATCTCTGTCCCATTGCTTTCCTCTTGTTTTGGCAGGGATAGACACTCGCATTCCTCCAGTTTCAACTCTGCAGAGGTGCCTGAAGGGACTCCGGCTCTCACACTGTTGCAGCCACGGCCTGTGGTCCTTCAGGGCATGCAGGTCCGCAGGGTACCACTGGAGATTCCTGAGGTGAGGCCCTAAGATGGGGATAACAGCACTAAGACTGCTTGTGTCTAAGGCTGCGCAGCACTGATTTAATATTTTATAAGCTGGTTTGGATGCCCAGTGTGGAAAAGCAGAGCAAAACATATCTGCTAGTAAGCCAGGTAGACTGGTTCTACTTTGTGTCTCATCTCTGAACAAATATGTAAGATGCCTGCTTAGTTTTTTTCTTTCTCAGTTTGATCTTTTGGATCAAGAATCACTGCACGAGTCACAGGAGAACACACTCATGATCGAGGACAAGTGTCATCCCCGCCAGTACTACAAGTTCTGGGTGCTGCCTGGGCGCTGGATGCGAGTGCGCTATGATCGACTTGCTCTCTTGGCTTTGCTGGACCGGTAAGTGCCTAACCTGGACGTTGTTCAGGCTGGTAAGTGCCAGGCAGGCCTGTCTAACCCACTGTGGCTTCCCCGTGCCACCTTTCAAAAGGTGGCTCAGGAAATACCAGTCTTAAATGTGCCAGCTCATGGCTGGAAAACTCACTTAAAGCCAAGGGAGGCTCAGAGGAGGCCAGTGAGGGACTGGCAGCTTCTTGCTTACATGTTTTGTAATGCTTTGGGTTTCTAAAGCCACTTTGCAAGTCAAAGCAGGGGAGAAAGAGGGAATGAGATGCTGGTACGGTCAGCTGTCCGCATTCACTAGGGATTGGGGTTCAGGACCCTTGCGAAAGTGGGAAAATTGCAAAGATCAAAATGTGTATGTGTGTGTGTCTATGGGAAGGGGGCTGAAACATGGTAGGGAGAATGGGCAGCCAGGGTCTGAACCAAATCAGGGAAAGGAGAGGGAAAGGGGGTGGGTGGGCATGGTAGCCCTGTACTTCCTGTCTCACCTATTGCCTTCCTTGGATGTGGGAAGATACGTATATGCAAAAATGGTCGCTCCTGGAGGCTTCCAGCAACAGGAAAAGCCATGTTTTATGGTTTAAAGCAAAATTATGTCCCAGAATGGTTTGTTGGCTCTGAAAATAGTGACCTGCATACAGCTATGGTCCACCCATTCCAGCAGTAGATATACCTTAGGCCCTGTCTGTGATGAGCAGACAAAAGCACGTGGATTGCAGTTGTCTGAATACCGGGAAAGTGAAAATGTCTACAGTTCGAACAGTCATCTGTGGCTGTGGCTGTGCCTGCTTCTACCCCCTCCCAGGAACCGTCGGGTGGCCGAGAACGTCTTTGTGGTGCTGCTGGTGAGCCTGGTTGCTTTCCTTGGCTACCTCCTCCTCCTCCAGGGTTTCTTCCGGGACATTTGGGTGTTCCAGTTCTGCGTGGTCATTGCCAGCTGCCAATACTCCCTCCTGAAGGTGAGGCCTGAGTCCATTCTGCCTTCCTGCCATGGTCCTTTTGGGCTTCTGGGTCGCTTTGGGTCTTGAAGACCTTCATTGGCCCTGGCTGTAGGTCAGGGATGGGATTCCTGCAGACCGTGAACCATACTGTGCCCTCTAGATAGGTTTGTTTTGCAGACCTTGGCCCTTTTTAGACCTTATCAGTGATGGAAGAAATATTTCTGCCTTTCGAAAGGAGAATTATTGCTGCTTCTGCTAGCTTCTAGGAGCAGAAGTTCCAAACAAGGTGCACTCCATCTTCTAAACAAGGCGGTACTCTCCATCTTTTTAAACTATTCTCTTCACATTCTCAAGTTTTGGGAAAACCAGGAGTGGACTTCTAGCCACTTCCCATATCATTCTCCTGTCTCTTTGACTCGTTTTATTTTTGAAAGGTAGAATTTGTCCCTCTCTCCTTTGGGGCAGAATGCTTGGTGTGTCTGCTCCTTTCACCACTGCCACTAATGCTACTAAAACTGGTGCTTCCTTCTTTTTTTTCTCCAGAGCGTCCAGCCTGATGCAGCTTCACCCATGCATGTGAGTATCAAACCAGGAGGAATTTGACCAGGTGTGGGCTTGATGTTGTCGAGGCAGTGGGTAGGGAAACAGCTTCTTCTTGCCTACTGTACAGTGACCTGTTGGTCACTTCTGGGCATGAGACCCCTATTTACAGAGTCGGGGAAAGCATATATCATACCCTGCCTTGAGCCTTGGGGAGATGTAGGTAACAGATTGCTGTTGTCGTCTTCATTATCATCTGCGTGCAATTTGCCAAGGCTGTTTTTGAGTTCCCCATATGCGTCTCATTTCCTCAATTTTTAAAATCTGTTTTAAATTTAAATCTGCATGGAATTTTATAGTCCCTCCCCTTTGTATGCTTTAGGACCTATCCCTGACTCAAAGGGTCTGAGGCTGAGCAATGGGGAATGGCAATTCTAGAATATAAGGGGCATTTTGTGTTATAAGAAATTAAGTAAAAATTTACCATGGTTCAGGTCAGTTTGGAGGCTGTGGGGTTACTGCATCCCATGGCAGGTCACAGGGTGTGAAAATCTGCCCCCCTGGAGTCACCAGGGAGGGGTGGAAATCTGGGCTGTTGAGTCCCAGAGCTTCCCCAATGAAAAGCAGATGCCGCCTCTGTTCTCCGACGAGCTTTTCAACCTCTGCTTCCCTTGGCCAGGGCCACAATTGGATCATCGCCTACAGCCGGCCCGTTTACTTTTGCGTGGCCTGTCTGCTCATTTGGCTGCTGGACTTCTGTGCTCGCGCCATGTCCATCCCACCTGTGGCCTTCTACAACCTCACTTTCTTCTCTGCTGACTTCTTCTACTGTGCCCGGGATGTAGCAATTGGTGAGTGGCCTTTGAGGGTGGCCTTGATATTCATGCTGCTGAGAAACTCGTGGAACATCTGCGCAGTTAATTTCGAATTTGTCTGACTTAATCATCCCTCTGCTTTTTCTCTCCCTCTCTCTTCTTCTCCTTCTTTTTTTCTTCTCAGTTTTCACCCTCTGCTTCCCAGCCATCTTCCTCTTTGGACTTCTCCCCCAAGTCAACACCTGCTTCATGTACCTTCTGGAGCAGGTGGACATGAACATCTTTGGTGGAACAGGTACAGAAAGAAGGGGACTGTGATCCATTTTGTACTAAACCAGTGCCTGCTGTCAGGAACGAGGGGATGAGGATGAACAAATTGAAACTTAACCCAGACAAGACAGAAGGGCTCCTACTCAGTCAAGAGGCAAATCAGGGAATAGAAATTCAGCCTGTGTGGGATGGGGTTACGCTTCCCCTGAAAGCTCAGGTTGGCAGCTTGAGTGTACTCGTGGATTCAGATGTGAGCCTGGATGCTGGACAGCAAATCCTATCAGCCTAAGCCAGCATAGCTCTCTGTGAGGAATCCTAGGCATTGCAGTCCAACAGCATCTGGAAGGCAACACAAATCCAAGCCCTCTTCAGAGTGATACCATTTTGGATTGTTCACTGGTCTGTTGATATGGAGGCAGGGAAAACAATACAGTCAGGGCTGCACAGTTGCAAGCAATGAGTGTAGCTCTGTGTGCATTTCTTCCTTTATTCTTCCACCTCTCAAGATTATTTTTCATCTGCAGATACCTTTGTGTCTGATATTTATGAGCATTGCCTCTTTTCTTATTCCCAGCTGCCACCAGCCCCCTCACCGCCTTCTTTGCTCTCCTGCGCAGCATCCTCGTGGCTGCGCTTCTGTACGGGTTCTGTCTTGGAGCTATCAAGGTACCTGGTTTTGCCCGTGTGTGTGTGTGTGTGTGTGTATGTGAGAGCGAGCTGTGGAGTCCGAGTTGGAAGCAGTTGTGGGTGGAGCCCCAGTCAGAATCGGTAGAAATGACTCTGGCTTTTAAATAAAAACTTATATATTAAATGCCTGGTTTGTTACATATTTACCTCCATAGGAATTTTGGAAAGCTTTCTGGTTGAGAAATTTTAATCAAATATGTTTTGTGTTCTGTTAGTTTAAGTAGCCTGATAATTCACATGTTGGCGGTGAAATGCTTTGTCCTATCATTTTACTACAGTACATTTGATATTAATAATTAATATATATTGGTGATATATGGAGGAGCTGGCGTCAGGTAGAAGGAAAATATTGGAGTCGAAGTTGGAGGTTTGGCATACAGACTCCACAGCCCTGGGTTGTATGTGAGTGAAGAAGAGAGAACACAATGTTTCAGAACAGGTGTATGTTCAGCGTAATATGCATGAACTGGCTTTTGGTACTCAGTTTTGAGTTGTCAGTTCTGGGCATTGAAGGGCTGGGTTTTATGGCATCTGACCCTAGCGGATTCCCTCCTCACCCCTTTTGCTCTCTCTCTCCCTTCAGACTCCATGGGGTGACCAGCATGTGCCCGTCCTCTTCTCTGTCTTCTGTGGCCTCCTTATGGCTCTTTCATACCACCTGAGCCGCCAAAGTAGTGACCCGACTGTCCTCTGGTCTGTATCCCGCCGTTGATGGGGAAGTGTTGGGAGGTCTGGGTTATGTGAAGAGAGGCTTGGGGAGGAATGAATGAGCCGTGTTTTCCTAAAGGCAGGAGTGGGGACATCCTTATGTCCCAAATTTCCCCCTCAAATCCAGCCAGTGGATGGTTGGATGATATCAGTGAGTTGGCCTCTGCCTTTCCAAGGCCCTCCCCAATGGTCATTTTTGGTTCCTCCCTGCAGAGAGAGGCCTGAAGCTCCATATCTTTGCATGAAGACATCTGCAAATTCTTTCCTCTCCTGTTTGTTCTCTTTGCTGGGCACTGGTTGGAGATCATGCAGAGATTTCTGACTGCTCTCCTTCACAATGGGGAGAACAAGAGAGAAGGGAGTATTTCCTAATTGGGAGGGGGAAAGTCTTTCAGTTTTCCCACAGCTCAGATTCCAACTGGGAGTGGGCCAGGTTAAGTTTCTAGGCAGAGGAGCAAGTTGATTGGAGTTTCACCAGGCTTTGTTCCCTCTTTTTAGGTCTTTGATACGAACCAAGCTCTTCTCCGAGTTTGAAAACCGCAACGTGGAGAGCCCCCCAGTTGGAATTAAGGACCCGCTGCCTGAGAAACTGCGTAGTTCACTGGTGAGGGGTCAGACAAGCCTGAAAGTTGGGTCTATAAAATGGAGTGGTGGTGAGAATAGAGAGGCTAGGAGTCCATCCTGAGCAGCAGGATTGATGCTTGGCTTGCAAACTTGGGTCATGGTAATGGATCATAAGCTTCAGCACTGTCACAAAGAGGATCGTTAAGGGAAGTCCGCCATGAAGAGAAAGTTGGAGAGGGATTTGGAAGGACAAGAGCTGCCTGGGGAGGAAATAGGAGACAAGGGGCAAAACTCAGAGGGAGGTCACCTGCTTCGCCTGCAGAAAGTCCAGGTTGAATTGTCAGGTTCTCTGGAAGAGCCAGGCAAGAGACACCAGGAAAGGGCAACCCTGACATAAATTTACAGGTGAGGTGCAAGCTGTGGATCAGTGGCTTTGCATATTGAGGTTTGCAGGTTCTGTCCCAGGTTCATTCTCCAGACAGAGGTGGGGAAAACCCCTCACTGAAATTCTGCAGAGGTAAACAAACAAACAGTCTGACCGAGCACATGGCATCTTCCTGTGTTACAGGGGAGGGACAGCAGCTGAGTGGCAGGGTGCTCAAACTGCTCTTACCACCAGGAGGTTCTTCCTAATGTGCCCTTTTCCTGACGTTTGAAGCCACTGCTCCATGCCTAGTTTCTGGAGCAGCAGAAAATAGGCTTTCTCTGTCCTCCATATGACATCCCTTCAAATATTAGTATAAGGCAGTTGCCTCTGAGTGCTGGGTGTGTGCTTTCAGGAAGCTGTCTGTTTTTGGGGCATGGGACAGGTACGGGTAAAATCTCCCATCTCTTATCTTTCTGCATGTCCTGTTTTTGCTGTGTGTCCAATCCAGAGGGAGATCCTCAACTCAGATCTAGTGATGTGCTTGGTGATTGCTGTCTTGACCTTCGCGATCAGTGCCAGCACTGTCTTCATTGCTCTTGAGGTACCTCTGGGGAACGGTGGGCATATGGGGATGTGGGGAGGGTGGGAGGTGATACTTCAGAAATGCAAGGAGAAGCTCTGTAGGAGCTACACTTTGTGCTGCACTTTGTAGGATTACCAGGTCTCCAGTGTTCCTCAGTTGAGACCAGTTTATTGATAGCCTCACAGAGTGTCCAACTCTGGAAAGCTGGAAGTCACATCTGCGGGTTGAGCCTGTGAGTGTGACTCCAGCAGTAAAAGAAATTCAAGAAAAAAGGGGAGCTATGTCTCCACGTGCTCCAAGATGGTTTTTATCTTAGAAGAAGCCAAAGACATTTTGGCCTATGTATATAAGAATGAGTATCTGAAAATGTTCCTGCTGGAGGTGGCCCATGATTTGAGAAGCCCTCCATCCGTTGCCTCTGAGTCCACAATCACAGGGATTGTGTCTCTCATTGTATCCAAACCAACCATCACCACTCCGCCTCCTTTCCCTCATTGTGCTATTCTCAGTCTGTCCTAGGTTATGTGCTCTATGCCTTGGCGGGCCTGGTCGGCTTTGTCACTCACTACCTACTGCCCCAGCTGCGGAAGCAGCTCCCCTGGTTCTGCCTCTCTCAGCCGGTGCTGAAGCCACACGAGTACAGCCAGTTTGAAGTGCGCAGTAAGTTTAGACTATGTGATGCTGGGGACGGGGAGAAGGGAAGGTCGCACGGGGTTTAGGCGTGAGTCTCTTCAGTGCAAGGAGGACTGTGTGCTGGAAATTGGAGTTCTGCATCACTTGATTTTTGGCTCCTTTGGAAGGCTTCCCCTGTACTGCTGCAGCCACCGTTCTGGGAAATGGAAGAGATGAGTATCACTTTGTAGTTGCCTCCCAGGCTGTGACGGGGTGTCTGTTACTGTTTCTAAGTGGGGAGCCCCTCAAAGCAAAATGCAGTACCCCTGCTTATAAAAGGCATTTTTCCCCCACAATGAAAATATGGTGTCTTTTGGTCCAAAACCAACCTTTTTGTTTGTGTCTATGGGTCTTTGAGGTTGGTGAAGCTTTCAAGGGCCACACACTCCCCCTCAGCTTCCAGAGCACCCTGATTCTCCTCGTTGCTTTTGGCGGGTGGCAAGAAGCAGGCAGCTGGCAGCAATAAGTTTAGATTTTCGGAGGTTTTCAGATTTCCGGATAAGGGAGGCCCAAATTGTATATATAAAGTTGAGTAATCTAATACCATGATAAAGCCATTGTGGCCACTCATCTTATTTTGCATACTTTTGCATGTGGAATCATCCAAGGTCAGTCCTCTATGCTGTTTACTGAGCTGGAAAAAACACTCTCACAGCTCAAGAGGAGACTGGACCACAGCTCCATGGTAAAGCACACAGTTTATGCATCCTGACACAAGATTCAAGGCAGCTTGAATCTTGAAAGCACAGTTAACAAAAAAAAGCTTTTAATAATTTTTTTGTTTTGCTTTAGGAACAAGTTAAAAACTATTTAAAAACATATTTAAATATAATAAAACCAGATTCAATTGCTGACATCTTCAGCTAAAGCTGGGTAAAAACAAGATCCCTGTTGGAATCTCTAGAGAGTTGCTCCCAGTTAAGAGTAAACAACACTGAGCTATCTGGATGTATGGTGTGCCTCAATATAAGATAGTTTCATAGGTTCTTCATGTTCCTTGTTCCTGGAGACTATTTCTTAGAGCAAAATTGAAGTTCAGTGGTTTCGTGTGTTCAAGTATCAGTTGCTACCCTTCCTCATTCGATGTTTGCAGGTGCTGCCCAGCTGATGTGGTTTGAGAAGCTCTACGCCTGGCTTCAGTGTGTGGAGAAGTACTTCATCTACCCGGCTGTGGTGCTCAATGCCCTCACCATCGATGCCCACTTGGTCAGCACCCCACGACAGGACAAGTTCTGCGTCTAGTAGGTGCCTTTCTCTCCTTCCCTTGAGCCTGGAATTCTGCTGCATTGTGGGAAGGGGTACTGTGGTGGACTTCTTCCCTTTGCATTTCATTGCAAGGAGGAAAGCTGTCCTTAGGTATGCGTGGGCTCTCTTTCACGGCAGACCTTGCACCAGAAAAAGATTGAACTCTCTGTTCTTTGTAAACGGGGTTCTCCAGCTTCACATCCCGCAGAAGCATTGATCTCAGGGTGGAAAATTGGTCCTGCAGGAGTCCCCAAACTCTGCTTTAGTTTGCAGTGTCTGTTCCTTCCTCTACTTAAATATGTGTCAGCCCAAGTTTCTTGTATTTGAGGTGGATGAGAGTGTTCTATTGGATGAGAGAGGGGGCTAGACTTTGGACCTAACGTTGGCATTCTTGGCTTCTGCCAAAAATATCTCGTGCTGAAGGACAGCCCACAGTTCTAATAGCATTTTTTTCCTTTGCCTAAAGGCAACATTCTAAGCTTCAGATTATCCTCTGCATACAGAGGAGCAACCCGGCAAAGCTCCATTGTGTGTTTGTCCCAATAGCTGATAAAAGACCCTCCCTCCATACCAACTGCTGTTACTACATGGGAGAGAAGAGCAGCCGGGTTCATGATCGCTTGGTCCCAGTGGCTGGTGGGAGGCCCTCCCTCCATATCAACTGCTGTTGCAGAGGGAGAGGAGAGCAGCCAGCATCTACTGGGCTTAATCTCCGCCCCAACCGCCATCCCCTTTTGCTGTTACAATTTTAAGATTGTAAATTAGAGAACTGCCAAATTAACAATCTGTAAGCTGATTGACAGGCAGGATATAAATACTGTAAAAATATAGGGCAGATGGGTTGGGGGAGGTGCCTCACTGACACATTCTCTTTCTCTCCACACAATTCCAGTTGCCGGGCCCTCCTCATCACCATTGCTGGCATGAAACTCTTGCGCTGCTCCTTCTGTTGTCCACCCCAGCAGTACGTCACCTTGGGCTTCACCGTCCTCTTCTTCCAGTTCGACTACAAGCAGTACTCCGAGGGCTTCCTCACTGACTACTTTGTCATGTCTATTCTCTTCAGCAAGGTGGGTGTCATCCTAGGACCTTCCCCCTTTGTCCCTTTTGCTGTGGGACAAATTCACAGGTGGTTGTTCCTCTCAGAATGGGATGGGTAACATCAGACTTGGACTAGCAGATTATAATTCCCCCATTCTGTGGTTCAGGAGGCTGTAAGAAGCCATCTTAGACTCACAGATGAAGCAGTGCTCCCTCTCATGTGATATCTACCAGGGCTGTGGATTTGATATGCCAAACCATTGACTTTGACTCAATTCTTCTACTTTTCTACTGCCTGGTTTCATCAAAAATAGCAAATTTATAGTAATGGCTAATAACAAATTTCCTGTTGCAAAATGGTACCCCAAGGCATTTCATCACCCATATGAATCATATGGCTACTTAGACTGATATAGCTTAAAAAATATTTACAGTGGGCCCTTGGTATCTGCTAAGGTTTGGTTCCAAGACCCCTCCTCAAAACCAAAATTAGTGGATGCTCAAGTCCCATTATGTACAGTAGTGTAGTAAAATGTCCTTTATGCATAATGGCAAAATCAGTTTACTTTTTTAAAATATATTTTCAAGCCATGATTGGTTGAATCCATGATATGGAATCTTTGAATATGGAGGGCTGACTATATTTGATTAGAATTCCTGAATAAGAAAGCTTTCCCAAATTCTTAAAAAATTAAAAATGCAACAAACTAGGCATTTAATCCTATACACTTCTATTTAGAAGATAAGAGTCAGTGTTGGCACATTTCTTCCAGCTCCACCGAAAATTGTTTACGATTCTACATCCCTGCTTTCTGTGATCAACTTTGACTCTGTGTGTTTAAAATTTGTCTCTCTTCCTTCTCTCTCCCCTTCCCCATATCCCCTTCTTCCCCTCCAGCTGTGGGATCTCCTATACAAACTGCGGTTTGTGCTCACCTATATTGCCCCCTGGCAAATTACGTGGGGCTCGGCCTTCCATGCTTTTGCCCAGCCTTTTGCTGTGCCCCGTATCCTTTATGCACTTGGGACGTTTGAGAATGGTCCGTGAGACCTGGTAGCATTTTTCCCCTTGAGATAATGGATGGTATGAACAGGAAAAGTACTTCTCCTTTTCTCCTTTTCTAAACACATCACAGTCAAAGTTATGAACAAATCTATTAGGAGACTAGGGACAGATGTAGGGATCTGCCCAATTAACTTGTGGAATTCATTGCTGCAGGAAAGTATGGTGGACTTCCATTCACTTCTGCGTTCATGGAGACCATTTTGGCCAATTCACGTGGCTTCCAGAACCACTGATCTGTGTGGTGGTAAATCCTGGAGAGAAATCGTAGCAATGGCTGTGTATTCTCAAGACTGCTTGTTCTGTAATCCTGCACAAGCTTGAAAAGATACGGCTTTTTATGAGACTCAGCTTTGCTTTAAAAAAAACAACAACCTGGACTTCTTGAATGCAAAGGAGAGGGGACTCAAGTAAAGCTAGTTTTGTGAGAGCAAACACCACATTTGGAGACAGCAAGCCTTCCAGAGTTGTCCATCCCTAATGTATTTAGAGAGTTGGAGCAGAGGTGGACAAAGTGGAGGCTATACCACCTCTCCCAAAGCTGTTCTTGTGGCACCCAAATGTCCCAACCCAGCATCCAGTAAAAATTTTAGTTCCGTATGGACTTGTTTCCCAAGCAGGGATAGGGGCTGAAATAGGACTCTATCTTTTCTCTCCCCCAATCAACAAAAGTGGAAGAATACCTGTGGTCACTTGTGGTCTGATTTTGATTTTTCTGTTTGCATTTCTTACCCAGATATGATCTGTGAAATTGGTTACAGGGTCTCCCAGACTGATGGCAGATGCCTATCCAAAGTTCAGGGCATTTTGAAATGTCATTTTATACCCGTAACATCTCACATAGGGATCTCTTTTTGGGTGGAAAGCCCAAAATCTTATCAACAAATCAAATAAGACAGAATTTAGTCAGTGTAGTATAAACTCAGTAATGCAATTAAATACGATGGAAGCAAAATGGCTTTTAAAAAATAGCCCAGCTGTCAGTGCCAGTGCTAGTCTGGCTGGCCTCCAAAGGTACCACACAGTGTGGCCTAAATGCATATTGGAGATCCTGGGAGAGAAGGCTTCTTAACAAGCTGGATGGTTCCAGCTGGCTCCCTCATCTCTCTTCCAAAGCAGGCTGGCAGGAGAAAGAGGGAGAGCTGAGTGTGTGTTGAGTTCAGCGTTTGTTCCTTCCCTTCTTAAAATTTGAACTTGTGGCTGGCGTTTCCTTGACCACCCTCTTCCCAGACTCAGCCATGCTGTTTGTCCAGGCTGTTCTTTCTGCTCTGTTCTCCACCCCGCTCAATCCGCTCCTGGGCAGTGCTGTTTTCATCATGTCCTATGCTCGCCCGGTCAAGTTTTGGGAACGCGACTACAAGTGAGTGAGGAGGAAGCAGCAGAGTTGGACTCCTTCGCTTGCCAGGGCATGGAGATCCTTACGTTCTGGAGCAGGGGTGACATGGCTGCATAGTTCTTATGCATACCTAGGTCTTAATTTCTCTCTTTCTTTCCTTCTCTTCAGCACCAAGAGAGTGGACCATTCCAACACTCGACTTGCCACGCAGCTTGACCGCAATCCAGGTGTGTTTCCAAGTGTTGCCCCCAGTTGGAGAGGTTTGCAGGCGCGACCAAGATTGTCTGGTCTAGCTCCACGCCTCAGATGCAGGCCTCCTCGTTCCTCAGTACATAAAGACATCAATATTGTGAAGGGGACAGCTGTATAGCTGTCTGGGCTAATTTTACCACTACATTAAATGTAAGCCTATGTGCTAGTTGGGGAACTTTGCCACCCAGGACTGAAGGTGGTACTGCAGGCTTCAAAGCACACAGAGACATCTAATTAAGTTTTTTCTGAACACTAGATAACTCCAGGAGCTCACTTGTAGATTTTCCTTAATGTGTATTGATGAGTTTTGGGTCTCTGGGCTTATGGTACTGAAATTGTGACTTGATACAGACATCTTCTGTGTCAAGAAGATGTCATTCTGCTGTTCTGCCTCCTTCTGTAACTCCTTAGTCCTTACAATCAGTGAAGTATTTATCAATAGTGCTTGAGGGTGGCCAGATTGAAGTAAATAATACTAATTTGACCGCTGACTATTTCATGGGCTATCAAAATGTGTTTTGAAGGGACTGCTAACTTGAGAAACTAAGGCCTGGAATCATAAATACACTAAATAGGAGTTAAGCTCCACCAAACTCTCTGAGGCTTGGTTCAGAAGGGACACGTGCCATCTAAACAGCGACTGAGCTTTGTTGCCACAGAGAGAGCCCTTGCTTCTGCTTCCTCCTTTGTTATTCATTTCACTTTTCTGTGTCTGTTTCCAGGTGCAGACGACAACAACCTGAACTCCATCTTCTACGAACACCTGACGCGCTCCCTGCAACACACCCTCTGCGGAGACCTGCTGCTGGGGCGGTGGGGCAACTACACTACGGGGGACTGTTTCATCCTGGCCTCGGACTACCTAAATGCTCTGGTACACCTCATTGAGATTGGCAATGGCTTGGTCACCTTCCAGCTGCGGGGTCTTGAGTTCCGAGGTGAGTAGTGGCGTGTGTAGGGATGCCACTTTTATAGGAAAGTCCAAGGCAGGAAAAGGCCTGTGCCTGAAATAACTTGGGATGGGGGTCACTCATGACCTGATGGATGGATGGATAGACAGAAGGGATTAATGTATATCTTATACGTCGGTGATTAAAAATCAAACCAACAGCACTTCTCCCAAGTTTGTCCTAGATCCTACAAGGATGCAATTAATATTTTATGGAAGCGATTAACAAACAGAACTGAAAAATATGAACAAAACATTTCAGCTTCTACCTTCTTCAGTTGCTCAGGATACAAGAAAGCGTTCTGAACTTCTGCCTTACTTACAGCTCAGCTTCATCTTGAACAGCTGAGGGAGGGGAAAGCCAAAAATAAATGTGAAGCCATGCCCTATGAGGAGCAGCTTAGGGAGCTAGGTATGTTTAGTCTGCAGAAGAGGAGGTTAAGAGGGGACATGAGAGCCATGTTTAAATATTTGAGGGATGCCATGTAGAGGGAGGAGAGGGCTTGTTTTCTGCTGCTCCAGAGACCAGGACAAGGAGCAATGGATTGAAACTGCAGGAAAGAAGATTCCACCTGAACCTCAGGAAGAACTTCCTGACGGTCATGGCTGTCCGGCAGTGGAATATGCTGCCTCGGAGTGTGGTGGAGTCTCCTTCTTTGGAGGTTTTGTAAGCAGAGGCTGGACGGCCATCTGTCGGGAGTGCTTTGATGTGTGTTCCTGCATAGCAGAAGTTTGGACTGGATGGCCCCTGGGATCTCTTCCAGCTCTGTGATTCTATGAATATAATTCAGTTCAGCTGTTTCCCTTTTTAATCTTTCTTTTTTTAATTTCTTTGTTCAAGACTGCGACCTGCACGTCACTCAGTGTTATGTTCCTGCAGGCCCTGCCTGTTTGTTGACTAGCATGCCTGCTGCTGTTTTCTAGGTACCTACTGCCAGCAGCGAGAAGTGGAGGCCATCACGGAGGGGGTGGAGGAGGACGAGGGCTGTTGCTGCTGTGAGCCGGGCCACCTGCCCCGCATGCTGAGCTTCAACGCGGCCTTCGGGCAACGCTGGCTGGCCTGGGAGGTGGCAGCCACCAAGTACGTCCTGGAGGGCTACAGCATCAGCGACAACAACGCCGCCTCCATGCTCCAGGTCTTCGATCTGCGCAAGATCCTCATCACTTACTATGTCAAGGTAAGCCTCAGACCTAGGGAAGCGACTTCTTAAAAATCTCTGTCCTTTCCCTGCCCTAAGCGGGGTTCCTTTCTCATTCCACGCTCATGTCCTCAGCAGCAGCCCTGTAAGGTAGGCTGGGTCAAAGGCAGTTGGCCCAAGGCAAGCAAGACACTTGAACCCAGGTTCAGTCTGTACTCTAACCCTATTTTGTACTGAACTCTGGACTCACACTCTGCAGGAATGATCTTTGGTCAGCCTGATGTTTGGAGGCGCCTTCTTTGTGTGAAGACTACCTTTTATCTTCTGCAAGCTGAAGGATGATGGGAGTTGTAGTGCAGCACATCTGAAGGGCCCTAGCTTGAGAAAGCCTGCTTTAGGATCCTGCTTTCACTCTTCCTTGTGTGATGCCATGCCTTTGTCTCCCTGCCTCTCTCTGTCTCTTGCTGACCACCCCTGCTTGTCCCTTGGCAGAGCATCATCTACTACGTGACTTGCTCCCCGAAGCTGGAAGAGTGGCTGGGCAATGAGGGGATCCAAGAGGCCCTGCGTCCCTGCACCTCCCTGAATTATGCTGACAGCGACCCCACCTTCAACCTCAACATAGATGAAGACTACGACCACCGCATGGCGGGGATCACCCTGGCTTCCTTCTGCAACATCTACCTCGACTGGATCCAGTACTGTGCGGGGCGTAGGGAAAAGGTGGGTCTCGGGGTGGGCAGAGGACTGGCACAGGAGGGCAATCAGTGCTCTCATTCCTAAAGGAGATAGACTGAAGCTTCCTTTTGCCCGTCTGGGAAGTCCAGATGGGTGGGTCAGATCAAACTTAAGCCCCATGACCAAGGCATCTGGCTTCCTCCCTGTTGTCCCCTTGGATTATCATCTTAAGCAGCTTATTTGCATATTCCCAGGGTGTTGGGGGAAAAAAAAGATGATTTTATTTATTTATTTTTTAAGAATGAAATCATCTCTCTTTTTTTTCTTTCAATACCCTAAGACTATGTCTATTTTCCATACAGCCCAACTTGGGAATAAGGTAGGATATAAATTCAGTAGATCTAGCTTTAATTATTTGATTGCTTAAAGTGCCCAAACCTTACACTCTTAAAAAAGACCCCATGGTCTTTCAGCACCTCTAACAACATGTTTTGTGGCTGGAGTTGGTCTGGGCTTTACTGTCCTAAGGTAGGTGGAAATAGGCTAGATTGAGGAACAGTGGCGAAATCTTGCAGGACTCGGAGCTAGCTGGTTTGAGTCTTGGAGAGAAGAAGTGGGAAGTGATGACTCACTCTTTTCCTGTGAGGTTTGGTTAGCCCTCTGAGATCAGGACTCATCAGAGGAGGAGGCAAAACCAAAAGGCTGGAGTTTTTGAGCAAGCATCACCCACAGTCAGATTGACTCTCAGCTGTCCTGTCTTAGAGGAAGCTAAGATGCATCTTTTGTCTGTTATTCTCTGCCCTGGCAGCAAGTGGACCGGGATTGGAACTCCCCTCTCGTCACCCTGTGCTTTGGGCTTTGCATCCTCGGGCGCCGGGCTCTGGGCACCGCCTCTCACAGCATGTCAGCCAGGTGAGGCCAACCTCTGAGGTGCTCCCCCCACTACCACCATGTGCCTGCACATGTGGAAGGACTTGAAGATGGGTATAGTACTGGTGCTGATCTCTGCCTTCCAAGAAAAGACAGAAGCAAGCAGTATTCTGATGTCTGAATTGATTTAAAACGAATATCGCCGGCTTACAAAAGATAAAAAACCCGTAGTTAAAAATTCACTAAGTTGAAGTGCATAAACTATCAAGAAAATTAAAATCAGTTAAGAACATAAACCATTGAAAAAACAGTGCGAGAAAAATAACAGCAAATCTAGCAAATTGTTTAGGTGAGATGGGCCTTCTGTGCTCAGTCCTCGGAGGCCAGTTGAAATGGGAAGATTATCACTTTTTGCAGACAAAGAGGTAAGGAGGATGCCAGTTTAGGCCCCCGAAAACCTCATGATAGGTTTGCCTTAGGGTTGCCGTAAGTTGGAAATGATTTGGAGACACACAACAGCACAGTTGTTGGTTCCCTCAGCTATCAGAGCCAGTATCCTTCCTAATCCCTGTTGCTGGGGAGCATGAGTGAAAGGGTGTGTAGTTGGGATTGTGTCCTCCTTCTGGGCTTCTCTATAGATGACTTGCTGGTCAGTGTGCTAAAGGAATGCTGGCCTAAACAGAACTTTTGTGCAATTGTGCAGGTCTCTTCTTATTTGCCCATTATCCTTAGCCAACATAGTTATTTGCCATGGTGGCTGAGGATGCTGGAAGCTATAGTCGGGACACATCTGCATGGCACCAGCCCTTGTGGTCATTTGCCATGTTAGCTGAGGTTGCTGAGAGCTGTAGCTGGGACACATCTGGACAACACAATCCAAGTGGTAAGCAGCTGCTTTCAATACTCAGACATTTGGATATTGCTGGTCTTTGCCTCTAACTGGTTTGGATAAATCTAGACCCAGCACTGTGCCCGTGTTTGGGTTCTTCCGCATGGGTTTGGGCCATGTACTATATACCATCCCCTGTGTGGTCTGCCTTTGTGTGTTTCTCTCTGCAGCCTGGAACCTTTTCTGTATGGCCTGCATGCCCTCTTTAAGGGAGACTTCCGGATTACTTCACCCCGTGACGAGTGGGTCTTTGCTGATATGGACCTGCTTCACCAGGTGGTAGCCCCAGGTGTGCGCATGTCTCTCAAGCTACATCAGGTATGCTCCGTTCCCCCTTCCCGTGATTAAATGGGTCCGGATTGCTTGATGGGTTTCACATTCCTATACAGTACATCCCCAATAACCGTGTGACCAGTATACTCAATTTCGGTCACATGTGATCTGCTCCAGGGCCCTGGCTGCCCACAACAGCTGAAGTCCTTGCTCTGTGCACCTCTCTTGGCTGAGCAAGGAGTCTCCTTCCCTCCCCAGAGAAGAAATGTACACAGCAAGGTGCAGCCAGGCGCTCCATGTGCCTCTCTCAGCTGAGGAAGAAGTCTCCCTCCGTCATATCAGTTCAGGGAGCCCAAGAGTTTGTGCATGCAGCGGTCTCATATCCTGCTTGTAGGTTTGCTAGAGGCATTTGGGTTGGCTGTTATGGGAACAGCACGCTAGAGAAGGTTGGCCTTTCACCAGATCTAACAGAGTTCTTAATTGCTACACAATTCCCTGCGTTGTACTAGAATACAGATGGTTAGGCAGCTATGAGATGAGGAAAGAGGACTGCCGTCTAGCCATACTTACCAGAAATGTGGGGGGAATGGCTCCCTAACCTCATACCACTTTCCACTGATCTAACACCACTGCTTCCTCCTCCTCCTCCTTTCTTTTTTAAGGACCATTTCACCTCCCCGGATGAGTACGACGACCCAGCCGTGTTGTACGATGCCATAAAGTCCAACGAGGAGAAGATGGTGATCTCCCACGAGGGAGACCCAGCGTGGCGCAACGCCATCCTCACCAACACACCTGCCCTGCTGGCCTTGCGCCACGTGATGGACGACGCCAGCGATGAGTACAAGATCATCATGCTCAACAAGCGCTTCCTCGGATTTCGTGTCATCAAGGTGGGAAAAAACATCACAGTCCCAAAAAAACAAGAGAAGGAGGCAGTAGATGAGACTGATCTAAGGGGCAGGGTAGGGTATAGGAAGGCATTCCTCAAACCTTCCAGATATGTCAGGCTACGTGTCCCACCATCCCCAGCCAGCAGCACTGCTGGAGGACAGTGGTAGAGTTGGAAGAGCCTCTTGGGCCCCTAATACAGCCCCTTGCTCAGTGTAAGGACTCCAGCTAGAGCATTCCTAGCAGGTAGCTGTCCAGCTTCTTCTTGAAGACCTCCAGAAAAAGATAGCCCACCCCTCCTCTGGGGAATTGGTTCCACTGTTGAACCAGTCTTACTATCAGGAAGTTCCTTCTAACGTTCAGTTGAGATCTATCCTCCTGTGACTTCAAACCATTAGACCTGGTCCTACCCTCTGGGGCCGCAGAGAACAAGCCCGCCCCCTCCTCTCTGTGGCAGCCCTTTGGATATTTAAAGGGTGCACCTGGAGGGTGCCAGTTTTGGAAGGCAGATGTAGATGTAGAATATTATCAACCTAGAGTGGGAGCACAACTGCCTAATCTATTGTTTTCAGAGTTGTTTTTACCTCAATGATCTCTGGTGTTCTCAGTGTGAGCTTTTAACAGACATGCTTACACTTGTCAGTAATCAAGCTAATACATCCTATGTGTCAGTATAAATAAAACTGTGTTTTTGCATAGAAAAACAAGGCCAGGATTATGTCATGGATTTATAATCTTGGAAACCTAGGTGACCAAAAGTGAACTCTGAGAAACTCTAGCTAGATACAAGTTCTTTGCCTTATCCTTGTCTGTTTCCTGTGGGAGTGGAGGGAAACTACACCTGTTTTGGAGCTAATGCAGAGTCAGATATTTGGCTCCAGCAAACCATGGGCTCTTTTACACTGCCGGTTGTACCACTGTCATTCCACTTTAACTGCCATGACTGCATCCTGTAGAATGCTGGGGCTTGTAGTCTGGTGATATCCTAGAGCTCTTTGGTTATCTCTTACCTGAAACACTTGGAACCAGACGTGTTTCAGATTTCGGACTTTTGGGGATTTTGGAATACCTGTATCGACATATACATACAATACTGTACTGTACAGGAAATCTCCAGGGAGCCCACAAAAGAACAAGCAGGAGTGCCACAGCCACTGCTTCACAACGAGCAGTACACTTGGATACCCACCATTTCACAAAATCCTCGCATTTCCCTCCAGCTTCGCATCTTCTTCATTTGCTGCTTGTGTTATGTATAAGACAAAAGGCTGGAGAGAGACTAACGATCTGAGAAATGAATGAGCAGCAATACTGCAGTCACCACCTCAAAGGCAGAAGTGGGGGGCTGGTGGACAGAATTTTGGTTTTTGGAGGTTTTCAGATTTCTGGATAAGGGGTGCTCAACCTGTATATACACACCAGTTACATCAGTGGATGGGTTTTAAAAAAATAAAATATGGGTATTACTTCCAATGCGTTACGTACTGATTCTGTAAATTGTTAAGCAGTAGGGATGTACTTTTTGACTTCGTGCTCTGTGGTTCTTTTTGCTGACCACACAGTCTCGCAAGCGTCATCATCAGTTCTGCTTTCAGAACTAACATGTACTTTAGATTTCACAGGGGAATCACAGATGATGATGGGCCCTGTGGGTTCTGAAGGAGATCTTAGTCTTAAGAGTCAAACTGGGAAAAAGGCAGAATGAATTTTGAGCTTTCCGTAGACACTATTTCAACTTAGTTTTCTTTTCTTTGTATTCCCGTGGCTGGAATCCTCAACCTGTCTTTGCTCTGCAAAGTAACGAGGGTCTTTCTCTGTCTTCTTTGCCTCTGTTCTCCATCCACCTTCCGCTTCCCAATCCTTTGTCCCAGGTGAACCGGGAATGCGTGCGAGGGCTGTGGGCCGGGCAGCAGCAGGAGCTGGTCTTCCTCCGGAACCGGAACCCGGAGCGCGGCAGCATCCAGAACGCCAAGCAGGCCCTGCGCAACATGATCAATTCTTCCTGTGACCAGCCCATCGGCTACCCCATCTACGTTTCGCCCCTGACCACTTCTTACGCCGGCAGCCACCAGCAGCTCCGCTCCCTGTGGGGTGGCCCAGTCAGCTTGCACAATATCTCTGCGTGGTTCATACGCAGTTGGGAGAGGTGAGATTTTGGCGCAGTGGGGAGGTGGGGGGGTGAGTTTCCAGCTTCCATGTTTTGCTGTGAGAAGAAGGAGGCGCCTCTTTCAACTAAATTTCAGGGAGGTGTAGAGGAAGGCATGTTATATGGATCCTTAAGCAAAAGAGGCAGGACCAAAAATGCCAGGAAGTTTTAACCCGAAGTCTTTTATTTTTATTGATACTGTTCATATGCCACCTTTCTCCTGGAGTGGGACCCAGTGCCACTCAGAAAAAAGAATCATCTAAAACCTAGGAATTTTTTAAAAAATGAAAAAATCATCTTGTGAAAACAGTATAAAATTATTAAAAGGCATGCAGAAGTTAAAAAATAAAGCACACAATACCATAAGAAGCTTCCCTGTGAGCAGTTGCACATTAGAAGCTTGCTTAAACAAAAAGGTCTTTGCCTTCTGTCAAAAGGAGAGCAGGGAGGGAGCCAGCCTAGCATCCCATAGGAGGGAATTCCAGAGGGTGGGAGCAGTCACCGAGAAGGCCCTGTCTCCTGTATCTTCATGAGGCCAGCCTGTGATGGCTGTGAGACTGAGAGAAAGCCCTCCCCTGTGGATCTTAAGTCTCTGACAGGTTTGTATATCAAGATATGGCCTATCAGACAGCGCGGACCCAAGACTTGTACATCCACTACGGGTGAGGTGCCACAATAGTTGAGATGAGACCAGACCATACCATACCATACCTCTTTTCACTCTGGGTTCTTTCCCCCACCAATGGATCATGTTTTTAACTATCTTTTTAATTATGATTTAATTACTTTTTAACTTTTGTATCTTGTGAAATTTTTAACCATATTTTTTATCTTTTGTAAGCTGCCTTGAGTCCCAAACTGGGAAGAAGTCAGTATGCAAATAAATACCGCCATCATAATCACCAAGTTCTTAACTATAGAATTTTCTGCACAGAGGATGCTTTTTTTTCCTGCAGAAAAAGTGCTGTTCTCTCTGCAGAGAAAAACATGTGGAGATTTTGTACAGAATAACCTCCAGACCGTGAATAGTCTTTTTGAAAACAGCACAGTTTTCAAAGACTTTCTCAACAGTGGGAAGAAAAATTGCAAAAACTACTCATTGCTTTCTTTGAGAACTGATTTAGTGAAGAATTGCATCCCTGCTCCAGAGGTCTTCTGTCATAGCGCTCTTACTGCCACAGAATTCTTCCTTTTAGTCAGAATAAGCTAGTAAGGGTGACAGGCATTGCAGCTGTTCTTTTGCACTCCACTCCCATTTCTCCTTTCACATTCTGTCCTCTGCCCATCAGGCTTCAGAAAGGCTGCGGAGCTGGTTGCAACAGCGGAGGAAACATCGAAGACTCAGACTGTGGCGGCGGCTCTTCCTCGCTCAGCAATAACCCCGCAGTTCACGGGTCGCAGGTTCCCGGGAGCCTCGCTCACAGTGCTGGATCCGCGGCGGCCAACCCCGCCGAGCCAGTAGTCACCACTGCCCAGCCCCAGGCAGCAGGTAGGGAGGCTTCCCCCAGCCATGTGCTGCAAGACTCTTGAGAGGGGCCGGGTGGGGGATGATGGTGGTGGTGATGAGAACAATGGCAAGAGGATAACAGTGCAGAGATGGAGACTGGCCTCCTAGAAGAGGGGATCTGGATTGCAATTGACTTAATTCTAATTGGCGGGTGAGATTTCCTACTCAATTTAAAAATGGGTTAGCAAATCTTTACAGCGCTCTGGTTTCTGAATGGAAAGGAAACCGCTCAAGGCTACTTGGAAGCCTGTCCCTCTGGTTGACCAAAATGCCTGATGTGCTTCGGTCCTGATGTCCCCGTTGCGTTAGGGGCAGTGATGAAAAAGGGGAAGACATGCTGCACATACTCTGTGCCTCTAGTCCAGGGGTGGGCAACAGCGGACAGCATGGGGACTGTAGTATTCCCCCCACCCCAGGAGCTCTTGCAGGGCCACAGAGCACCACCACACCGAAGTCAATTTTCTTTTCACCACCAAACACCGTCTAGGAGACATAGGGGCATTTTCACCATGAGGGGGGAGGCTTTTTTTGCCAATTTAGGCCGGGGAGGCCTTTTCTCATAACAGGAAGTGAGTAGAAGTCACTTCCTATTCCAAAAAAACCTCTCCTGAGATTAAATTGACCCATGGGGTGAGCTGCAAAATGTGGTGGAAATGTGTGCAGTGGGGTATGTGGGGACAAAAGTAATGTTTTGAAGAAAAAAAATTTGCAAATTTTTTTTTTAACCCTTGGAGGTCTAGGAGGCTCTAAATGTGCTGGAAATGTGTTGCACGTCCCAGAGGGCATTTGTGGCCATATTGGAGCAAGTCCTTCCATTACGTGTACCCTGGGGAGCCACAGAAACAGCCCTCAGGGGCAACGTGTGGCCCACAGGCCACGCTTTGCCCCCCTGCTTTTGTAATTCTGACGTTTGTACTGCCAGAATGTGCAAATACCATGTTGTTGTTGTTGTCTCCACAGAGCTAGAATCCAGCCTTCCTCCTCCAAGCCAAAGCTGGCCGGTCCAGCCCCAGCTGGCCCACGTGCTGAGCCAGGGCGAAGGACGGCCACCACCCGCCCCGGCTGCATCTTGGCCCCCCGGCCCACACTTCTTGGGAAGCCAGCTCTCTTGCGCCAGTTCCTTGGCTTCGGTGGCCGAGGGGATGGGACGTGCCCCTCTACCGCTCCGCCCGGGGCTCGGCGCCCCTTCCCCGTTTGCCTATGAGGGCCTCTGTGGCAAGTGGAGCCTGCCCAGCCGCAAGGGACTGAATGGGCTAGGGGGCAGCGAAAGTGATGTACTGCCCGGACGCCCCCGCCCCGCACGAAGGACAACTCTTCTTTATCATCATCTGCTGTCGCTGCACTCGGGACTCCAGGCCTCGGAGGGAGTCCTAAACCTCAGGTAAATCTCTTCCCTGTGCTTGCTTTTTCTTTTCCTTCCAACCTGCAATTGCTATAACTGCTGGTTTGCCACCCAAATCCAAGCATCACCCACGTGCATAAGTGTTCTGTCTCTTCCAGCTGTACAAGATGGGGAGGAAGGGAGAAAAGAGCAGGGAAGCATATGGTCAGCATCTCATTAGTCTAGGAATGAGGCACATGAAGCCCTCCAGAAATCATTGGACTGCAACTCCCGTCATCCCTTTCCACAGGAAGTGAAACTGCAAATCCGTGATGGAAGTTACACTCCAGCTGCTTTCGGAGGGCCACTTGTTGCCCCCAATCATGTTAAACTGTTGTTCAAGGGTACATAAAAGCGGAGGCCACTCGTACATGATCAGAGGCATTCCCTAGTTGTCCCTTGATTGTGCTGAGCCTCTGCTGTTTTCATGCATTCCCCTACCTCTTCTGTCCAGGCTGCACCATCCCCCTTGCCAGGTGGCTGGGCCCAGTGGGGCGCCCTTCTGAGCTCCGCAATCCGATTAGGGTTAATGGAAATCTACCTTCCCCTCCCCCAGGACGGCAGGAGGCATCTGTTTTTTGAAGGGCAGGAGGAGAACTTACAGGCCATTGGTTGACCGCAGTCACTGTGGCATCTGGAGGAGTCCCTTGCGCCTTGGCCCTCTCCGTCTCAGCTGCAGTTGCACGTCCCTTTCCCCTTATTCGAAAGTCAGGAGCACAGATGCCAAATTCTGCTGCTCGTGGAGTGTGTGCTAGCTCCTCCACCATCACCAGTGTGTGTTAGTTTCTCCACACCCATTGGTGTGTCACATCCTGCAATTATAAAATTAACAGGGATTTAGAGCATACACTGGACCCTCTGTATATGTGACCTCTGGATCTGCAAATTCGAGCAGTCGCCTGCATCCTATATATAAAAGGATGGTGATGTGTGATGGTGATGTGAACGTGGATGTACTCCATGCGCTGTTTAATAATACAGGACATAATTATTTGAATTTTCATTGTTTGTGGGAGGGTCATGGAGCAAAACCCCAGCATAGATACGGAGGATCCAGTGTACAGTACTTCTTGTAGTATCGGTTTATGGGCACAATGCAAAGAAGACACCCTCTCAATTAAACTGAGGCCATTTCCACCTACACTGTCACAGTGCTATTATTCCCCTTTCAACTTCCTATGGAATTCTGGGGTTTGTAGTTTCCTGAGGTCAAAGAACTCTCTGGCTGAGAATTCTAAAGGCCCCTCCCTAAACTGCAAATCCCAGGATTCCATAGGATGCTGAAAGTAGAATAACAGCGCCATAACAGTGTAGCATGGAAATAGCCTGGAAGTTAGACCAAGCCTGAAGCCTGCCCTTGCAGAATGTCTGGGCGTATCTACTCAAGAGCAGACCCTTTTAAATTGACTGAGGCTTGAACCCCAGCTGAGGGTCAAATTCACTTGTTTCAGCTAGAACAAATACATCTCAAGCTATCTAATGTAGAGGTCCAGCAGTTACTCTTTTTCCAGTGTTATCAGCATTTGGTAACTTATTTATTCCTGTTGACTACAGTAGCTTCTTTCTTTCCTGGAAACTTGCCACAGATTTGCAGCTCACAGGCCAGCACTGAACCACGGGAGGCCACTTTGAGTACCACTGGTGTGTAGGATTGTGAACACAACGTCACAGTTTTTTGATTGTGATTCTTGTGCACCTTCTACCCATTTCTGACTTACATAGATCTTAAGGTGTACCTGTTACAGGGTTTTCTTGGCTAGATTGTTTAGAGCAGGTTCACCTTTGTCTTCCTCTGAGGCTGAGAGTGTGTGACGTGCCCGTGGTCACCTAGTGGGTTTCCATGGCTGATCAGAGATTCAGACCCTGTTCTTCCAGAGTCCTAGTGCAACATGTCAGACCACTGTACCAGGCTCAGTTTCCCAGCAGATAAGGGAAGAACATCTTATACTTGACTGTCTGGGGGACCCCAGAAGGTCTTTCTTTCTCCTGTGGAGCAACCCAGATCTATAGGATGTTCGTCCCTTATCTGCAGAAAACAAACGTATCACAGGTAAGACCAACGTTCCTTTTTATGACACTTCTTATTTAAAAGTTTTGGCACTAATGTGGAGTCCTTTCTTTCCTTTCCCCCCCTGCAGCCCCCCACGCCAGGACTGGTCCCCGAGGCCTCCAGTGACTCCATCCCGTTGCCTCTGGAACCACCCACCGCGCTCCGAGGGAGCAGCCCCCTCCCCGAACCTGCGCCTGTCGTGGCCGAGTGGGGCCGGCCGCGGGAGGATGAGACAGCCCAGCCGCCGGGCAACCACTGCTGGACCATCAATACTGAAGGGGGAGGGGGGCAACTTCATGGCCTACAGAACCACGGGCTGGTCCCGTTTTGACTCTTCCTCGGCCCCCTTTTTCGGGGGAGGGAATCGCTCTCCGCTTCCCACGTTCCTCCTTCAGGACCACGGACAGCAATAAGGGGGGGAAAGGCTGCCCCCCTTCCTGCCCGCTGCAGCCTTCTGTGCCCCCCATTTTCCCTCTCTTCTCTCCTGCTACGCCCCCCAACTTGCCTGCAGGGGCAGGCTTACTCTTTGAGGGCACAGAAGAGGGGGAGGACTCCGTGCACTGTCCCTTCTCCCGCCCCTCCGTCATCCACAGGGACCCCCAACCTGTCTTGGACACCACATTTCGCCTGGTGCCCAAAAGGACTATTTTTTTTCCCTTTTTTTTTTCCTGTTCTTGTCGTCATTCCTGGGGGTTAATAAGAAGAATAATTTTCATTATTTGTTTCATTTTTTTCTTCATTCACCTTCCCCCCAGCCCCCCCAAACTGTGGAATCCTGGATTTTTGGTTGGTATAAAAATTAAAAATGCAGGGGGAAAAAAAGAGAAAAAATTACAGTAAAAACAGTTCCACTGTGCACAGTGTTTTGAAAAACTCAAGAGGAAAGATGTGATATTTGGGGCAGGGCTGTTGCCAAGGAAGCGGTGGTGAAAATGAGGGCATTGCCCCTGTCCGTAAGAATTCTGCTCCCGAAAATGAAATGTTCTTTTAGTCTGCAAATATCTACTATTGCAGTAATGTAAAATTTCAGCATTGAAAAATGCAGTGAAGGTATCCAAAGAAAAAGGAGGCAGACACACCAAGGAAATGTGAACACAGCATAGATAAGAGCTCTAGGTGTGAATGATTTTCAGTGTCCATCCCTACAATGGTAGACATTTTGAGGACTGAAGGAAAATGTTATGGGCTGGGGTGTCAAATTCTTATTGAGGGCGATGCTTCCATTTTGTCCAGTTCCCTACACCCTGGGATGGAGTGGTGAATTTGGAATGGGTGTGTGTGTGAAGAAATGGATCGTTGGTTTCTCTTCTCCGGGATCATCAGTAGAGGAACATAGGATTTGGGCCCCGGTGCCAGTTTTTAAACTCTGTCTTCATTTACCCTCATCTGTTTTAGTTGTACATTCCAACACGGCAGGAGGTTGGACTGGATGACCTTTGGAGCCCCTTCCAGTTCTATAATTCCCTTGTAATCCATTCTAAGGACTCTGAGCCTCATTCTTTCCCTTCATTATTTTCAACTTTTGGGTGATCTTTCGGGTGAAGGGGAAAAATGGGGGAACAAATGAGGAGTTAGGAAAAAAATTGAAAACCAATGCCAGGGGGAGAGGAGAGGCACGCCTCCATGAGCTTGTTGTAGACTTTATGTTACCTTGCTGGGCTTAGTTGGAGGAATGGGGTTCTGCTGCTGATCTAGAAGGATGGGCAAATTTCTGGCTTGCGCCATCTGCTTTCCTTTTCTTAAAATGTCAGACCTGAGTCCAGCAACTTGAACCGCATGCAGAAGGTGAGAGCAGAAGAACAAAATATTTAGAAGCGAGTTCCTGATGGCGGGAAGTACCTCAGTTCCTACTGAAGACTCTCCTTTCTTTGGAGGTTTTAAAACAAAGCTGGATGGCCATGGCTCTGAGATGCTTAAACTGTGGATTTGGGGGCTGATGGGATTGAGCTTGATGGCCTTTAGGTGTCCCTTTTTAGTCCCATTGGTGTGAGGCTTAAGACTCCAAAAGAACCTTCAGCCTCAGAATTAGTTGGGGAGGACCAGAAAGGAATGAATGGGGCCACAGAGCTGATCCACACATAAAACTCTTAGATATGTCAGGTCTCCCTTATTACTGTGTAATTTGGAGGAGACAGAAGGTGAGAGAAGAGTCGGTTGCTTCAGCTAGTGCAAATTACCCCAAAATGTACCAATGCATTCAGATCTGCTGTTTGCCTCCCCCAAGGGTCTCTCTCCTGGGAAGATGGGGGAGGGTTTGAGTTGGAGATCTGAAGAGTGGAATACCCAGATATTTCCCAACAGGATAAGCAGGGGAGTCGAAACCATTGGGGAAAAACATGGGTTCTTCAAGCCCTACCCGCTGTTCTCTGTTTTAGGGCCCTTCTGCACTATGCGGCTACAGTGCTGTTATTCCACTTCCAAGCTCCTGTGGCATTCTGGGGTTTGTAGTTTCCTGAGGCCGAAGAGCTCTCCAGCTGAGAATCCTCAAAGGCCCCTCCCTAAACTGCAAACCTGAGGATACTATGGGATGTAGAATGTGGAATCGTAGCGCTAAAACAGGGGAAGGCGCTTAGAAGCAAGGCGCGCTTCCAAGGTGGAGTGTAAGGTCTCCCCAGAAGGGAAGCCGTTTTCGCGCAAAGCGCTCTGCACATGTTCAGAGGCTGACAAGGAAAGGGCGGGGCAGCTCTCCTCGTCCCCGCCCCCCTTCCATACGTCCTTCTTGACAATGGGGGGGTGCGATGACGCCGCTGCCGCTGTTACGAGCCCCCTCCCCTTCCTTCCTCCCCAATCTGGGTCTCTCTCTCTCCCCGCCCCCCGATGGCGAGGAGGAAGGAGAGGGCGGCGCCAGGGCCGCAGGGAGCCGAGCGGAGGCGGAGAGGCGAGCGAGCGAGCGAGCGAGCAGGCGAGCGCCCGGCCGGGAGCGGCGGCGTCCGACCGAGGAGGGGCACCCACGGCTTGGAAGGAGGCAGGCAAGCGGGGGGACCGCCGGGTGGCCGGCCGGAGGGGTGGGGAGGCGGGCGAGCGCGCGAGCGCGCAAGTTCTCTCTCTCTCGCGCTCCACCCGCGCGCCCTGGCTGCGCGTCATGCGCTCCGGCACGTGGATCGGGGCTCCCAGCGGCCGGCTGGGCTTTCGCGGGTCGACGGATCAGCTTCGGGGCCGTGATCAAGCCCCCCTAAGCGGGGAGGGTTTTGTGTTTTTTTTTGTAAAGGCTGTGGATCGTGGAGGGGTTGGGAAGGAAAGAGACGCGCTCTCGCCGCTGCCTCTCCAAATTGGGGCTTGGAGATGGAGAGAGATGGATGGGCTTGCATCGATCGCAAAAAAAAAAAGAGAGAGAGAGGCTCGCCTCCATTGAAGCTTTTTAAGGACATCCTTCCAGGCAAGGCGCGCGCACGCACGCACACACACCACCCCCCCCCACACACATACGCACACCCCTTAGCGCAAGCGCGCGCGCGCGCCAGGCCGCGAAAGACGCGAGCCTCCGCGCGATTCCGGGCGTTTGCGCACCATACGGCGCGCACGTTGCACCCGGGCAGACCCCCTGCATCGGCTCTGCAAGGGAAAGATTGGAGTGGGGGGCACTGCCGCGCGCGCACGACCCCCTTTCCCCCGGCTCTGCATCCAGGACAACGGGCGCAACCTGCAGCCAGAGTTAGGCAGGCGCACGCTCCCGCGGAGATGGGGCGCGCCCCCGCGGAAAGATGCTCGTGACTCTCTCGCCCACCCCCCGCTATTGTGTGACAAAAGGCCCACCCGGTCCTTGGCGAGATCTTCTTCTTTTCTGGCAGGCCGAGGCCGAGGTGAGTGAGGCTGGCCTGGGAAGGGAATGCGGGAGCATGTGCAGAGTGCCTTTCTCCTTGTCATTCATTGTGTGCGGATTCGTTGCTTCCTCATCCCCCAAAATGAGGCATTTTAGAGACTGAAGTGACCCAGCGTTCTGGTATGCACAGTTTCTATCAAACCTGCCCTCTGGTGACCCTCTCCTCTTTCTCCCCCTAACAACAACAACCCTGCAAAGAAGGTTGGGCAGAGGGGGAAGTGAGTGGATCGCCAAAGGCAGTCTTCCTCAGTCTAGATCCCTCTTCCAGATCTCATCCTGGCTGGGGATGATGGGAGAGGGGTGGGAGTTACAGGTGAGGGGGGCCTTTTGGGGCTGTCATATGCTCTAACCATTGCACCAGACTGTCGGGGGCAAATGCCAAGAAGCCCACTTAGAAGTTCTGCCCTATTTGAGTAGCACTGAGCTAAGGGGATCTCGTTTCCAAAGAGAGGCGCGCTGGGCTACTCCGGGTGAGACCAAAGCAGCTTTCCAGATGTTGCTGGAATGCACCTCCCAGCATCCTTCACCAATGCCTCTCCTGCCTGTGGCTGCTGGGACTTGCAGTGCCACAGCATCTAGGATAGTTGCATGTTTTCCACCCCAGTTTTAATCTTTTGAGAGCTGTGGCATAACTTAAAGCAGCAAGTAACATTGTGTATTTCCAGCATCCCGGAACTTGGATCAGTTACCCATTTATGCACCCTTCAGGCTCCAGATGCTTAGAAAAGTGCTTTTCTGAGCAGACCCTAAGGTGGATGGCCCTTGTTTCCTACTCTTGCGCAAACCGGATGTAAGGGCTTGGAGTTTAAATGATTTGCCATTTTCTGATTTGTTTAGGTTTTATTTTTTCTGGCTTTGTTTTGTCGTGTTAAATAACTTTGTTGCTCACAACAACAGTTTGAGAAAGAACTATTTTTTAAACAGCATGTAGAAGATGGAGCAAGTTTATTATCTGCTTCTCCAGAGATGGAATGGGTGTCCCTCCAGATGTGGCTGGACTTCAGTTCCCATCAACCTCAGTATAGTCCGTGGTGGGGAATGATGGAAGCTGTTGTCCCGTGAGATCTGAACTAAGTTCTGCATCTCTGCCCGGTAGAGCAGAAGGATGGGAATGATGTGGCTCTCCAGATGTTAGACTGCAGCTCTCATCAACCACAGCTGGCATAGCCAGTGCTGGGGAGTGCTGGGAGCTGCAATCCAGCCATATCTGGAAAGCTGCATGGATGCTTTTGCTGGCGTAGATGGTGTCCACAGTTTCAGAGACGAATGTGTGTGTTCTGCTTTTCCAGAGATTATGCAAAAGGACAGAATAACAGCTCCAAATCTGTGTTAGGAACTGACTGAGGGATCTTCATCCGGAGTTTTGTTAATCTGTTTAAAACACACATGAAGGCTTTTAGTGGCAATGCAGAGAATTGTGCCTGAAGCAGGTTGAGAATCCATCATCTCGAAAACCAGAATTATAAGAGTTGCTGCAGGGGGGAACTTCAAAGGTCATCCAGTCCACCCTCAGCAACTTCACACCCCAATAGATTGCTGTGCAGTGTGAAGCCCTTAAGTGTGGAAGAGCCCATGTCCCCTACTTTGTAGATGATCTCCTCGTCTCGCTGTTCTTCCTGTCCAGATGTTTCTCCTAATGTTCAGCCCAAATCTTCCAGCCCCTCATTTAAAGCCGTAGTTTCTCTGGCCTTCTTGAAAGCGTGGCACGCAGAACTGGATACAGTGGTCCTCCAGATGAGATTTGACTCATTTGGATACTGGCCACCCAGGAAGTAAGACTCTTCAAAGTTGCAGGCTTTCTGAAAGGCACCTCAAAAGTCCTGCAGAAATGGGACTGGGTCTCAGAAGTGGGCTTGCGTGCGTACGTGTGTTTCCAATTCAGAGGTAATTAGTCTGGTGTCAAAGGATGTGGTTTGAGTTCAAATGCACCCTCATTTTCCTCCATACACAAAGGAAGCCCCTGAATGTTGTTGTTGTGTGCGTTTGAGTCATTTCCAACTTATGGTGTCCCAAATGCAAACCCATCACAGAGTTTTCTGGGGGCTGAGAGTGTGTGACGAGCCCAAGGTCAGCTCATGGGCTTTCATGGCCCAGCAGGGAATCAAACCCTAGTCCCCAGAACTTGGATAGGAGGCGATCGATGAATACCAGGTGTTGGAGGCTATAAGAAGGAGGAAATGGCAAAACCATCTCTGAGTATTCCTTGCCTAAGAAAACCCTTGGAAATTCAGAGGGACTCTGTAAGTCAACAGGTGACTCGAAGGCTCATAATACACATGATTTCCCTTCTTGTGAAAACTATGGTTTTATTCATGCAGGCTGAAATAATATTTGGCTGCTTTGCTGCAGCATCACACTGCTGGCTCATGTTCAGTGCCATTTAAAAGAATAAAGTGAAGGGTCACTAGCATATGCAAAAAGAATGCCCATGGGCAACAAATAGCCTGCAGGCCAGACCTTGACCACCCTCTGAGTCAGAGTGTTGTATTGATCCAGTTTCTATTCCACACTGAACCTCAGAGCTCCATTTCAGCCCAGTCTACCTTGTAAGTTTGTTGTGAGGATGAAATGGAGAAGAGAAGGACCACGTGTGTTCATGTGAGGTTCTTGCAGAAAGAAAAAAACTACAAGTGTTAAAAATGATGATGCTACTGGACTATGGCAACCCACTGCTTGGAGAGAACTTTGTTTTGAACACCCATCTTTTATTGATTTTAAGAGCTGATGCTTCTGCATCCCACCCCTTCTTTATTTTTGTCTGTGTGTAGTCAGGCCATATGTTCAGCTGCAAGCCACATGCTGTCGCGTAACACTTGCATGCGCCAGCTCTCAAAGCCAAAGACAAAACTGGAGTAAAATTACATTTTCTGGACTGCCAGGCCTTGCATTCCTTAGCTAGCAGGGCCAGTGGCTATGCTGGCTGGGGATTCTGGGAGCTGTAGTCCAAAAAAGGAACTTTTCTAAGCTCTGGCTCTGGAAGCTGAGCTGCAGAGATGCAGATCCAGGAACGCTAGCTGAAACCTTTGAGGCTGTGTTCTTGGGTATACTTCTATAGGTGTAAGCCCCATTGAAAAGAATGGGAGTTAATGTGGCTGATCGCTTCAATCTGAACAGGCCTTTCCCGGGGCTTTAAAAGGCAGACAGGCAGTTTGCAGGAGAGGGAGGTGAGAATTTCACTTTTGATCTGAGTTCACCCAAATGCACAAAATTTGAATGTGAAAAAAAACCAAAAAACATGGATGGATTTGTCCACTCCTTGCAGGTGCAAGTGAGAATTTCCTTCTGGCTTTTGATCTGAATTTGCCCAAATGTGCACAATTCAAATATGGGAGAAAGCAAAACTGTCCTTAATTTGAAAAGAAGGGGAAATGACTTGATTTTTTCTTTCTCGTTTCCTTCCACCTACTTTTTTAAGCCAGACAGGAAAAAGTTAATTGAATCTCTAAACTAGCTGAATCTCTACTGCCTCTCTGCCTTCCAGATAACATCCTCTTTCCCTGGGTGTGATTTTTGAGAGGGGAGGAAGCAGCTGGAGAGGTAGACCCTAGAACAAGCTTATTCGGTGGGATCAGAATTAATTTCTCGAGTTCCAGCTTGGAACCCAGTTCCAACCTCTGCTGAAGGAACATGGGGACCTACCTTCATCTGTTTGCAGCAGATTCATGCCTTAATCTGGGCCTGGTTTGTTGGAATTCTCTGGACTGGGCGACCCTAAGGTGAACCGATCACAGGGCTTTCTGGGGCTGAGAGTGTGTGACATGCTCAAGGTGGGCTTCCAGGGCTGAGCAGGGAATCGAACTCTGCTCTCCAGGGTCCCAGTCCAATGCACTATACCACATTGGCTCTTGCTATCATTCTATTTTAACTGTGTCAGCTGCATCCTACGGAAAAGAAAGATTTGTAGTTTGGCGGTGCGCTGTAGCTGTGGCAGACATTTTTAAAGATCCCTGCCTAAACTGCAAATCCTAGAATTCCATAAGATGTTGCCAGGGCAGTTAAAGTGGAATCGTAGAGCTATAAAGTTGTTGTCTGGAAGGGTCCAAGCTTGGACTAGTTATTCCTCTAGCTTAGTCGTGTCTGCTCTGATAGCTTTCTGCTCCGTTCTCCAGGGTTTCCAGCAGATAAAGGTTCATCCTATCATGTGCTCGCTGATCCTCTTTTTTTTAAAAAAATTAAGCTCTGGGGATTGAAGCTGCGACCTGGTACATGCCGAGAGGTGTAATCCAGATAACATAGTCATGTTTGCTAGAGAAGGTCAAGAATGCAAGAATGGAGGGAGCTGATTTGGGCCTGCATTTGTGCCTGTTCGCACTAGAAGGTTCCAAAATGTACTGCAGTTGTGAAATGTACAATAGAAAATGGAGATACAACCTTAAGGTTAAAGGTCAAATGATTTATGCTGGGAAACATTAAAGTATTGCCTCCCGGTGCTTTTGTGGCCCCTGAAACCTTGCAGAGGGGGAAAAAAATGATGCTAGCAGATCCGTGCAGAAAGTGTGACTTCCCCTCCAATCTTCCGGGGATAATCATGTGGCCCTCAGTATACTGGACTAGAAGTCCCATCAGCCCCAGCCAGTGGAGAGGGATGCCGAGAGCTGCATTCCATCCATATATGTTGGTTTTCACTCCTGATTTAATCACTTCACTTTCACACCACATCTTTTTTGTAGTGGACTGGTTTGTTCTTTAAAGTGGAAGTCAAGTTGCAGTTTCCGTAGTGCCTGTTTGCACTGCACAATAATAGTGGTATGATTCCACTTTAACCGCCATGGCAACATCCTATGGAATCTTGAGACTGGCAGTTTAGGGAAGGCCATTGAGAAATCCCAGCCAGAGAGCTCTAATGCCTCACCAAACTACAGGCCCTATAGGAGTTAATGTGGAATAGAGGGCTATGTCATACCATCTGATCATCTTAGTTGATTAATCCTGTTTTCTCATTTTTTCAGTTTGCTTTAAAGTGTCCCAATTTCTCTCTCCTCTGTTCCTCCTTTGTCCTCAACTTACTCCAATTGCTGCAAGTTGAATTCAACATGCACAAGTAGTTGGCACACAATTAACTCAGGAAGGGGAAGAGGAGGAGAAGAAATGGAATCTTGCCCTTCCTAGTTGGCTCAGGCAAAAGCTAACTGCAGCAGCCTCTCCAAGCTTGTGTGTCCTTCCTCATTAATATATATATTTTTTGCCATTTTGACCACGCGCTGATGTTGCTTGGCCATGCATGTCCTGGATTTCATTTGCAAAATGTGGGAGGGGGTGCTGTATTTGTGTAGCATGAATGGGGGGGCTGGAGTGGACTTCAGCTGAGCTCTCCAAAAGATCTCTTCAGATGACCTCAGTGGCTCTTTTAAAGAAGTCTGCTTCTTGGATGACCAGGTGCTCCCAAATCCTTTTGTATTTCCTTCACGGAGCTCTTTTCAAGCAGGCTTTGCGAACTCCACGCCGCTCTTGCTGCGTTGCCAGCTCCTTCTCAATGCCTCCCTGTTGCAAGGCCGGCTGGGGGCTGACGCAGCCCAAATGGCACTCTCTGCCCTTTCGTTGCCCCCTCCACCTCCAGCCTGGCAGAAGGAGAAAGCCCCCCATTCATGTGCTTCTGGAAAGCCGGTTGCAGAAGGACCCTGTTTGTGTTGCCACAGTTGGTGCATGAAGAAAACAGGCTTCTGAGAAGCCCAGCAGGCCACAGCTGGGACCTTGGCAGCGCCCTCTCATCTTCTTGGGGCCCCTTTCCGCTCTCACCGTTTGCGTGGGGTGCAAGAAAGGGAGCCAGCGCTGACGGTCATTTGTGGCACGTGCATGCGTTTGGAGACAGAGGCCATTTCTGCACTACACTGTGATAGTGCTATTGCTCCACTTTCAACATCTTACGGAGTCCTGAGGTTTGCAGTTTAGGGAGGGACATTTAGAGGCCCTCAGTAAACTACAAAGCCCAGAATTCCACAGGAGGTTGAAAGTAGAATAATAGCACTTATAACAGTGTGGGTGGAAATGGCCAGAGCTTGGAGAACTTAATTTTTTTTAAAGATTTTACAGCTCTCCAAATTCCTAGCCGGTTGCATTAAAAAAATTCAACTTCTCCAAATGCACGCAATGGAATAGCCAGAGACTGTTTCATTTAGAGCTTTGAGATACAGCTACGAAGTAACAGGTTGCTAGTAAATCCTTCCTTTTTGCCTTAACAAAGCATGACTAGGTTGCATTGTAACCTAACAAGGAATAACTTCACTCTTTTTGCAGACTTGAGTGTAAACATTTGAGATATCGAATCTTTATTATTACAGTCATAGACCAGCATCACAAACACTTAAATAGGATACAAAATAAAAAAGGTGAGTGGCGAAGATCCGACAGTAATATACAGTAAAATAGAATTTTTTAAAATCCAGTAAAATACAATTGATATAATAATAGGAATTCCAAATTAAAAATAAAGCTAAAAACAACCACCTAAAACACAATTATAGTTCAATTTTTGAGAAAAGTTTATCAGGCCCATCTACATTATTTCAGTCATATAAAAGATTTAAAGATAAAACCTAATCTAAGTTAAAATATACAAAATAAAATTTTAGCCGTTAAGTGCCTTTACCATTCAAC
This sequence comes from Iguana delicatissima, assembly GCA_948472985.1. NCBI lineage: Eukaryota > Metazoa > Chordata > Lepidosauria > Squamata > Iguanidae > Iguana > Iguana delicatissima. The sequence goes on along the minus strand of CAOKZL010000714.1, from coordinate 287,460 downwards.
TTCTTAGACTAGCAGCAGCAGCAGCAAAAAATCTAGCCACTAATAGAGAGATCTGTGATTCCCTACCCTCTAATAAATATTTTAAATAATAGTCAGTAGTTCTGCCTGGGAGTTGCTGCAGCATAGGAATAATCAGTGAAAGTGGAATCTCTTTATAAAAAAGGCAATGGAGTAAGACGTGCTTAACTGATTCCACTTCTTCAAGTCCACATGGGCAAAGTCGCTCAGGATAAGGAGTTCTATTGAACCTGCCCTGCAGTACTGCGGATGGCAAGACATTAAATCTCGCTAGCTTGAAGGCTTTCCTGTACATTTGAGATACTCCCATGTATATTAGTTTGCCACTTACTTTAATTACAGCGTGCAGGTTCACTAATTTTGCAGGTTTTTTTTTTTTTTATCTCAGGCCAGTAACTTATAGCAATCTCTAGTAGGTGTGTTTTTTTTTTTAACCCAAGTAACTATTTCAATTACTTCCAAGTAACGAGAGAGTAAAAAGCTTTGCTGTTGTGTGCCTTCAGCTCCATTTCCAGCTTGTGGTACCCTTAAGGTGCACCTATCATGGGTTTTCTGGGGCTGAGAGTGTGTGACACACCTAAGGTCACCCATGACCAAGTGGGGAATCTAACCCTGGGGTCATAGTTGGACGCTCAAACGACTTACACTATGCTGGCTCTAAGTAAAAGGCTAGTTTTAACTGGACTACCCCCTCCCTCCTATGGCAACCTTCATCATTCTCATTTTTTAAAAAGGTTGCTGTGGGGGGTGGTAGTTACTTTTAAGGTGACTTTCCAAACTCTGATTTCGTGGAGAGAGGTTGCGTCCACTACGTTGTTTGTGCGTGATGTGGGGGCAGTGAAGCTCTCCGGCAAGGTTGTGCTCTTTTCCTGAGGATGTTGTGTGAAAAGGTTTTGTTTCTTTTCTTTTTTTTCCGCAGAAGGGGAGCACAGAAGAGGAAGAAACAGAAATGCAGCTATAGCTGAGCTGCTGTGGTGTGCGTGTGTGTGTATATGTATGGAGGGGGTGGAACTGGTTTCCCACTTGCGCCACATTTCCTGTGCTGACAGGAAGCGAGTCACTGAGTCGCCGCTCTTGGGCCCTCTCGGACGGCTACCTGCCCAAAAAGAGACCGATTCTCTGGCCGGGTGAGGGGGAACATGAGGGGGACGTGGGGTGCCGAACGGGTGGGCAGGGGCCGGGTTGGGGCTCTTTAAACTGGGCGGAGGAGGACTCTGCCTTTCCTCCAAAATGGCCAGATCCAGAGAACGTTCTTCCATCTTTCAGGGGGATTATGTCCAAGAAGTGGTTGCTTGTGGATTTCTCCCACCTCTGCAAAAAAACAACAACCCCAAACCCTTTCTTTTATCATATCCATCCGCATGTCATCCCATCCCGCCCCTCATAACCCCGGTCTAGCTTTGGTGGTCATCGCCATCTTTGTCTGTCCCTCCATAGCTCTCCGAACGGTCTTTTCCTGCTATCAGCAGCTGAATGAATGCCACTGCTAACGGCTGTTTCCTTCCTCAGAGAACAAACCTTTCTTTCCCTCTGCACGTCCAGCCAGCTTAAGATGGCAACCGCCATTCCCTTGCGGGACGAATGCCTGAGGTGTGTTGAGGACACGGGGAGATCTCTGGCCACCTTGGTTTTATCCTGTGGGAATTTTGCTCCTGGTTGGCCCTGGAAGTTTGTCAAGGAGCGGTGGCCCTCTGCAACTTGGTTTGCTCATTTGATCCACCTGAAGGCATTTATTGGAGTTTAGAAATGGGGGAAGCTGCAACTCCTGGGATCTGTCAGCCAAAAAAGTAACATTCCTAAGATCTGCTCTCTGTTCTGCAAGGAAATTCCGTTGCTTTTCTTGTGGTTGTGACTCAGTGGCAATTCTCTAGCACAGGTCCCAGGCGCAAAAGACCCATGGTAGAGAGACTGAGACTGTTAGAGATTGCTACTGAGTCTTTGGATGTCTTTGACCTGTAGTGCTGGGGTTGCGTGTGGTGAGGAACACAGAGGGACTGTAACAAAATGTGGCAGCATCTCCACTGTCTTGAACAGTGTCCTGAACAGGGATGCTCGTGTAGAGGTCTGAGCTTTGGCCTACGACCCTGGAGACCAGAGTTCGATTCCCCGCTCGGCCACGGAAACATACTGGTTAACCCTGAGTAGGTCGCACATGTTTTGGGGGGTGTGCCTTGTGCCCACTCTTAATGTAAACTCTGCTATCTTACTGTATGGGGTTGAGGCTGGGGCAGCCCAGCCTTGTTTCCAAAGTAATCACCCCTTCCGTATCCACGCTGAAGGTTGTTTGAAGGAAGGATGAGGTTGAGGGAAGATGTGTTGCTGATGTAAAGTGTCGGTAAGAAAGTCAAGGCAGAAAGGACAAAGGCAGGTTTACAGTTGAACATTAAGAGAAGAAAAATAAGGACCGCTGATGGCTGACATAGCCTTAAAGGAGATGATGAAGGCATTGAAAGGGTTCAAGATTTTCCATCCCTTGGCTCAGTCATTAATCGGAATGGAGACAGCAGTCAAGAAATCAGAAGATGACTTAGGGCCTTTCCGCACTACCCTGTTAATAGTGCTATTATTCCACTTTCAACCTCCTGTGGAATTCCGGGGTTTGTAGTTTAATGAGGCCAAAGATCTCTCCCCCTGAGAATTCTCCCTAAACTGCAAACCCCAGGATTCCATAGGATGCTGGAAGTGGAATTATAGCACCAAAGCAGCGTAGTGTGGAAAGGCCCTTGACTTTGAAAGCCAGCTATGAAGGAACTAGGCAAGATCCTGAAGTTTAAAGACACATCATCAAATACTAAAGTTAGGATTCTCGATGCCATGGTATTTCTAATCTCTATGGATGGTTGTGAAAACTGGGCAGTGAGGAAAGCTGGTAGGAAGAAAATCAACTCCTTTGAAATGTGGAGGAGAGATCTACAGATAAATGAAGGGGTCCCAGGGCAAATCAAGCCCGAACTCTCCCTAGAAACCAAGATGTCATACTTTGGCCATATCATGAAAAGACCTGACTCACTAGTAAAGACAATAATGCATGGTAAGGAGGAAGGCAGCAGGAAAAGAGGAAGACCACATTACAGATGGACGGATGCAATCAAGGAAGACACATCCATGAATCTGCAAGACTTGAGCAGTGAAGGAAAGGGTGACGTGGATGTCTCTCATCCATAGGATTGCCGTCAGTCAAAGTTTACTTGACGCAATTATCAACAAATTTAGGGCAGAGCCAGTGTGATGTAATGGCTAGAATTCTGGACTAGGAAACTGGAAGAAAAGGATCTGAATCCCCACCCAGAGTGTGGCTTTGGGCAAGTCACACTGTCTCAGCCTTAGAGGAAGGCAATGGCAAACCTCCTCTGAATAATTCCGAGGGATGAGGATTCCATAAATCCGCGCTGAGTTGGGGGAACATAACAGCACAACAAGCCAATGTAATGTAGCAATGGATATTGGACTAGGACTCTGGTAAGTCCGGGGTTTGAAACCCCCTAAGCAAGGTCCACTCTCTCAGCCTCAGAGGAAAGCAATGGGTAGGGTTGCCGTAACTGCAAAGTCAAATTGAAGGCACACAAGGACAGCCAACAGTGTAGGATAAGTGTAGGTTAAAAGCATGGTTAGTAAAAATAAAAACCAGACGTGAACTTGAGCCTGAAGCAGTTTTCTGTTTTGGTTTGTAGGTGTGGAAAATGCAGAAACCAACTTAATGTGTGAAAATCAGTCACCACAGCCAACAGCCTTTTGCTCTACAGCCACACGGAGGTGTGATGCTGGTGTTGTACATGCTTGAACTCTCCCTCACTTTTGTTGCAGGTAATTTTTTTTGCCTTTTCTTTTTTTCCTGTGTGAAATTTCTCCTCCCTGCCCCATGGGTAAAGGACTGCCCGTTTCTGGCTTTGAGATTTGTGCTGAAGTTGTACATGCATTCAGACAGCTCCCTGGTCAGAAGTTCAGGTCTGCTTTTTATCCCTTCTAGAGGAAATCTTCCACTTTTGAAAATGGTTTATATTCCATCCCTTCCAACTGTCCTGGTTTGGCAGGAACCACCCCAGCCTCACGTTTGCAGCTGGCTTTGAAATGCAAACGAAATTCTGACCCATTCCTGGCCGTTCCATGTTTGTCACTGGTTTTTTGGGGAAATCTTTCTAAGGCAGAGTTGAATAAGTTGTGTTCCTCCACTTAAACTGCAACTCCCATCATCCTCAGCCAGCATAGTCAATGGAGAGGGATCACAGGAAGTGCAGTCCAGTAGCATCTGGAGGGCCACACCTTTCCCATCTCTGTTTAGAAAGAACTAATTGTGTTAATGTGCTGATGTTTGTAACTTTTGGTGTAAAGGAGAGGAACTCAACCTTCTGCAGCCTATGGACGGGTTAACTGCAACTCCCTTCATCCACAGTTAAGCATGGTTCCCTCTCCCCATAGATTATGGAAGGCTAAATCCCTCTCCTTTATAAGAGGTAGCAATAGTAGTAATAGTATGTGATGCTCATTGGAAAGAAGGGAGGAGAATCATATCATATCATATCGCCATTCTGTGACATTTCAACTGTTCTTTCTTGCTTGATTTCCGAGTAATTAGCTTTGTTCCATCACAGTGCTGGGGAACGTGTGACCTATCAGATCTAATTGGGATTGTATCTCCCATCAACCCCCACCAGCAAGGCCAGTGGGGAGTGATGATTCGACCAGCAGACCAGAAGTTCTTCTCCCTAGAGAAGACTAGGGGTGGGCAAAGGGCAGCCCCCTAGACCCATAGTGGGCACATGGTATCCCATGGATGGCAACGTAGGGGGATTCATGACCCTCTAGAGCAGTGGTTCTCAACCTGTGGGTCCCCAGATGTTTTTGGACTTCAGCTCCCAGAAGCCCTGAGCATTGACCATAGTGGCTGGGGCTTCTGGGAGCTGAAGTCCACAAACATCTGGGGACCCACAGGTTGAGAACTCTGCTCTAGAGGGACATGTTGGACTATAATTCCCATCAGGTCAGCCCACCCAGCGTGGTCTGGTGAGGAATGATGGGCATCAAAGAACCCCTGTGGGGAGCTGTCCGTACCTCATCCCCTTCTCAAAGCGAGGGTGTCCTTTCCGCCTGAGAACGACCCCCTAATAGAGTTCCCTTCTGCCTGAGAACAATTCTCTTCCTCATTAGACGGCGGTCTGAGGTTTCTTCTCTCCATCATCTGGCCAGAGTTTGATGACAGGAAACCGTGTCTGGTCTTTGATCGTCTGCAGAAGTCTGAACTTAACGTACTTCCCCTTCGGTGTGCGGAAGTGAAGCGTGCCCACCTCGGCTTGGGGACGGCAGCCTCGGTACGCTCACCGCCCGCTCCCCTGAGTCACCCTGTGCGTTCCCAGCCTGGGGCAAGAGAGAGGGAGCTGAATTCTCTCCCTGGCTCTCGTTCCTAGCTGGAGCAGAGTTCAGTAGCCGTCCTCGGAAGGTCTTTAGTAACCGTGACAATCACGACGTGCCTTTGTTGATTTGGTCTCTCCATCTGTAACCCGGCACTCCCTCTCTTCCTCCTGCCTTCTGCCTCCCCAAACATTGTTGTCTTTTCCAGCGAGTCCAGTCTTCTCATGATCTGCCCTAAATATAGCAGCTTCAGGTGTCTCCAACCTCTGCATCTTCTTCTTTTCCTGCTGCCTTCTGCCTTCCCAAGCATTATTGTCTTTCCTAGTGAATCCTGTCTTCTCATGATGTGGCCAAAGTACGGCAGCCTCAGTTTAGCCTTCTTGGCTTTTAGGGAGAAGTCAGGCTCGATTTACTCTAAGAGCCATTTCCCTGTCTTTTCAGCAGTCCAGGCACTTCTCCGTTACCTTATTTCAAAGGAGTTGATTTTCTTCGTACCAGCTTTCTTCACTGTCCAGCTTTCACAGCTATGCATAGAAATTGGAAATACAATGGCGCGGACAGTCCTAACTTTAGTCTTCAATGGTATATCTTTACATTTCAGGATCTTGTCCAGTTCTTTCCTAGCTCCCCTTCCAAGTCCTAGTATTTGATTTCTTGACTTCAGTCTCCGTTCTGCCTGAGCTGAGGGATGGAAAATACAGAACTCTTTCAGTGTCTTTGTTGTCTCCTTTGAGGTTATGTAAATCGTCTCTTGTTCCCTACCTCTTCCCCTCTATGCAGGTGGGATTTTGCAAGAGGCAGAGAGGTGTTTTTATCTTGCAGCCCTCCCATGGCCGTGCCATCTGTACGGCGTGGGAGAGAGCCCTTTGGATGCTGATTGGGAACGACAAGGGTTTGGACCAGGTGGGTGAGGATAAAACGCTACACCGAACAAGTAGGCTAATCAGCTCTCAGCGTCGGCAGGATTTTATCCTAAGTAGGTGTGAACGGAGTCCTCTCTTTATGGGGCTTAGCAAGGTGTATGGGAGCGTTTAAAGACAAGTGTGCTTCTGGGCACATGCAGAGTGCTAGGCTTCCTTTGAGGGAAGACTACCTTCAGGCTACACAGGGAGGCCTCTTCCAAACTTGACTAGGGTTGTGTGCGTGTGTGTACTGCCACTCCCAGCAGTCCTCACCATCAGTTATGCAGGCTGGGGTTGCTGGGAATTGCAGTCCAGTAGCACATAGGATGCACTACACTGCTTTAGGGTGAGTAGCAACCAGTCAGTATATGTGTATGTCTGCTTAAATATAATGTGTTTCCGTATAGCAGGGTCTTTAGTGTCCAGGAGACCTTGGATGGCTGCGTTCACCCCACCTTACCCTCCTAAAAAAAATCCCCCCTCCCCTAAAATGTCTTCTGGGATCATGGAGTGTATTTTTGCCTTGTTTTATTGCCTTTTTTATAATAATTTTTTTTATTTCTTATCCGCCTCTCCTCAAGGCTCAAGGCGAGGTCCAACACAAATTCAAATACAGTTAAAAATGTGTCATGAGTTAAAATACACTAAAAACAAAACAATTTAGGATACAAATATATCATAATTAAAAGTACACAGAGTAAGCCTGCTGGAAGAGATAGGTTTTTAGTATTTTTTGCATTCAGACAGCCTATCGTTCTGTCGAATCTCTTCCAGCAGGCCATTCTGCAGTCTAGGGATGACTGACATGAGGATCCGACTGATAATCAATCTGGCTGCCATATTTTGGAGTTTCCAAATTTGGTGCAGAGATAGCCCAATGTGTAGCGCATTGGAGAAATCCAACCTTTTAGGCCCAGGGGAGGGTGATTTGGGGGACAGGAAGTGACCAGAAGTTTGCTTCGTGTTTTTAAAAAACACCTTTCTGGGACCCAAAATGGTGTGTGTAAAATATGATCAAAAATATGAAATATAATCAACTGGCTACACTGCTTTAGGCTGAGTAGCAACCAGTTTTGATATGTATGCCTACCTATGTACCTATTAATGCATCTCCTATGTACCTATTAATGCATCTCATCCCCTCCCCACGGGACCCCTGCTTGTGGGCAGAGCCCCCTTCTGCATGGAACATTCTGTGCAGAGTTGCTGCAACTTGGTATAAGCTGAACGGGTAGCAGTTTCCTCTATTTCTCTTAGGCAAAATGTTCTTTCAATGGATTGACAGCCAGAGCTTAGAGAAGTTCCTTTTTTGGACTAGGGCTTCCTAGGAATTGTAGCCCCAAAATAGTAACTCATGGGAACTGACACTTTCCCTCGGCTCCAGGAGTTACGGCATGGCCTCCAGAGCATGATGCATGGTTTTGGAAGCTCCGTTGGCATATATTTTCCAAATTCTCATCAAATCACATCATTTCCACTTGCTCACCTCGTTCCCCTTTTCTCTTCGTTGCAGCAGCTGGCTTTCAAAATGTCTGGAGAGGCTTGCCTGTTCCTGGTGATCGCTGATGTGCCGAGATACCTGACGGCAGCGTGCTGATTTCCTTCCCAGCTGCTGAATGGAGCCTGCCTGCTCTGGTGCCGAAGGACAACTGGAAGGCCACCGGAAGCAGCTGCTTTTTAAAGGCTTTGGAAGCCACTCCCCATGGGCGGAGCACTGACGCCTTCCACCAAACAGACTGCGGCCCGCTCTTTGTGGAGTACTTGATTGGCTGGGAAGCCCAGGAGGCGGAGCTGCGTTTCCTCCAGTTGGAGGCCTCCCCGTTTGGCGGGCCGTGCGAGGGGGAGAGGTGTCCGCGGTTGCCCGGGGGCGATGCAGTCGGACGACCTCTTCATCCGCAAGATCCGACGCCACACCAGCCGCCCACCTCTCACCTCCCTCTCCTTCGACGCCTTCCGGGCACCCAAGCCCCAGGTGGGAGGGGGCCCCCTCCCAGGCGGCCCTCCTCCGCTGAGGTCCCCGAGGCGAAGCTATCTCATGCATCGCAGCAACAGCGACGTGACGCTCAGTGAAGGGGAGCTGGCTGTTGCCACCCCGGCTGCCCCAGCTCTCCCTTGCCGCCAGTGCCAGGAGGTGGAGCCGGGCTTCATCGCAACAGTAGCAGCAGCCCCGGTTCATCTGTCAAGGGGGCAGCGCCTCTTCGGGCCCGGGCACACAGCCATGAAGAGCCACGGGCCGGCAGCCCCACCGCGCGGCGCTTCCGCGACCCCTTGCTGCTTCTTGGACTGTCGACCAGCGAGGTCTGGGAGACGGAGGCAGATGGAGTGACGCCCGGGGATGGAACTGGTTTCCAGCCTGTGCCGGAGGCAGCTGCCCCAGTGTGGGGCCGCCATTTGGCCCACTATGATGTGCAGAGCATCCTTTTTGAGCCGGGCGGGGTGGCCAGGGAAGCAGAAAAGCAGGGCAACATCACCACGGGGGCGTCAGCCGCTTCTCAGTCCCGCCTGCCGGACACGACGCCCCCCTCCGAGGGCGAAGCGAGCGAGGAGAAGGATGGGTCCCTGGTGCTCAGCTGCCCCTGCTTTCGGGTGGAATCGGGGGGCGAATCTGAGTCCGGGATCGGCCAACACCGGGGCTCTCTGGCCGGATTCCACTGCCCGAACATGGCGGTTTCTGTGCTGGAGGAACCTCGTGAAAGCTACGGGCAGAGGACCAGCCGGGCTGGACATGCAGTCGAATACGCTGACCTGGGAGCCTGTTACTATCGAAAGCATTTCTACGGCAAAGGTAAGGGCGCATGCCAGAAGTGGAGTCGTGGAGATCACAATGGCGAGGACGTTGCGGCTGGTGGCTTCCGTGTTAGTGGGACAATGCATTTGCTCCCAGTTTTAGTTCAGAATATAAAGGGGATCTCTCCAGCGTTCTCAATCCTCTTCCAATAATAGGTTGAGCCCTGTGGAGAGCTCCTTCAAAGCTCTGATTAAAACCTGGAATGGATTCATTGCCTCAGTGACATGGAAGCACAGGTGAAATGGTTTGGAAACCCAGATGCTTTTCCAGATCCGTTCCCTAAACAATCCTGTGGCTTAGAGTTCACTGAGCAGCCTTTGGCCGATGCTTGGACGAGAAGGTCCTTCCAATTCTCAGGTTTCCTCTCCACCTTGTGTTATTTATGCCTACTCTGACACAGCCGCAATGTGGCTGAAGGAAGTGAGTTGTCGTCTCATCCCTTACTCTCAGTTCGGTTCTTACTTCTTATTGCCAAAACAGATCTGACTGTGGCTGCAAAGTTCCTTCATTTTGCTGGAGCTCTTTGGCTTATAGATTTTTTTTAAATCATATTTATTTATTACAGGTTGAGTATCCCTTATCCAAAACACTTGAGAGCAGAGGTGTTTCCAATTTTGAATTTTTTTGGATTAGGAATACAGTCTTCCCAACACATTCGCTAGGGGTAGGGTCACAGGACCCCCCCTGAAAGTGGAAAAAATGTGAATAACCCTATCCCCTCCCAAACCATATTTCTCAGTCTCAGGAGGCTTGCAGTCCCTATTGAAAATGGCACGGGGAGGAAGCAGAGGGGTAGCAAATAATCCATGAACAATCAGATCCACAAAAGTGAAACCCGCAAATGTGGAGGGCTGGCTGTACCTGTGTATCATGCTTTTACCTGTGTACTATTCTGCCCTTTCATCAGTTCTCCTCATCTTGCCTTCTTCCTGTAGGGAAAATTAGGGAATTGCAAAGGCTCATTTGGGATTACGTGTGCTGCCTGCAAAGCAAGCTGAGAGGGGGAGGGAAAAGGTGCCAAACTGGCTGAGAGACTTTGCAAGTGGCATGCGTGTGCATAGTTCGGAGTAAACGTCCCGTAATTCCCTCATGTTCCCTACAGGAAGAAGGCTGGGTTCTGCTTTTCAAAAGTTTTGGAGTTTGGAGCAGTTTGGATTTTCAGATACTCAACCTGTATTTATATTTGCATATCCTGTTAAGTTAATGGAAAGGCGTATAGCTTTCCTCTTTCCCACTTAATCAGGACAACAACATGAGGTAGGTCAGACTGAGAGATTGGCCCTAGGTTATCCAAAAAGTTTCGTTGCTCATTGAGAACTAGAAGCTTGATCTCTGAGCCCTCCTTAAGATGGGATTTTCCCTTCTCTCTGCCCAGAGCACCAGAATTACTTTGGGGTGGATGATCAGTTGGGCGCTGTGGCCGTCTCCCTGCGGCGCGAGGAGAAGGAAGGCAGCACCGGCCCGCAGTACAATTACCGCCTTATTGTACGGACGAGTCAGGTGGGTAAAGTTTATTTTCCACCACTGGGCTGTGTGATGTGTTTTGCAAGGGCCAGTCCTTCTCTCAAAGGGTTGTACTTTGCATCAGGAAGCAAATCAGAGGAAGGAGAGATTAGTGGTGAGAGGCCGAGAACATGGAGTTCAGAGAAGGAAGGCTTGTGAAAATACACAAGGGTTTTATGAGGCAGGTTAGTATCCACAAGCAGGGAGCCTTCTGTTTATCCGTTTCTTTATGCAGTTGCTTATTTAATTTACCTTCTGCTTTTCTCCCAAAGCAGCTTACACTGTGCCGTAAAACAAAATACCTAAAGCTTTGTAATACAGAAATTTTAAAGCGTTAAAGAACAATCCACTTAAAAACATCAATTCAGAACAGTTAAAAGCAAATTAAAGCATATTGCACGTTGGGAAATAGCATGCTCGTTGCACTGCCCCAACCTGTTAAAAGCAGAAGGCGTGTTGAAATAACAACGTCTTGTATGAAAAACAAACAGAGAGCGGGCCAGGCAAGCTTTCCTAGGAAGGGAATTCCATAGTCTGAAAGCAGCCTCTTTGCATGGCAACGTTGCTGCTATTTCCGTTTTCCTCCGAGCATAATCCCAGTTTCTCTGCCACTAAAACTGCTGCATTTGTTAGCCTACGTTGCGGTACTGTTTCTTTTTTAAAGAAACTGATGCAGAGCGTCACTTTCAAAAGCATCCTAATCAGATGGATGTGTTTGGGCTGTGTGGTAAATGAGATTCAGCGCCCCGATCCCACTTTATTTCTGGTAGAGGAGGTGGAAGAAAGGAGCAGATGCACCGTAGATAATGTCTCACCTGGGGCAAGAGTGTAGCTGTAGGGGGGTATGGGGCAAAATGATAGCATTGCCTGCCCCAGTAAGAATTCTGCCCACCTGGCTGTGTTTTCCTTCATTCCATAAATCTCTAGCATTGCAGAGAGTAAGAGACTGAAACCCATTCACACCTACAACTCTTGAACTTGCTGTGTTCCCATTCCCTTGGCAGCTTTGGCTGGTCCCCTTTCTTTGGGTGTCTGAGCTATATTTCTAATGCTCAGTTGAATCAGGGAGGGAGGGGACAAAGCAGCACCTTCCCAAAGAATGAGGCATACACACAGGAACCAAACTTGGAGTTATATCATGCCAGCCGTTGGTTTCTTAAGCTGCATAGTGAGATTTAGCTGATGTACCGCATCAGCCAGCATGATGTAGTGGTCTGAGCCTTGGGCTGTAATATTGGAGACAAAGGTTTGATTTGCTGCTTGGACAGGGAAACCCACTTGGTGACACTCTCAGCCACAGGAAAACCTGGTGGTAAGTTCACCGTAGGGTTACCGTAAGTCAGAAACGACTTGGAATGCACATAACAGCTGCGATACTCATTGCTCAGGTGGTGCTGTTGAACTGCAGACATTGGGCCAAATGGTCCCTTGCCCTGAGAGCAGAAAGGGTTTTGGCCTGTGGTCCACTTGTCGGAGTCCTGATTCAAGCCCTCTGGTGTCTTGCCGAGAAAGAGGTTTATTCCAAGATGGAGTGAAAGAGGGCTGGGAGTTCCTAACTGCAGGAATGCGGGTGGAATCCATTAAAAGGGAGGTCCCATCACTGTTACATTCAACCGTGTCGAGCATACTTGCACACTCAGGTGGTCAGTGCCAAATGTTTTGCAGCCGGAATGCAGCCACTGAGAAATGAAAGGGAGATATTCAACATATTTGGGCATCCCCTAGAGACTGTAGAATTATGTATAAAAAGTTATACTTTTGTTTTATTGGGGAGGGGGAGACAAAAAAAATCCAAAGTCCTTCACTGAAAATAAAAACAGGGCACTGAGGATTGAATGTGGTCAATGAACACAGTAAGCAGAGCATCTCCTGTGTAAGGGGAATTTTTTTTGGGGAAAAAAACCTTGCAAAATTACTCATTCTTTCTGAGACATCCTGCTGAGAAATTGCTGAGGCATGCGCAGCCTGTGAGATTTCTCACCTCCATGTGAGAACCAGGCAAAGAGCAACTTCTTGCTGTTTCCCCAATTAAGCCAAATGTCTCTCTGCAAAGCTAGTCTCTTTTTCTTTCTTTTCCTTTTTTTTTTTTGCTTTGGGAATCATAACACGCTCACATGCTCACAGCAATGCCAGAAGGAGTGGTGGATTATTCAGAAACATGTAGTAAGCATCAGTGTAGTTTTGCGTAATTTTCTCGAAAATTGTTCTTACAAATGTGGCAACTCTGATGGGTTGCAGAAGAAAACAATTCACGGTCTTGTGGGTGCGAGGATGTTTCCCTACTGCAGTTTCATGCTCAAGAACAAGACAAGGATGTACACCCTTAGTTGTGTGTCTGCTAAAAAGCGGAATAACATACCAGGAGGAAGTCTCTGGTACATCTACCTTGCCCCTATAAATTGCATTCACTCTTATTTCCCAAGGCTACTCACCAGGGTTGTTGTTATTGTTATAGCTGCGGGTGGACAAGTCCTCAAAGGTCTTCTGAGAACCAATGCAACCCTCTAATCCTTGACAGTTGTCCATCCCTGTTCTCTCCCCTTCATGGCTGCTGTTCCTTCTTTCCTCCTCTCAGCTCCGGACTCTGCGGGGATCCATATTGGAGGATGCTCTCCCCCTTGCTGCCCGCCATGCCACTCCTCGGGGCATCCCTCCCAAGAAATTGCTGGAACACGTGATCCCGGAGCTCAACCTGCAGTGTCTCCGCCTGGCCTCCAGTTCCCCAAAAGTACCGGAGACCCTACTCAAGCTGGATGAACAAGGGGTAAGTTTGGTTTTTTTGGATGGACACCTTCACTCTAGAAGTTTTATATAGAGTTGAAAGAGACCCCAGGGGCCATCGAGTCCAACCCCCTGCTATGCAGGAACACCCATCAAAGCATTCCCAACAGATGGCCACCCAGCCTCTGCTTAAAAACCTCCAAAGAAGGAGACTCCACCACACTCCATGGAGGCAGCAGATTCCACTGCCGGACAGCTCTGACCGCCAGGAAGTTCTTCCTGAGGTTCAAGTGGGATCTCCTTTCCTGCAGCTTGAATCCATTGCTCCTTGTCCTAGTCTCTGGAGCGGCAGAGAATAAGCCTGCTCCCTCCTCAACATGACACATCCCACCTTTGCAGCCTTGTTAAAGCTGAAGGCTTATGAGAGATCAGTTTTATCCGACGTGGAGTCCTCCAGGGGTGTTGGACAGCAACTCTCATGATGAAAGATGTACTCCATAACATCTTTTGGTCTTGGGGAAAAGCAACAGTGGGTTATTTAATGCACAGAACACAATGTCCGTGTGCAGCCCCAAGACTGTTCACAATAGAGGAGGACTGTTCACAATAGAGGAGGCTAGGCAGGCAATGTAATAGGAAAGAGATAAAATTTACGATAAAATTTAATACACAGCTTGTCAATTTCCTTTTCTGAACAACTTCCACAATCTCTCAGCTGAGGTGGCCACCAAAATTGCAGCCCAGCGTAGTCCAGCTCTGTAAATTGTGGTCCAATAAAGTAACTCTTCCAAGCTCTAGTAATAATCCCCCCTAAATTTAGCAGCCCTTAGTCCCTGTCTGAAAGATGGGGCCAGATAGTACTTTTTTTCTTTTTTGTGGTATCCGGGCAACTGGCTTTTAGAGACAACTGTCCACAACCATGCCCGATGAGGAGCAGCTTTGGGTATGTTCGGCTTGGAGAAGAGAAGGTAAAGAGGTGATATGATGGCCGTGTTTAAATATTTGAAATGTTGTCGTAGGGCAAGCTTGTTTTCTGTTGCTCCAGAGACTAGGAAATGGAGCAGTGGCGTCAAATTTCAGGAGAAGAGATTCCATCTAAACATTAGAAGAACTTTGTGATGGCAAGAGCAGTTTGACAGTGGAATGCAAAGCCTTGGAGTGTGGTGGCGTCTCCTTCTTTGGGGTTTAGAAAGAGGCTGAGTGGCCATCTGTTTGGAGTGCCTTGATTGTGTCTTCCTATATGGCAGAAGAGGGTTGGACTGGATGAACCTGGGGGCCTCTTCCAATTCTTTGATTGTGGGATCCTTTGTTGTTGTCGGGGCAAGAAGCTTCTCCTTCTCTGCCTGATGGGTCAGGCCAGGTTGGGCTTCCCCTGGTTGTGACATCTTTCCTGGGAGAACACAACCCTTCCGTTGGTTCTTGGTCCTCTGAACAATGGCAGATGCTTTCCAGCTCTCCGTCCCCGTACTAGTGATGGGGACTTCCGTGTGGTCTCCAACGCAGTTTTTGCGGACCTCAGAGACCTTTGCCTCATTTTATTTCTCCAAAAAATGGGGCACTCCAAAGGAAGTGGTTTTCCTCCAGAACCAAAACAATTTCCTCCAGAACCAAAACAATTTTATAATTCAAAAGCAAAAACAAACAGAAAACTAGTTTTTTTTCTATTTCCCATCACTTCTGGTTTCACTGGGAGGGACTGGGAGAGCTGGTGGAGGTTGGATAATGTGGAATATGACCCTTTGACTTTCTGGGGCTGGTCACTCCTGATGCCTATGTACCCTGTACTGTTCTGTCTTTAATCCTTACACAATATGCTTAAAAATTAGTCCAGCGTGTCCGGAAGGTATCAAGTCAAGGACATGTTTTCATCTCATCCTTCTCTTCCTCCTCCTGCAGCTCAGTTTCCAGCGGAAAGTCGGGGTGCTGTACTGCATGGCCGGGCAGGGCTCGGAAGAGGACATGTACAACAACGAAGAAGCCGGTCCAGCCTTCCAGGAATTCCTGCACCTTCTGGGTGAACGCGTCCGCTTGCGCGGCTTTGACAAATACCGTGCACAGCTGGACACCAAAAGTAAGTGCCTGCTGAGCTGACGGGAGCACAAACTGCTTTTTACGCCTTGAACTCAGAAGTAAGCTGAAGGAAGAGGGGGGGAAAGGGGAAGAGGAGAGAGGAACCGGGAAAAGCAGCTGAAAAAGTGGACTGGCAGAAGGTTAGCTGGGACGGCCTTTGTGCAATTGGAACAGGTGGAGGGGTTGTACGGCGTTATGTGCCTTCAAGTTGTGTCCGACTTATGGTGGCCCTAAGACGAAACTGTGATGGCGTTTTCTGAGGCTGAGAGTGTGTGACGTGCCCAAGGTCACCCAGTGGGTTTCCATTGGCCTCCAGGGTCGTACGCCAATGCTCAAACCACACTGTCCTCCATCCTTGTTGCAAGGTCTGTCTTTTGCATGGAGGGATGCTGGGCTGACCGCTACAGAAATGCGTTTTCCTTCCCTGCCTCTTCGCAGCCGATTCCACGGGGACCCACTCCCTTTACACCACCTATCAGGACTATGAAATCATGTTCCACGTCTCTACCATGCTGCCCTACACCCCAAACAACCGCCAGCAGGTGAGTGTGGGTCTTTATTATCGTTCGCTCCGGTGGGAGGAACAAGCCGGTTGTTCGAGCTTATAGCAAGTAAGCGTGGCTTTTTATTGTTCTAGCCTGGGGGTGTAGCTAGGTGGGACCCAAAAATAAGGATATGCCCACCCCAGCAAGACTTCAGTCCCTCCCGTGAAGTTTTCCTTTGGTCTCCAAATTTCCAACCCTGCAGGAATTTGGAGGCTCAAAATTTAGAAAAACAGTTCAGGCATCCAGAGAGAAGCTTCATGCCTTCCGCAGTGGGGTTTTCCTCTGCTGGCACAGCAAGTTCCTCAAAAGCAAGACCAAAACTGGCAGGTGTCCACCGAAGAATGAACCAAAAAAAAAAAAAAGGAGAACATTTCCCGGAACTACGTATTTAATTCTATTTCCAGTGTACTTCATCCAGACACACTTCTTAATCTAGGGCTACTCTGTGTAGTCCCTGGGTCAATGTGCATTGCTTTTATTTTCATTTATTGAGTTAGTATCCCACCTTTCTCCCAAATGAGACTCAAGGCAGCTTATTGTAATTTTAAAAGACGCACAAATTTATGAAAGCTAAAAAGAAGTGAAATGCCAGTATTGTTAAAAATATATACTTAAAGACAGTAAAAACATCTCGAAAGGAAGATAAGAGTAAAACAGCAGAGCACTTATAGTCACATTTCTGCTCCGTGATTAAATTTCAAAGTTCAAAAGCCTGCTTAAAAAAAAAAAAAAGCTTTGCCTGCCAGCATAAAGAAAACAGGGGGGACCAACTGGACCCCTTGTGGAAGGGAGTTCCACAGTTTAGGAGTAACTGTGAAGAAGATTTTCTCCTGAGTCCTCACCAATGTTGCCTGCAAAGGTGGTGGAAGTAAGAGAAATCCCTCCCTTGCCAATCTTAATGCTCGTGCTAGCTTATTATATACGGAGATACAGGCCATTTCTGCACTACACTGTTATAGTGCTATTATTCCACTTCCGGCCTCCTGTGGAATTCTGGGATTTGTAGTTTCCTGAGGCCAAAGAGCGCTCTGGCTGAGAATCTTAAATGCCCCTCCCTAGACTGCAAACCCCAGGATTCCATCGGAGGTTGAAAGTGGAATGATAGCAATATAACAACGTAGTGTGGAAATGGCCACAGTCTTTCAAATAATCTGAACCCAAGCGGTCTTGTTATTTTACGTTTTATTATTGTCACGTATTATCATTAACATATTTTGTTTTCTATCCTTCAGACCCAGATGGTAAAGTGAGCTGAACGAGGTTGGGCAATAGAATTAAATATACACTTTCCAAGCAGTCTGAGAGTTGAGACTTCTCCTTTTTATTTTATCCCACCAGTTCCTCAGCCTTTTCAATCTGTGTCTGTTTCAGTTCTGGACTCTGGTGTCATTAATGGTGTCTGTTAACGAAGCAGATGTGTTCCTGAGTGTTGCTTCTTGCATAGAATATTTGTTACCAGAAGCAGAAATAACATGGAAGGGATAAAAATAGGTTCTTGCACCACACAAGAAAAAAAGGAAAACATGTTGCAGCAAAGTGTTTATTCCAAACTAACAATGGACACATGGGGAGCAAAACAACCCGGCCAGACAGGGTTTGCATGGGTAAACACAAACGTTTTGAACCTTCGAGAAGTGATGTAAAAGCTTCTTCCAAAATGCATCTAAGGAGTATTTTTTTTCTCTTTCACCAGTTGCCAGTTTGCTTGAGATTTCCATTTCCAAATGTGTGGAACTGTGCTATTTTTTTAAAAAAAAATTAATAAATGTTCTGTGCTTTTCTAATATGCTCAGGTAGCTGGTGAGGCAGGCTTATCTGCTCTCCCCATTTCTCTGTGTTTTGCTGAATTCTGGAGGCAGCTGCTGTATATCTTCCCTGTTGTAGGAAGACACACAGAGGAGCAGCTAGAGCAGAATCTCATTCCCCCCCAAGCACAAGCTTTATTTCAGGGTTTACTTCAGACACGCTGAGGCAACCAGGCACCAGAAATGTTTCTCCAGTCCTTCTTCACCATCTTCCCAGTGCTGATGCAGCTAAAAAGTCTCCCAGCTAGACAGAGAATACATTTAGACTAGCGGCTGTGGCAGGATCCCGAAGGGGTCTCTCCAGCTACCTGTCTCAATGAGCCCTGTGACTTGGAGAGTGCTGCAGTTGTAACTTCCCAGCACTCCAATCTGCAGTATTGGAAAAGTCTTTTGGCTGGCTGTGCTGAACCTTTGGGCCTTTCTGCACTATGCTGTTACAATGCTATTATTCCACTTTCAACATCTTATGGAATCCTGGTTTGCAATGTGTGTGGGGGGGTATTTGGAATTCTCAGCCAAAGATTTCTTTGGCCTCAGGAAACTCCAAACCCCAGAATTCCACAAGATGTTGAAAGTGGAATAATGGCACTATAACAAGATAGTGCGAGGAAAGGCATCGAGTTTTCCCAAAATACAAAAATTCAGAATCATCTGCTCAGACTGCCAGCACACCAAAGGCTGAGCGGAAACGCGAACTCGGACTTTCAGCGTGGATCTTGCCATGCAGTTTCTCTAGTGACCTTCTTCTTCTGTTCCTGTTTTGCAGCTGCTGAGAAAACGTCACATCGGGAACGACATCGTAACCATTGTCTTCCAGGAGCCCGGGGCCCTCCCCTTCACGCCGCGCACCATCCGCTCTCATTTCCAGCACGTTTTTATTGTGGTGAGGGCCCACGAATCTTGCAACGGCCACACCTCCTACAGGTGAGGAAGACGGGACGGAGGGGAAATGCTGGAGAAGCCACCTGACCTTTTGCATTGTCCTCGGTCGTTTCCGCACTAGGCTGTTACAGTGCTATCATTCCACTTTCAACCTCCTGTGGAATCTAGGGTTTGCAATTGCAAACCCCAGGATTCCATAGGAGGTTGAAAGTGGAGTGATAGCACTATAACAGCGTAGTGCGGAAATGGCCATTGTGTGCCACCGTGATAGTGTACCAGTAGATGGGGCTGCAAGACCTGCTCTGAAATCGTAATTGAGATAGCACAAAATACGGTGCCTCAGGCTTTGGGCCTAGCTCCTCAATCAATGCCGTAAAGAAGGCCCTTTTACTGTCAGACTGCTCTCCTTTTAGTATTTTTTTTAGCACTTTTTAAACTATATCCCACCAGCAAGTCTTGATCTTAGCCTTAGCCCTCCTTTGTGTTGCATGCTTTTAGACCATTTTGGACATCCGGTGACCCTATCTTGGGGTGTCTTGGCAAGATTTGTTCAGAGGAGGGTTGTCCTCGCCTTCCTCCGGGGCTGAGAGAGTGTGACTTTTGCCCAGGGTTCGCTCAGTGGGTTTCTGTGGCCAAGTGGAGGTTCAAACTCTGGTCTCCGGAGCCATAGTCCCAGACTTGAGCAACCACCTCTGGTTCTCTCTTGGCCTCCCGGCTAGATTCTAAAAAGCTTTCTGTTTGCTTGGCTCTTGCCTTAAATGCACCTGGATTTCAGTCCGGCGTGATGTAGTAAGGGCGTAAGCATTAAAATAGTGCTTCCACAGCTTTTCCCCTGGTCTGCTCTGCAGGGCTGTTGGAGATTCAGCTTTCTGGACAGTTCAGTTCACAAAGGGTATTGCTTGCTTTCATGTCCAAGCTAAAGGAACTCTCTCTGTGTCTCTCTGCCTTTGCTTAACGAAAGTTCCTCTCTTTTGAATTCTAATTAACTTTAAAACTTTAAAAGCCCCCTGCCCTGCTTAAAATTACTCTGACCTTAATTGGCAAAGTCAGTGCCTGGGTTCCCGGCATCGGTTCCCAGCTCTCTGTTATTCTCTGCAACAATATTTCTTACTCTTTGCTGCTGAGTAAAGACGTGCATGATTCAGTGTTCACTTTGGATTGTTAATAAGAAGTTACTTTATTAGCAACCAAGTTTCAGAATTTTAGTCCTGGGGAAGCATATCTTCTTGCACATGGTGCTATATGATAAGATCACTGTCACCGCAACTCTATAAAAAACCCTCCTGTTTTACAATAAAGGGTCCTTCTCGTTGCTTATGAAAGAAGTGGTTTTGACTTCTCCTTTGGGGGAAGATGTCCCTTTGGCCAAAAGTGGGGACTTTTTCAGGCTGATTCAGAGCTCACTTGCAATTGCATAGACTCCTCAGGGTAATATTTTAGGTCTGGCCCACATATTTTTTTGAGGGTTCAGGGGTAACCCCAACAAAGGACAGCGTGTGGTATATAAAGTTACCATATTTTAGGTCCTGAATGACTTCTTTACTTTCATGACAAGAGGGAAAAACCTTGATTTTTTCGGTGCCATCTCCATTTCAGATTCTCCATCCGTAAAATGGGTAGAGTATTTGCTTAACACCCCCGGGAGGATGTTTTGCAGTGACATGACAACAAGAGTTCTGAAAAGTGATTGTGTTGAATTTTTAAATGCGTTTTTTATTAAAGATGTTTCAGTACAAATGAGAAGCAAGGAAACAAAGGAGAGACAGATAGAAAAAAGGAACAATTAACATCGTTATCGGACTTTCCTACCAGTGATTATAGATTCTACCATATAAAATAAATTCTCCAATTATATACTGTCCATGCACTTCTTCAAGTTAACCAGACCTAAATAATGATCAGAACCTACAGTTAATGGGTTTATTCTCCGTGTTTTGCCAAAATGCAATAGAAGCTTTCCAGTCCTTCAAAAATGACCCCGTTGATTTTTATGATAGTGTTGAATGTTAAGTGTGTGATTGGTGCTGCTTCTTTTTCTCTGCCCACTGGCTGTTCCATCGTCCAGCATGGCGGTCAGCTGTACCAAGGACATCCCGTCCTTTGGCCCCTTCATCCCGGCGGAGAACCGCTTCGTCAAGGGTCTGGCTTTCCGAGACCTCCTGCTCGCCAAAGTCATCAACGCCGAAAACGCGGCCGAGCGCTCAGGGAAGTTCCACGCCATGGCCACCCGCACCCGCCAGGAGTACCTCCGTGACCTGGCCCTCAACCACGCGACCACCAGCACCCTGGAGGCCTCCTCCTCCCGCCTCGCCCTCATCGCCTTGGCCGCCAAGAAGCGGGAGAAGTCCAAGGCGCCCAAGGGGGCGGAGGCGCACAGCGCGGGCGCGTTGGTGTGGGGCGTGTGGGCACGGGACGGCAGCCGAGGCCCCGAGAGCAAGGCTCCGGAGCTCTGGTGCCTGCTGGGCATCTCGGCCGAGTTTCTAGTCCTCATCGATGCCCGCGAGAAGAGGGTGGTCTTCAACTGTTCCTGCCGGGACATTCTGGCTTGGACCTTCTCTGAAAGCTGCACTTTGGACCTCTACTATGAGACGGGGGACTATATTTGCACGCGTGTGGATGAGGGGCAAGCCAATGACATTCGGGATATTGTCCACCGGCTGCAGGTAAGCGTTCCCCATCGTCCGTGGGGACAGGCGGTAGGGACATTTGGATTCTGCTGTGTTAAATAGGAGCCGTGTATTTCCATATTTTCCCCCAAAATTATACTTATTAATTTTTTTTATTTATAATAAAACAAGCAAAATTTGCATTCATATATCTTATACAAAATCATTTCCTCTTATAAATGACATTGTACATACACTCATACCTTATCCAACCATCTGGCTTCCCCCCAAATGAGAGGTAATAAAATTCCCAAATAGTACTTCCGTTGTCTGTAATCAAATAGTACTTCACATGTCCACCATTTTAAAAATCAACATTAACCATCTTGATATCCGACCACTGATTTCTGAAATACATTATTACTCTTTCCCAGTCTTTAAAATTTTTTCTATTTTAGCTCCTTTCAATATGTATGTAAATCTATCCGTTTGCATCAAGTCAAAAAGTTTCAGTTCCCAGTCTTTTATTGAGGGGAGGGTCTTTTGTTTCCAATTTTGGGCAATTAATAATCTAGCTAGATTATTATACTTATTAATTTTAATACAAACTAACTCACAACAATAGAAAGAAAAAGGAGAAAAAGAAAAAGGCTATACATGAACAATTACATTCCGCCCTCTGTATTCGCTGGGGTTAGGGGCGCAGGACCCCCTCAAAAGTAGAAGAATCACAAATATCAAAATGTGTGTCTCTGTGGTCCCAAGCAAGCCTCCGTAATTGCCTCCCGTTCCCTATAGGAAGGAAGCTAGAGGAGAAGGACCTGATAAAAGAGTGGACCCTGCGTTGAAAGAATGGGATATAATCTTATTATGTATATGCAAATAATTCCAAAATGTCTGGTCCCAAGGATTTTGGATGAGGGATACTCAGCCTGTATTGAATATTTCCACCGTGTCCCGGCCATTAATGACTCCCGTGCGTTTCCTTTTCCGCCCTGCTTTTGCCAGTTGGTCACCCGAGGCTGCGAGACGCGAGAGCTGACGCTGTTGAGGAACGGAGTCGGGCAACTGGGCTTCCAGATGGACCACGAGGGCTTCGTGACCGAGGTGGAGCGCTTCACGTTTGCCGAGAAAGCCGGGCTCCAACCGGGGGCCCGCCTGGTGCGTGTCTGCGAGCGACCGCTACCGAGCCTCAGCCATGCTCAGACCACGGAGCTTCTGCGCACGGCCAAGAAGGTCACAATTACCGTTGTACCCCCAGATGAGAACGGAAAGCCCAGGAGGTGAGCAGCCGCGTTATTGTTGCAGAATCCTGGAGTTGGAAGAGACCATCCAGGGCCATCCAGTCCAACCCCATTCTGCCGTTCAGGAAGACACCATCAAAGCATTCCTGACAGATGCCCGTCCAGCCTCTGTTTAAAAACCTCCAAAGGAGACTCCAACACACTCCATCAAGGCAGCATTATTCCACTGTCAAATAGCTTTTACCATCAGGAAGTTCTTCCTAACGTTTACATGGAATCTCTTTTCCTGTAGTTTGAAGCCACTGCTCCATGTCCTGCTCTCTGGAGCAGCAGGAAACAAGCTTGCTCCATTTTTCACATGGCATCCTTTCAAATATTTAAACAGACCCCTTCTTAACCCTCTCTCCTTTAGGCTAAACATACGAAGCTCCCTAAAACACGCCTCATAGGGCTTCGTGGTTTCCAGGCTTTGTGCCATTTTGTCACCCTCGTCTGGATATATTCCAGAGGAAAAGTTATTGTTTTTGTGGTTGCTAACAACTGTAGGTGACTTATTTTAGTGATTGGCTGCATCCTTCTGTGATCCAAAAGTGGTCCAGTTCTAGCCAGTTTGCAAATAAAGTTTGCAATGCTGGGTTGCTTTGCACTATCTGCTTTTATTGCTTGGTGGCATATGTTCTTTTCGCTATAGTTTCACACAGACATTATTCTAGGGGAATATGCAAGCCTCCAGATGGACTGCAATCCCCATCAGTCCTTACTTTTGGTTAGGATGGCAGAGCTGTTTTGTTGAGCCACTACAGTCCACCAACATCTGAGGGGGCCACAAATCACCCCTATTTTGCACTTCCGTTACCTTTCACGCTTTGTTGGAAGCTGACATTTGGCTTGTGTTCTGGCTTCTTAGAGTGTCCTTCTCCCCGATGTTGTACTGATGTCCCTGTCCTCTTTTCGGTTCTTTCTTCTTGTGCAGGAGCTTCTCGGAGCTGTACCAAAAGTCTTTGCAGGAGAAGAGGAGGAGCGAGCCTCCAGCTGGAGAAGTCGAGCTGACCAGGCCGGGGAGCGATGTGGGATTCAAACCAGCCACGCTTCAGCTTCTCCATTCCCTCTCCTTGCAAGATGGGCCCCCTCACACGCTGGCAGAAGAGAGGACCGAATTTCTGCGGAGCCACAGCGACATAATGCCTGCGCCTCCAGACCCGTGAGTGACCCTTTCCCTTGTCCATCCGAAGGTTCTCCTTCCAAAACATAGCCCCAAGCAGCAGCAAGCTTCTTCCTGAGGTTCAGGTGGAATCTCCTTTCCTGCAGCTTGAATCCATTGCTCCTTGTCCTGGTCTCTGGAGCAGCAGAAAATAAGCCTGCTCCCTCCTCGACATGATATTCCTTCAATATTTAAACAGGGCTATCCTGTCCCCTCTCAACCTTCTCTTCTGCAGACTGAACATCCCCAGCTCTCTGTGCCACTCCTCATAGGGCTTCATGGCTTCCAGACCCTTCACCATTTTGGTCGCCCTCCTCTGGACACGCTCCAGCTTGTCCATATCCTTCTTGAATTGAGGTGCCCAGAACCGGACACAGGATTCCAACTGAGGTCTAACCAAAGCAGAATAGAGTGGCACTATTACTTCCCTTGATCTAGACACCATACTCCTATTGATGGAGCCAAGAATCGCATCGGCTTTCTTGGCTGCCGCATCACATAGAATTACTTCTATGATTATCATAGAATTACTTTTTGATCACCCTGAGTGGGGTTGAATACTTTTAAAAAACCTTTTCCCCACTATGTTGTTGTTGTTGCGTGCATCCATCCATACAGGCCAAAGGTTGCAAGATATTTTTTGGCCGGGGCCCTCCGTAGATGGTGCAAATGTCTTCCACATCCCCAGAAGCTTTTTTGGAGCAAACAAATAAATCAATATTCGGGGCCCCAGGGGCCACAAAATCAGCCCTGGGCCACATCTGACCTTCAGGCTTCACTTTGCCCGTGGCCCACCCTTTTCCCAGCTCGGTTTAAAGCGTTTGCACCCCCTTCCTTAGCCAAAAAGGCTCCCAGAGCAGCCCACAAATCGTAAATATGGCAGCCCCTGACCTCAAGCTGACAATCTAAATAACATGGCCAACAAAAAGAAAGGGAATGGTAGTGACAGGGAGTTAAGATCAGCAGCAGCTGGTTTCCGGCAGGACAGAGATGTGCTTGGCTGCTCTTCTTCACCCTCAGAGGCCAGACCGAGGACAGTCGGAAAGTGGGAAGGAGGCAGTTTGTTTTGTTTTAATTTTAGTCCAGGATGTCCAAATAGCGATGGGGGGAAAAAAGTTGCAGAGGATGTGGCAGTGTCCAAGCTGCAGAAAAAAGGGGTTTCTTTTTTGCGTAAGGGTCCCCTCTTTATCTACAGCAGCGCTGGCCAATTGTGAGGAGTTTAGGGGGTTCCATTGGCCCCTCAAGACCTTGCAGGGCTGTGACCCCCGAACCACTCCCCCTGAAAAAGAAAGCAAAAATTTTTTTGGCCCTAAAGTGATCCCAGGCAACCTGCAGTGGGAAGGTGGGAGACAGTTTCTTTTTGTTAGCAGCCTTGAGTCCCACTGTTAGGAGAAAGGTGAAATATAAATACTATTTGTTTGTTTATTTCACCATGTTTTTGGCATCTCCTGGACCTCAAAGTGGCCTCAAAGTGGGCTTTTTTATCTACTGCTGTAGATAAAGAGGGGACCCTTACGCAAAAAAGAAACCCTTTTTTTCTGCAGCTTGGACACTGCCACATCCTCTGCACCTTTTTTTTCCCGCCATCGCTATTTGGACATCCTGGACTAAAAGTTTTTCCAACTTTTTCTGTTGGAAAAAGTTCTCCTCTGGATGAAACAATGGGGCCAAAAGCATGGCTAATTTGCCTCCCCCCCCCACACACACACCTAGGAGAGATTGGAAGGGGGGAACTGTGTAGCCCTGAGGACCAGAAAATTTCTACGGAGGGGCCACAAATGGCTCGTGAGACTCACTTTACCCTCGCCTGATCTAGAGCACCCTGTGCCAACGTCAGTGCCCTCCGAACACATTGTTGTGTAATTCTGAACCTCTTCCGTTTTGTTTTTTTCAGGGTGCCATCTCAGGACGCCCCTGTCTTACCCAAACCTCCGCCGGATCTCATCTTGGCTGCCACACCAAAAGCCCCGCCAGACCACAATTCGGCAAGTGCTCTGTAGAGTTGGATGTGAAATAAAAATTCACCTACACATACACTCGGAGAAAATGCACCACTTCTGTGTCCCCAAGTAGTGATCATCCAGCTGTAGTCCAAATCAACTTTTTTCCCTTTTTTTTTTTCCCAAGAAGAGGTTGGGCTTGGAGACTGTGTCACAGTGCAGGCTGTTTTCTTAAATTTGCCTTCCCGTGAAGCATCGACCAAAAGGGACTGGATTGCACTCTTTTGCAGGGTTCAGGGGCACAAGACTCCTGCAAAAGTGGAAAAACACAAATAAAAATCATGAACACTTTTTTGGGTAAACATGGGAACACTTCTTTAGGAATTTCTAGTCTTCCAGCATCTTTCTATGGTCCACTTTCTCTCTAGTGTTCTCTCTAGAAATCTCTAGGTCCTCTGGGGAGACTCTATAATACTTCCAGTGGATCATAGAATCACACTGCAGGACCTAGAGATTCCTAGAGAGAACTTTTTTTTCCCATAGCAGGGGCAAATAGAGTAAGAATTTTTAAAATAAAATATCCCATGAATAATCTAATCTGTGAGTGCTGAACTCACAAAAGTGGAGGGCCTGCTATATCTCTTCTCTCCACCCGTACCAGTTATTTAAGTCATATATAACCTACTTCTTAAAATATTCTTTTGCCCAGAAATGTATGAGAGTTAAAAAAGAACCCATCTATCAAAAACAGAATAAAATATATCAGGATAAAAATCTAAGATTACGTGTTGGCATAGCTGTGTTAGTCTCAAAAAACCTGATTTTTTGGTCTCAACTATTTATAAATAAAGTGCAAGCTACTGATAGCTTTTATGGATAAGACTGAGGATGTTCTGCTGCTATTTACAGTCCCATAAAGCTGCATTTTTATTCTTGGCACCAAAGTATGCTGCTTATGTGGAATGGCAGAACAGGCTGGGCCCTTCTGCTGCTGCAGCTATTGTTTTTTAAAAATACATGTATTTTTAATGGATTTTTAATATAGCCCAAGTGTGTGTCTGACCCATCTGCACCTCTCCAACCTTATCCCTCTATGGAAACTGTATATTCATGTCGTTGGGACTAATTCCTGCACCGTACAATATTCTACCCACACTTAGGGACATGCAATGACAAACAGCTTTTATTTCCAGGACCATGCCGGAGATCCCGTTGGGAACAAGAAGGTTTCCGTCACGGGTCAAGAGGTCAAAGGCCCTCTGTCCCCTGGAGAGAACACCTCCCTCCCCTCGGAGTCCAGCGAAACCGATAAATTTCTGCCACGGACCCTTTCTCTGCGGAACTCCATCACCAAAAGTAAGGCGTTCCTCTAGCCCTCCTGGCCTTCCAGATCTTTCAAAAAGATGGTGGTGTAGCTGGCCGTGGGGTTGGCTCAGCCTTTCTTTAAGGACTGAGGATGTTGGACTCTCCTTTTCCCCCTCTAGTCCTCTCTGAAGCTGGAGAATCACCAGAAGATGAGTGGGAATCCATTGCCAATTTGGCTTCTGCTTGCAACAGCATCTTGGAGGCTCTGTCCAGGGAAGGTGAGCGGCGGAAATGGGACGAGCAGGCAGAGATTTGGGCAGGGGTAGGCACGCTCTGTGAGTCGGGAAGCCAGTTTTCTTCCCAGTGGATTCAACCAATTCAGACCAGAACACGAACCAATGGATTTAAACTATAAGAAAAGAGATCTATTTGAATGTTAGGAAGAACTTCATAGGGGCTGTTCGACAGTGGCTGGCTGGAAGAGTCATGGACTCTCCATCTTTGGACATTTTTAAGCAGAGGTTGGATGGCTGTCTCTCAGGATCGCTTTCGTTGTGTTTTCCTTGCACGGCAGAGGTTGGGCTAGATGACCCGTGGGGTCCCTTCCAGCTCTGCGATTAATGTTTCAGTGGGTTTTGGACCACTTTTCGGCACAGGGGTGGAGAATGGGCATCCCTCCAGATGAGGCTTGGAGACATTTCTTCCTGAAGTCTGCAGAAAGGACTTGACATTCGGACAAAATCAAAAGTGAAAGCTAAACGGCCCAATTTTGGCTAGGGCAACCGTGAGCTGGGCTGGGTGAGAAATGGAGGCTTTCCTTTTTGCGAGGGAACCTGAGGTCAGCCTCTTGGGAGCTACCATGTTCCAAGTCAGATGATAATTTTAACCTGCTTTTCGTAGTTCTCTGTGCTCACCAGGTGGCTTAGGAAACTTGACAATACATGGAAATCCAATTATAGTTTCAACACTGCATCCCAAACAGCTAAAACCAGGAGGAGTGAATGCTGGTAGAAACAAAAGCCTCCCCTCACTGCCCCCCGAAATAACAACAGCCAAATACTGCAAATCTCATCTTTGCCTTTCTTCCAGCCTGGGACTCAAGGTGTCAGAAAATTACATTGCAGCAGATAAACCTAAAACTGTACAAAACTGAGATTAAAGCAATATTAAATAACAAGAGCATTAACACTGATATGAAATCTAGATTCATGTAATGA
Organism: Iguana delicatissima; assembly: GCA_948472985.1. NCBI lineage: Eukaryota > Metazoa > Chordata > Lepidosauria > Squamata > Iguanidae > Iguana > Iguana delicatissima. Next base: position 259,367 of record CAOKZL010000714.1, on the reverse strand, counting down.
TTTTTAAGTTAAATACGTATATTTAGTAGGAGCCGAGGGCGGGAACCAACTTTTAAATAGTTGTAGTTTTTGTCAGCTAGTTCTAGCTATATGTTTAGTTATATATTTATAGTTTAGTTATGTAAGATTTGCTGTCTTGGAGGTGTTGTATTGATTTGGTTTCTTTGTTAGGTTTTGTGTTTGATTATGTATTGTGTTGTTTTTGTGTGTTTTATGTTTTGGTTTAGTGTTTAAAAAAACCTTCAGGGAAGAAAAACTGATTGGAAACCTAACAAAAACAAAGATTAAAAACAGTTGCTGTGTGCCTTCAAGTTAGTTTCCAATTTACGGTGACCCTAAGGCATACCTTTCACCGAGACTATAGCCATTTCTGCACTACACGGTTATAGTGCTATTATTCCACTTTCAACCTCCTATGGAATGCTGGGGTTTGCAGTTTAAGGAGAATTCTCAGCTGGAGAGCTCTTTGGCCTCAGGAAACGACGAACCCCAGAATTGCACAGGAGGTTGAAAGCGGAATAATAGCAGTATAACAGTGTAGAGCGGAAACGGCCTACGATTAAGGATCCTCTTTTGATTGTCTTTCAGGTCTGCGGTTCATGACTGTGCTCCTATAGCGGGTCGTTTTCTCTGTCCGGCTTCTTATCCATACCTTACGTATGCCTCTTTTCCCACCCCCAGGGCAGCATGTGCCGGAGAACAGGGAGTCCCTGTGCACCGTGGTCCAGAGAAGCACAACTCAGCAGCAACCCACTGAGGAGTAAGGAGCTGCTCTGTCTGTGTGCCTTGCATGTGTGTGTTTACTTTTTGGGGACTAGGGATCCCCAAATCTTGGGGGATTTGGGGAGCTGTAGTGGACAGAGTGAGGTTTCCAAGGATAAATGTGTGATCCTTGCTTCTGTGCCTTCCCTCCATCCTACAAGGCATAAGCAAAAAAAACAGAGAAAGTGTGTTTGTACGCACTCCTTTTGAAAGTGCGAAATCTCCGTTTTGCTTGTTTGCGGAGAGCCGGATGCTGTCACCTCGTGGCCAGATAGCATCCTTTGTTCTTCCGTGCCTTTCCGTTGACTCCAGCTTAGTGCTGGCCTTATCGTAGGGTTTTCTTGGCCCTCCACTTTTGCAGGTTCGACGTTCAGGGATTTGATTATTTCCGTGTGATTTTGTTTTGTTCATTAAAAATGTTCTTACTGTGTTTGCCCTTACCGTGGGAAAAAAAAATACATTCTCTCTAGGAATCTGGAGGTTCTCCAGAATGATTCTGTGGCCCGTTTCTGCTGGAAGAAAGCCACAGAGTTCTACCGGAGGACCTAGAGATTCCTACAGAAAACTCTTCTCTAGGCATTGCTAGGTCCTCCAGCGTGACTCTGTGACCCACGTCTGCTGGAAGCTGACCATAGGCAAATTAATAGCCATGCAAGGCAGCATTCAAAGAGGGCTGAAACAGATGAGAAGAGTAATTTCAGTGCGTGTATGCACCCATGGACAAGATAACTACCTGTCATTGTTTTCCCTTCTCTGTGCTTCCTCTCACCTTGCAGTCTCCCTCTTTTGTCCCCACTTTCAGTTCCCAGGACGCTCTGAGCCTTGCGGACAAGGTCTCGCATTTGGAATCGACGCTTAAGAAACTGCAAGAAGATCTTCAAAGGGTGAGAGATTTTATTTTTAAAAAATGGAGAGGAAGGAGGGGTGGAGTGGAGAATGGTTTGCACCACTAGGTCAAGTTTCCCTACAGAAAGAAACAACGCACATAGGGCCCTTCTGCACTACACGGTTATTGCGCTGCGATTCCACTTTAAGTGCCATGGCTGCCTCCTATGGAATCCTGAGGTTTGTAATCTTGGGAGGTACTGGAGCTTTCTGGCTGAGGCTGCTAAATATTCCTCCCTAAACTGCAAAACCCGTCATTCCATAGAACAGAACTATGGCGGTTAAAGTGGAATTGTAATGTAATAGTTACGTAGTGCAGAAAGGCCAAGAGAGAAAGACAGAGAGAGCGCATGAGTGTTAATGTGCATAATAATGGATGGATGGAGGCAAACCCCAGGATTCTATAGGATGTTGAAAGTGGAGTCATAGCGGTATAACAGGCTAGCGCGGAAATGGCGTAAGAATTCTGAAAAATAAGAGCAGGGAGCGGAAAAATAAGAAGCCCTTTGCAGGTATTAGATAACTGACCCAGGCAGCTTTGGATACAGCGCAGCTTGTATATAACCATACAGAAGCCATCAGAGACGAAAGAAAGTTTTCTGCTTGGAAGGCCCTACCAAAGGAGAAGGAGCCAAAACGTTCCGTATATTTGGTGCAGGGCAATAGAGAAGGGACGCGTACTTTTTGCCGTCCTGCCTCCCCAGATATTGGTGCGTCTTGTAACATCCCACCTTGTGGGATGACCTCATTCAGTGGGTGGGTTTGGGTCATTTTAGCTGTTTTGGTGTGTTGCTGTTTTTGTAATTTGATGGTTTGGTTTGGGGTTTGGTTTTTAAATTGCTTCCGCTGGGTTGCCATTTTATATTCAGCTGTTCCTCTCTTTGGGAGTTTGCTTTCAAGCTGAAAAGCAGTCCCCAAATGCCTTTAATAAATTACAGTCATCCAGCTAGATTTATGAGCAAACTTTTGGTGGGGAGATATAGGATAAAAGTGAATTTTCTCCATACTGGAAGCAGTTACCAAAGGTCTTTGCTCTGTATGGCATGCCATTGCTCGGAAGCATTCTTTGATAGCTTCTTTCATGTTTGATCCTGACCTCAGTTTTGCTACTCTGTGAAATGGGTGCAATATTAGCCCATCTCACAGGGCCACCAAAACCATCAAGAAAAAAGTTTACATTTTTATTTTTCTGTGCCAAGGGCCTCCCTAGTCTGCTTCAGTTTATCAAAATGGTTTAACTAAACCAAACTAAAATAAAAATCTTGAGGACGAACAGATCAATCCACCCCCAAATACTCTGGACTACAATTCAGGTGACCCTCAGGTGAACATACCATGGGGTTTTCTGGGGCTGAGAGTGTGTGACATGCCCAAGGTCAGTCAGTGGGGTTCCATGGCTGAGCGCGGAATCGAATCCTGGTCTCCAGGGTTGTAGTCCAGTGCTCAAACCATTACATTCTCCAAAGATGGAGAGTCTACCTTGACTATCTCCTACAGGTTTTTTTTTTAGAAAAGAATTTCTAAATTTTTAAAATTTTTGCTGAAAAAAGAAATGGAATCAGAAGTAGTCAAAGATACCCTGGTTAGATGGGCACAGAATCTGGGACGTTCAACTGAATTAGAAACTTGGGAAAGAGTGTGGAAAATAGATGTAAAATTTACACCAAATTTAAATTTAAGAGAAAACTTTTATAAATGTTTTACAGATGGTACATGACCCCAGAAAGATTACAAAAAAATAATGAAAAATGGGAATTCAAATTGTTGGAAGGGTGATGAAAAGACGGGGTCTTTTTTCCCTATGTGGTGGACATGTAAGATAGCAAAAAATTGTTGGAAGGGGGTACATGACGAAATCCAAAGAATTTGTAAGCTGAATTTTGAAATGAAACTGGAGCTTTATTTGTTAAATATGCTAGGGCAACAAAGGGAAATAAGAAATCATCAGAAGATATTATTATATCTAATAACTGTGGCAAGGTTGACATATGCGCAGCACTGGAAAGAAAAAAAAACATATGGATATAGAAGAATGGAAGTCAAAAGTCCTGGATATGATAGAGATGGAAAAATTAGCGTTTGAAGAATAAATCTATCCAGAACTTTGAGAAAGAATGGAAAAGGGCGTTGGATTGGGTAAGGATATAAATGTATAAGAAATCAAAGAAGAAATAATGTGACTGTTCTTCTCTCTGGAAGATGGAAATTATGTTTGTAATGGAGTGCAAATAAGCAATTTCCACTGGAAGATTTAAGCAGGGAAGTGTGTGTGTGGGGGGGTTATTGTCGAGACAAACTTTCAGTAAAAATTATGAATGAATGAATGCTTGGTGGGACCACGCTTCTCCTCTTAAATAGTTATTCTGAGCTCCCTTTGTCCCTCTTGCAGGAGAAGGCTGAGAAGGCAGCGTTACAGGCCGAAGTGCAGAGCCTTCAGGAGAACACCCAGCGCCTGAAGGAGGCTTCCGAGACGGCCGCGGCCCAGCTCAGCCAGGTCACGCAAATGCTGGGCGGCCCCCCGACGCCACCCCACTGTCCCTGAGGCTCCCCCTCGAGGCTGCCTTCTTGTCTTTCTCAGCCCCGGGAGGTTGTTCCCCGGCTCCCTCCTTTCGTCCTGGGTTCCCCGGAGATGCGACAGAGACTTTGGAGGATCACCGGTTTCTGGACTCCACCTCCTTGCAGGGCTCCCTCTGTGCGCGGGTGGGAGGTGCGGCGCGCAGCTTGGTCTGGGGGGATGCTGATATCTGGGTCCGAAAAAGAAAAGGGGTGTGTGAATTCTGTCTGGTCTTCCTGGGTAACACAAGCTCTTCCAGCCTGTGGCTAGCAGGCAGACGGCATCTTTGCCCTCGTGAGACATGCCACCCAATTCCAACCGCCCCCTTCCCCGATGCGTTTGTGCACCAGCCGGTCACCTTAGTTCGAAGCAATGGAGCCCTTCTGGCTGTGATGGGGGTGGGAATGGGGATTGGGTTGTCATTGTGTTGTCGTTTCTACTGGATTTAGGGTTTTGGACTTTTTCTCGCTCTTGCCACCAGCCCCCTAAGGAAATGCCACACGCCAGTGGCTCCGACGGAAGGGGAAAACACAATTCATCAGGCAATAACTGCAGATCACCTTTGAGGAAGGGGAGAGGAGGGGAAGGAGCCCCTGTCCTTGTGGTTCTGGTGTGGCAAAAGGTGTCGACTTGGGGGGGTAGGGGAAGGGATGAACAAACCTCAAAATTCTCTTGGCAGCTGGTCGGCTTCCTTCTTGCATCCTCCTCCTCTTCCTTCCTTCTTTCCTCCTCTTCTCCCAAATTCCAGCACTGATCTTGGTTGCAGAGGCAGCTTCCTGCTAGAGCTGGCAAAGGAGGGTAGGGGTGACCCTTCTATATCTAACTGTGAATTTTTTTGGAAAAACTGTGACACAACTCACCTCCGTCCTCCTTGGCTCGTCTGGCCCTGATTTGCCATCTCTGCTTGTAGCCTCTGGACTCTTCCTAGGTGAGGTGGAAAGATGAGGGACAAATGATCTCATCTGCTCTTCCGCTCACCTCTAGTGGTGCTATCCATTTCTCGTTCTTTCCGCTTCGGCTCCCCTTTGTCCGTACTTCGGTCTGGGCCTGCCCCACTCCTGGAAGCAGGAATTAAAGAGTTGGAAGCAACTCCAAGGGCCATCTTGTCCAGTGCCCCACATCGTGCCGAAAATCCACAGCTCGAGCATCTCCGATCCCTAGCCCCCTGGCCTCTGTTTAAAAACCTCCAAGGAAGGAGATCTCACCGTCGTTCTAAGGTAGTCCGTCCCACTGTCAGAAAGCTCTTGCCCTCAGGGGAGTTTTTCCTAAATGGAGTCTCCTTCCTTGAAATCTTCAATGCATGGATTGGGGCTCTCAGGAGCAGCAGAAAAGAAGCTCATGGCCTTCATCCATGCGATGATAGCCCATTCTCCTTTGTTCAGTCATTTCTGTATTCTGCACATATTTCCCCTCCCTTCCTTCTTGGACCAAGGTTAAAGGAGAGGCAAGGAAAAGAGACTCCAAGGCCTCTCTTGTCCCAATCCCTCTCCCAGACTTGTGTCTATATTTGAACTGAATGTACAGACTTAGCAGTGCCCTCCTTGTGCAATAAAGTCTTGGTCCACAGCCATACAGTGGGCTCCGCTATCATCTTTGCTGAAACTCTTCGTTGCAGCATGTGTGTGTGTGCGTGTGCGTGTGCGTGTGTGTAACTGAAGCTTGGGAATCATAGAAACATAGAGATGGAAGAGACCACAATGGCCATTGAGCCCAACCCCATTCTGCCATGCAGGAACAAACAAAGCACACCCAGAAAATGGCCATCCAGCTTCTGCTTAAAAGCCTCCAAAGAAGGAGACTCCACCACACTACGAAGCAGCATATTCCACTGTTGAACAGCTCTGACTGTCAGGAAATTCTTCCTGATGCTTAGGTGAAATATCCGTAGTTTGAATCCATTGCTCCGTGTCCTAGTCTCTGGAGCAGCAGGAAAAAGGCTTGCTCCATCTTCAGCATGACATCCCTTCAAATATTTAAACATGGCTCTCATGTCCCCTCTTTAACCTTCTCCTCTGCAGACTAAATATACCCAACTCCCCAAGCCTCACCTCATAGGGTTTCAAGGCTTCCAGACCCTTCACCATTTTGGATGCCCCCTTCTGGACATGTTCCACCTTGTCAATACCCTCCCTGAACTGTGGTGCCCAGAACTGGACACAAGATTCCAGGTGAGGTCTAATTGGAGTGGAGATGGGTCACATACCCCTCGTCTCCCCACAAATTACACGGAGGCAAAGTAATAGGGGTTTCCGTGTGAGTAAAACAAAAACAAACTGACCCCTTTCTCTTTGGCCCTCCTGTATTTCCTCCAGTCTCAGTGGGTCTCCTTCCCCCATGTTGCTCGGTTAACGGGTCTGTGTAACTCCTGCAATTTTTTTTGTTTGTTTCTGCAGAAAAAAAGGACGGAAGCTGCTCCCTCGCTTGTCCGAGCTTGCTCTTGGGAGATGTGTGTTTAGTGGTTTTGTTGCTTCCTTTCGGACTGTATAATTAAGTGGGCGAAATCCTAGGTTTGCCCCAGGATGTTCTGCTGGCGTCCCCCGCTTATCTGATGGGTTAGGGACCAGAGCGGTGTCCGTAGAATTCGTTGCAAAGTGGAACCCAGTCTTTCTTCAGGTTCTTCTCTTCTTGCCTTCCTCGTGCAGGAACATGAGAGAATTACAAAAATGCCTTTTTTGAAAACTGAAAATAAAACAGAAGTGATGTCCAGTTCTTTTCTGTCTTGCAACAAGGCCTCTCCTGGGCTTAAAATGCCCTTGGGGCACCAAAATGTGGTGGAAATGACCCCCCACTGCTCCTAGGCAAAAATGAGGGGCAAAAATGGTTTGCTTAGTTTGGTTTGGGTATTTTTGCAGCATGGGGTACGGAAAGGGCTGTGTCCCCACAGGCTCCCTCCTCTGCCGTAGAAGCTGGGCTGTTTATCAGTGTTCATTTTGATACAGGTTCCTTTGAGTGCTTCTTTGTGAATGTTTTGTAGAGAGGAGGTGTGTGTGCATGTAGAAGCATTCATGCACCCAGTTAATAGTTTTTAGTTTCATTAGTTGCTGCTGGATCTTTCAAAAATGACACTTTAGACCTTGGAGATGCTGCTTTTGAACAGAGCTGGTGATGTTCCTTTTTGGAACTGTGACTCCCAAAACTCCCCAGTGTCCATACTGTTTGGGGGATTCTGGGAGTTGCAGTTCCAAAAAGCAACGTTGTCATACCCTGCCTCTGAGTCCACGTGGACAGCATAACTACCCTGCCCGCTGGCCACAAGTGATGTAGCTATAAGCAATAAAGTCATCGTTTTAACATCTTTTAGCAATTACAGTTTACCATCTTCAGTAAGTAGGGGAAAACACGCAAGTTTCTGGGCTTCACAGAAGTCTTTGTTCCTTTCTCTGGCAAGAGTTGGGTGAGTACCAAAGGCTTGCAGATTCTTTTAGCCAAGAAAAACTGGCCCGACTTTAAGAGATGTTGCTTTACATACACACAGCTCCTTCTCACATGGGGGGCAGGAATGAAAGAGGGGGATTCAGTCAGAATCAGAGTCGAGGAGGCAGCTGCTTCTGTGAGGTTTTAGGACCCAGGGTGTGATGCGGTTTGGTTTTTTCTGGAGGTCAAGATTTGCTGGGAGGCAACGCTCGGTTCCCGTCCACAAAGGAGCCTCTCTTGCGGACGGCACACCTTGTTTACAGCACAGGCGCACACTGTAATCACCAAGGGTCATAGTTGGTATTCTTCTGTGAAACGATGCAGTCACTGCTTAAGAATGCTTGTGGGAAAAGAGCCCTTTTGATTGTGTGCGTGTGTTTGTGTCTGAGAGGGACTTGAGTGATGACGGGCGGACTGTGCGATCCACTTTCTTTTTTAACTAAAACCCCCACGAACCACCAATTGAGACCTGATGCAACACTTGGACGTCGAAAATGAGAGTTCTGAGCCCAATAGTTTGTTTTGCGTAAACCTCGTAAACCTTCCACACAGACAACTGTTCTGGGTTATCCCAAGATGGCCTCATCGTCCAGACTTTTTTTTTCCCCCGGAAAACTTGTTTTTTTGCTTGGATAGCTCCCAGAATCCCACTAGCCATGCTGGCTGGGGAATTCTGGGAGTTATAGTCTAAAATTATACGACACATGGTCCAAAAAAGTAAGCTCTAGTTTTAGTGGTAAAGTTTATGGTGAGTGTTTAAACAATGGGGAGGCAGAGATCTTTGTCAATCTTTTGCACTCGATGCCGGAATCTGCTGAGAGATTCCGATCTTCTGTCCACAGGTGGGCCTTTCCATATCTCTTCCATTGCACTGCTGCTGAAAAGGGCTCATTGTTTAGAATGCGTGCCCCTTGGCATATTCCTAACTGCCAAGGAGATGCACAGAGCCTTCATATAGTTTGGCACCCAGGATCCAAACCAGGTCAAGGAAACGAAAAAGAAAGAGGTGAGTTGGCATGGTACCCCTACACATCCTTTCTCTTGCCCATCTCCTTCCTTGGGTGCAAGGGGGGCACAGAGAAAAGTTTTCTGGTGCTGAGAAACTGAGCTGTGATCCATCCTTAGCTGGCCACGTAGGATGAGGAGGACCAGAGGTGGGTCTGATTGGAGCCACGGAGAGAGAAGGTTCCCCCAAAAAGGATGCTCTTAAGGTGGCGGGGGGAGGGTTGGAGAAACTAGCATAATCAAATCCGTGAAAGTCAAACCTGCAAATGTGGAGGGCCAACTATGAAAGGAAGGAGAGAGCCAAAGTGCGGTCTGGGTTCTTCCTTTTCCAAGTTGAGGGAAGTTGGTTTCATTTAGCCAAAAATTAAAACTGAACCTCAGAACCTTTTCATGTGAAATCTGAGCATATGCCAAGGACCTTTCTATCCAACCCTTTCCCGCAACCTTACAAGGACCAAAGAAACATGTAGGGGGAGAGCCAGGCCTCTCAAATTCTGAGCTAGGTTGGCACGGATGGCCGGGGTTTCCTTTGTTGTGGGTATGGCGCTCCTCTTAGAATATAATCCGACTTTGGGAAGGAGTCGGAGAGAGCTAGAATGGTTGATTTGTGGCCGGACGGACATGTCACCAAGGAGAGGGGCATTAAAGACTAGCGAGGAGATTCCGGCCCTGCGTGCATGCGCCATTGTTCAAAAGCAATGAGGCGCATTTCACAAGGCTATTTAACATGGCTTAATTACTCCACAAAATGATTGTTGCCTGCTCACAGCTAGGTTGCTGAAAGGCGTGAAAGAGAAAGGGACAGACTCAGCACCTTCTCTTTCCGCAGAGGTGGAAGAGGTGACCCTGACACGCTGTGTCTTCTGATGTAGAATAAAATGTATTTTCTGAGATACGTAAGAAAGGCTCCTCTAAATGTTCTTCAAAAGTGGATAAGATCTTTGAATGCATTAACATTTTTTTCATCTTGGGTCGTTTCGCCCAAGGCTCGTATGTATCCACAAGAGACAGAGGTGATCCGGTGTGGCAAAGCGAGGGACTGGATTGTGTCAGTACAGAATGCAAGTCAGGTGTGTTTGTGTGTGCTTGAATTATATACCCTTTAAATAGAAAACAGTCTGCAATTTTAAAACCCATGCAACAGATATGGAGCCTGACTTGTGAGCTTTCTCCGCAATGCTTCATTTTTTTAAATGTGAGCATTAAGGGGGGGAAAATCTCCCCACCCCTCCAACCTGCAATGTAAAGAAATTCAGCCCATAACTTATATGCTCTTAAGTGTCACATCTTAATCCAGATCCATGTGAAGAAGTTTTTGTCGAGTTCTGAATAGAGTTACAGTTGGAAAAATTCCCAACAGTTACTGAATCTGAAACTCCCTTCCCAGATAGGGAAAGTTGGTGCTCTCCTTACCACCTTTCCACAAGCAAGTACTACAAAATTCTTTTTATTTCTCTTTTTATTTCTTTGAGGATTTTTCAGGGGAAACAGACACGTATAAGGGGATAGGCATTTATTTATTGTTGCTACTGTTTTTAATTTGTTTTAACCAGTTTCAAAATTTAACATTTTTAAAGAAAAAACTTCTGTATGCTGTTCAATTTTTAAATACGTTTGCTTTAACTGTGGTATGCTGCCTGGATCCACAACTGTGAAAAATGTAGGGTAATAGTGGTGGTGAAATGATAATGATGATGATAGAAGATAAGATTGAGCTGGAACTGTAAAGGGTTTTAAAGAAAAGCCTTGTTTCCTGGGCCCATTGACCCGCCTCCAGACTGGCAACGTCTACCTACCGTGCATCCATATAATGCCAAATTCTCTCACACTCACACATGTATAGAAAAGACACAAAACTGGTTTAATTTTTTAAAAATGTTTCCTTTACTATCACACAATTGGCAAGTTCCAGTTCCATCTGTCAACCACTTCAGTAACATCCCCCTTTCTACTCCTGCTCCCACCCGAAAAATGAAATCTTAGGCAGCTGGAAAGCCAGTCCTTCTGACTACGATGGCCCGTCTGCAATTCTCTTCCATCTGAAGCTATGGGGGTCGTTGCACTCTGAAGGGAAGGGGGCTTGTAGGCCTGGGACCCCCCAATCTGACCCCATCATTTCTACCAGAAGCCACAGAGCTTCGAAGGCTTTGTGTCTCCAAATTCAAAGAAAGCCGGGTCTGTTTGTGGCCAAAGAGGAACACGGATGCCTTTGCGTTCTCTCCCACAGAATGCAAAGAGTACAGTTCAGCTCATCTTTTTCTCCTTTAATTGGTGAAAGTCTGTCTCTAGTGAGAAAAGTTCAGTATTTTTTTTCGAGTCCTTCACAACTGGATGAGGCGAAAGGTGGGCGGCAGAATTTGGGTGCATTGCTTGCTTTTGCAGTCACACAACCACACAAACACCCCAAGTGAGGAGAGCCCAATTTTGTCCCGGGTGGCAATTGTGCCTTCTCAGCACTCACTGGAATCCCCTCCTACCTGTGATATTCGGTCCAAATGGCGGTGATAGCAGCGGGACCCTTTTTAAAATGGCTTCTTAGGCCAGAAAGCACTCTGCGGGGCGAGATTGCCGTGAAGACGCTGGCTTTCGGAGAGCACCGGTGCCGTGCCGGTGTGGAGAGCCAAGTGCTTCCCAAGGTAAGCCCGGCGTCGAAACTGCTTGGGGCAGTGGGAGCAGCAGTAGCTCCCCTCCGTGGCACCGGGACGTGGCAAGGCACTGGAAGCATTAGTTGCCTCGGGACTCTCGTTCTCCTTGGTGCCCCCCATGTGGCCGCTGCTGCGGGGCTTGTGCCAGCGGCGGTGGGAAGCCAGGTTTGCCGGACAACTGAAGGCCTTGCTGCATTCGTGGCAACGGTACTCAACCCGGGCGATGCGGGAACAGCAGTGTTGGGCCAGGGCCAATGGGCCCGGGTAGGACTCTTGGCACAGCTGGCACACAAAGGCCCCCAGCAGGACTACGGCATTGGGGGCCATCTCCTGAGGGCCTGACCCGGCTCTTTTAGGCAGCGGTTTGGCCTGCTTAGTGACCACACAAGCCGAACCCAAGCCTGGAGACTGTGAGGTGCACACCGGGGCTGATTCGCCTGGGGCCGGCGACCCAGAATTGAGACCCCGGTCGAGGCAGGTGGCCAGAGGAGCAGTGCTTACCAAGCGGAGGGGACTCTGAGCCGGAGCTTGGGACTCAGGCAGGCCTCCAACCCGGGGTGGCTTCCGATGGGTCAAGGGTAATGCCACTCCACTGGGCAGCAATCCAGAGAACCCGTCCTCTGGCGACGTTCTGATCCTGTAGGAGATGGGACCCTCTCGGCGCGTCCTCTTCACCAGGAAACCACGGGGCATTTTGCGGGTCCTCAAGCTGCTGGTTTTCTTTGGCTGGGAGGTAAGCAAAGGGCTTGGCTAGGCCTCAGGCGTTGGCACAGAGGTGGAGATTGCCTTCAGCAGTGGCACGCTTTTTTCTGGCACCAACTGGGCAATGCCTGCGGGCGCCAAAAAGATTCTTCTCCCGAGCCCTTGCCTCCAGTGAGGTTTCCAAACTTGGCTGTGCTGTACTGAGGTTTGCTTGTGGGTTTGCTCAGACCTCTTTCTCTCTCTCTCTCTCTTTCTCTCTCTTTCTTTCTTTCTTTCCTTCCTTCCTTCCTTCTTTCCTTCTTTTTTGCTTGGTGGGGCTTGTGCCGGCTTTCCTTTCTCTCTCTTTCTTTCTTTCTTTCTTTCTTTCTTTCTTTCTTTCTTTCTTTCTTTCTTTCTTTCTTTCTTTCTTTCTCTCTTTCTCTCTTTCTCTCTTTCTCTCTTTCTTTCTTTCTCTCTTTCTCTCTTTCTTTCTTTCTTTCTTTCTTTCTTTCTTTCTTTCTTTCTTTCTTTCTTTCTCTCTCTCTTTCTTTCTTTCTCTCTCTCTTTCTCTCTTTCTTTCTCTCTCTCTCTCTCCCTTCAGCCTGGAACCAGCTGGCCCTCTGTGAGCCGGGCTGGAGGCTGCCCTCCAATATAAAGGTCTGGTCTCCCATTGTGTGGACTGGAGGCTGCAGATGGCTGGGGCCAGGCGGCCAATGGGCGTCGGGCTGGCTGCGTGGCTGAGGGTCCCGTGGGGGCCAGGCGGCAGATGGGAGCTCCAGCCCTGGCGCGTGGGCCTTGCCATTATGCAGATTGGGGGCAAGGGGTGGCACACGCCAGCCCGCCACAAAAGGGGGGGTGGGCTACAGGCTGATACGCCAGAGAGGCTGACAGCATCAATGGGCCAAGGAAGGAGGGAGCTGGTGTGGGGAAGCAGAGGTTAACCCTTTCCTGGGGTCTTGGGAAGGCGAGGAAGAAAAAGGTTTTTAGTCAGCGAGCCCCAAATAATCCCATTTTGGGAAGGCCAGGAAAGACAGGGTTTTGGCCAAGTCTATCTGCCATAAACTGTGCCTTTCTAGTCCACCTTGCAAAAGCAACCCTAACCTTGTTCTATGGCAGGATTCGGTCGACAATAAAATGTCCATCAAAGGTGCCATCCTTTGGCCACAAACGCATTTGTGTCCAGAAGCCACGAGGTAAGGCTTCTATTCTAGCAACATTTTGCCTGCCCACCTGATTTTGTGGTTTATTTTCTGGATTTATTTATTTATTAGTTTTAAAACAAACAAACAGAGTCACAGTTACAGTCAAAGATATGCAAAGCAGCCTTATTTCCGTGTCTAATTCAATCTCTTGCTCATACTGGTGGCTCCTCTTTTTCAGTATTTTCTACCTAATTCCACCCCCAACCTGAGATATCGTGGACTGACCAAGAGCTTGGGAAAGTGGCTGTTTGGACTGCAGCTCCCAGCATCCCCAATTGATTCCAGGCTACGTGCAAGCAAGGCAGGGGATCTGTCACTGAGCTGTTCTCTCCCCTCCATCCCAAATATTAACTACATTTATTGGTGAAAGTCACCAGGGTATAAATTGAAGAGGGCTCCTGCACCTTTAGTGTTTTAATGCTTGCGTAGAAAATAGGATTTCCACAAAGGTTGCTTGTGCACAACTAGATCACAAACAGCGCCTATTGGGATTCCTTCTTCTACACAACCATGAAAGGTACAGAAGCTCTTACTAGTTCACTGTTCACATTTTAATTGCTTATAACCGTAGCAATTAAAAACAAAGAAGTTATCCATATATCAAATAATGAAGTTAAAATATAAAATTTCCAACACCGCTCAAAACCATTTCTAATCCCGATAAGCTTACCACTAAGAAATAAAATATGCAAAATGAAGCCTTAGGGACAATAAAATTTCAAACTTTTGGGAATGCCGTATTATAATTTCCACAGGCTTTAGCCAATGCCACTAAGAAACTTACAGCTCTTCTACAATATTTATTAAAAAGCAAAAAAAAAATATTATTATTTTTTTGCAGACAGACCGGTTGTTTTTAATAGATGACAACCCTAAGAGGTATTTTTCTCTAATTCTCTTTGACAAAGGACAACCAACAGATATCAAGGGGAGGTCCTCAGCTTCATCCAGACCTCAGCGACAGACAGTAACATAAATGATAAGCTTTCATTCTGGCAATTTTGGGAGGAACAACCTTTGTCTACAATTTTGTGAATGTGGATGGATGCAGCTGCACAATCCGAACAGCCTTTTTTGCCCCAACGCTAGTTTGGGAGTGATGTTCTAAATGAAAACAGGGATGCACCAACTTTTATCGCCCTGTGCTGGCCAAGGCATTCTGGGACTTGTAGTTCAACAACATCTGGGTGGCCACCAATAATCTGCCTCTGGAAGCAAGTGGAACCAGAGATTGGTTAGCATGGGACTGCAAAGAAGATAGATCAGGATTTCCTGTTAGATTTCTAGCTGTCTGGCAGGAGATGAGAGAAGTTTAACAATGGTTGCAAGAAAATGAATTCCTTTCTCCACCCTGTCCTACTGAGATGCAGAAAGCCTTGGATAACCAGGAGAAGGTTTTCTTTTTCCCCCAGAAAGGCAATCGGCTTCCTTTGGTTCTGGAATTCAAAACAAATTCTTGAGCTCAGAACTTTTTCCTCCTGAAATATATCGGTGCCTTAGCAGTTTGACCCCGATTTAACTGTCACGGTTCTGGCCTGTGGATTACCTCCGTAATTTGGTGAAGAGCTCAGAGTGGAGCTTTTCCAAGGCGATTTATCCTCCAAATATTTTGGACTTAGATCTGGACCATTGGCCAGGCAGCTTGGGGCTTTGGGGGCCGAAGTCCAAAACATTAGGAGGGTGAGAGTTTCAGAACGACTGATTTAAGATAATTCTTTGCTGGGGATCTCCCATATATTTTGTGCAAGAAATATATTTTCTGCTTCTTAAAAATAAAATGTGTTTTTGTGCAGAGTAAGTCCGGAAAAGACTTCACAGAACCACAAAGGCTCCTCATTGCTCTGTTCTTCCCACCGTCAGGAAACTAAGGAAACGGATAGTAACAAATATTCTTTTGGTCTCTTGTCTCGGGACTCTGTAGGCTGGAGCTGTGGTGGTTAAAGTGATATCAAGCTGCTGTAACTTATCTAGTGCAGATGCAGCCAAAATTGATTGCACTAGAATCTGGTTGGTAGATCTTGGGTTTTCAATAAAAAAAAAAAACAGGACCCCAAACACATTTATTCTGTAAGTCTGCAAATTGTCCGCTCCTTTCTTAAGGCCTAAGATGGTGGCATAAGATTTTTGTCTCTTATGGAACATTGCAGCTCTGTTTCGAAACCTACAAGGTCCTGATTTTGTATGTGTACAGTGGTGGAGTTGACTTGCTGTGCGTTTTTTCCCCCTTTTTATAGCCCCCCCCCGCTAGGTGATTCATTGCACAAAGTGGGAACAGAAACCCCCAAACTGCACCTGATTCCTCAGCAGAGGGTTTTGTTTTTGTTTTTTTGGCATGGGGGACTTATATCCCAATTGTGCGGTTGGAGGTTTTCAGCTGTGCTGTTCCTCATTGTGCATAAAAGGCGCACTTGGTCTCGGATCTTTGCACATACACCCACCTGGGGAGGGGACCCTCCCCTCCCCTCCCCTCGCCTCCCTTTCCCCAACCCTGCCCCCCTCCAAAGCCTTGCCCCCTGCTCCCTAGGGGTGGGGGGCAGGCTAGGGCAGGCCTCCTGGCACATGGGGATCTGGCTGAGCCCCCCGTCCCTCAGGAAGGCAAGGGAGTGTGTCTGAAAAGCACAGACACGCGCCTGCCGTGACCCCCGACCCCCATCTCCATAAAGCTGCGAGGCCCCCTTGCAGATGCCAGACAATGAACCCCTCCCCTCCCCATCACACACACACACACACACACACACACACACACACACACACACAGAGAGCTATCTGTGATTAACCCCTTAGGCTCGGATCTGGAATATTTGAGCTGCAGGGTTGGGGAAGAAACACTTTTGTTGTCTTTCCTTTCTCAGTCTGGAGCCATATTTTATCCTCTTGAAGAATCATCTTCTAGACTAGAAATGTTTTGGGTCTCCAAGAAGATGGAGGACAAGACATTTTGCCAAAAAATCCAGATCACGATGCCTTTGCAGATAGAACAAGGGAAGAAGTTCAGTTGGAGACTTGATGTTCACCTTTGAAGACGGAAAGGTAAAAAAGATCTGGAGGAATTATTATTTTTTTTTCTTTTCGAGTTGAATTTAAATAAGGACATAGATCCTGCAGCAGAGGATGATTTATAAAAGATGGATTGCAAAAGGAAAGAGGAGCAAAAGAAAAGGAGGAAAGGCTTTGGAAAAACCAGGATGGACAAAGATAGAAATGAAAGGAAAAGTTATAAGTGAATCAAAGCTAAGCCCTCCTGATTCCTTCATGTTGTGTTCCCAGTAGCCAACTGGATGTATCTGGGAAGCTTTTGTGTTAGACAGGAGCGCAACAGCACAACAGGGAAAAGGTGGGATATAGATGGTAATTATGACAATTATTAATAATCATCCCAATTCCCAAGGAACAAAAGGTCGATTATTAAGGGATAAAATGTTGAAAGACATTGAAAGATGAACAACAAATTTACCACTCTGGTGGACTGACAAAAGCATTTAATTCTTTCCCACACAAATGGATTGAAAAAAAGGAGTCTTGACTTTTTAAGGATGAACAAAAACAATCAGAAAATTTCACTTTGCTATAATGAAAGTTTGGAACGCCATGTTAACCAGACATGGAGATTCAATATTGTTTTGGCTTCTTGTTTTGTGCTTTCAAGTCTACCCTGACCTTCTTGTGGGGTTTTCATAGCAAGATTTGGTCAGAGGTTTTGCCGATGCCATCCTCTGAGTATGAGAGTGTGTGACTTGTCCAAGGTCCCCCGGTGGGTTTCCATGGCTGAGTGAGGTTTCGAACCCTGATCTCTTAGAGTCCTAGCCAAATTGCTACACCATGCTGGCTCTTCTGGACTATGTCTGTGTATGTGTCTTTAAGTTCCCCTGAAACTAAGCAGAGTCAGCTCTGGTTGGTACCTGGATGGGAGACCGTCAACAAATACCAGGTGCTGTAGGCTCTATTTCAGAGGAAGAAAGTGGCAAAACCATCGAGTATTCCTTTCCTAAGAAAGCCTGTGAAATTCATGGCATCGCCATAAGTGAAGAGGCGCCTTGAAGGTACCCACACACACACAGAGGAGTACAAAACCAACAACGGCGTTTCTACAGGAATGCTTAATATCTCTTTTCAGTCCCCACAAGGGAGTTCCTAGCCCTTTCACCAGTATAAAAATCCATTCTTGGGTTTTTCTCCCAAGCTTTCTCGGTTTCAGCCAGGGCTGGCTGTGAGCCTGCGAGTATAAGTTTTGTTTATTTATAACATTCTAACACTTGAAAAGAAATATTTACAACCCCTTCCAGGAGAAGGACAGCGCAAGAGAGCTGCCCTCTTACCAGCTGCAAAACTGCATCACTGCCACACCGTGTTTTCTAACTCCGTTCTCGTCTCTAACGCCTACTTTGTTGGCTGCTTTGAAATATCAGATATAAACAGACCTCCACCCTCCCATTAAGGAATCAAAACTGTAGCTTCATCCTTCCCAAGGCCAATGTTTCCCCCATTCTTTTGAAGAAGGAATTTGCTCCTTCTCTGGCCAGTCAGTTTTTCAGCCGTCCAAAGTGCTCCAAAACTAGGATGCTGCATGTGATTTGCAAAAGTTAAGGACGTCTTTTTTTTTTAACTGTAATTTTCTCATCATAGAAGCATAGAAATGTAGAGTTGGAAGAGACCCCAGGGGCCATCCAGTCCAACCCCCTGCCATGCAGGAACACCCTCAAAGCCCTCCCTTGGACAGATGGCCCTCCAGCCTTTGCTCAAAAACCTCCAAGGAAGGGGACTCCACCACACTCCACGGAGGCAGCAGCAGATTCCACTGCCGGACAGCCCTGACCGTCAGGAAGTTCTTCCTGAGGTTCAGGTGGAATCTCCTTTCCTGCAGCTTGAATCCATGGCTCCTTGTCCTAGCCTCTGGTGCGGTAGAGAACAAGCCCTCACCTTCCTCTACATGGCACCCCTTCAGGTATTTAAACACCTGGCTCTCATGTCCCCTCTTAACCATCTCTTCTGCAGACTAAACATCCCCAGCTCCCTAAGTCTATCCACATAGGGCTTCGTGGCTTCCAGGCCCCTCACCATTTTGGTCGCCCTCCTCTGGACTTGCTCCAGCTTAACCAGGTCCTTCTCGAAATGAGGTGACACGGTCTTCCAGATGAGGCCTGATCAAAGCAGGATAGAGTGGTACCATGACCTCCCTTGGTCTGGACACTACTGATGCAACCAAGAATCGTGTTGGCTTTCTTGGCTGCCGCATCACACCGCCCCCAGCCAGCACGCTGGGAGAGCCAGTAGTGGGTTGGAGCATTGCAATAGTATCTATTACTCTTAAGAGTGCTTAGTTCTGCAGGTGTTAAGCTTGGTGGGAAACATGCGGTGTGCCAGCTGTTGCTGGACTGCAGCTCCCATCATTCCTCACCCTTGGCTAAGCTGGGTAGGGGATGATGGGAGCTGCAGTCTAATCTCACCTGGAGGGGCGCGAATGGTCCCATCCCTGACTTTGAGGGACAGGAAAGCAGAAAGAAACCGCCTTTCCGCCTGGGCTTGCTGAGAGCGTCTTTGCTCTATATGTGTGTAATATATATGTGTGTATATATATATGTGTGTGTGTGTGTGTTTTTTTCCTTCAAAGTCTCCTCCACTCTTGTGGCGACCCCATGAATCTCCCAGCGTTTTCCGAAGCGAGGAACACAGTGCAGTTTTTAAAATGGGAAACTGCCTGGGCTCCGGCCGTCCACTTTCTGTCCGAACCGTTTTTCTTCCGACCGCCACCTCTCAGCAACGCAATGGGAAGGCGGCGGGGACGGAGGAGGAGAGAGGAGCCCCGAGCTTCCCGGGCCAAGTTAGCTCCCGCGCCGGCGGAAAAGCTCCCCGCCTGCCACGAAACGATGCGCCCAGAAAAGTTACTGGCGTGGACCGCGCCTCGCAGACTCCCTCCGGGCCGGCGGGGGCGGGGGCGGGGGCGGGGCGAACTGCGGGAGAGGTAACTTATTTTGGGAAGTAACTTTTCCCAACTGCGCTCCCGCCCTCTCTCCCCCAGCTTGACTCGCATCTCTCGTCTTTCTTCCTTTCCTTCCTTCCTTCTCTCCCGCAGCGCCCCCTGCCGGTGCGCCCCGGCGCGGCGCCCCCCTCCCTCCTTCCCTCCTCGCCTCCTTCCCGGCCGGGCTCCGCCTCCCCCGCGGGGCTCCTGGCCCGGCTCCCAAATTCCTGCCCGCGGCCGGAGATTGGCTGCGAGCGGCGAGCGGGTCCGGCGTCGGCGTCGGGGGTCGAGCCCTCCTCCAGCCCGGCGGAGGGAGGTCGCCAAGGCCAGCCGAGCCTCCCTTCTTCCTCCTCCTCCTCCTCCTCCTTTCCTGGCCTCTCCTTCTCCCCTCCCTCCCGTCGGGCTCTCGCCTGCCCGGCCGCCTGCCCGCCCTCCCCGCTTTCTCCGTTCTGCCTTCCCCGGGGCGCCCCCTTCCCCCGTGCGCCCCGTCGGGGCGGGAGGCGCGGCGCCTTCTCCGCTGCGCGATGCCAAGATGCCCCCGGCGGGACTGGCCGCGCTGGTGCTGCTCGGGGTGCTGGGCTGGCCGGGCGCCGGAGGGGCTGTCGCCTCCTCCTCCTCCTCCTCCTCCTCGTCGTCGTCGGCCTCCTCCTCCTCCTCTTCTTCTTCATCATCATCTTCCTCCTCCTCCTCTTCCTCCTCCTCCTCTTCCTCCTCCTCCTCCTCTCCGTCGGCGCTGGAGCGCTTCAAGGTGGTCTTCGCCCCGCTCATCTGCAAGCGGACGTGCCAGAAGGGCCAGTGCCGCGACAGCTGCAAGCCCGGCAGCAACATGACCCTCATCGGCGAGAACGGGCACTCCATGGACACCCTCACCGGCTCCGGGTTCCGCGTGGGTGAGTGGGGCCGGGAGGGGGACCCCCGGGGCAAGACGCATCCCTGCTGGGTGAAGCCGGCCCCCGTCCGGAGCCACCTTCCCTTTGCCGCCCTTTCCTGGCACCTCGGGACTGCGGGTGTTGGACTGCAGCTCCCATCATCCACTGCCTGGGTGAGCCGGGGCCAGAGATTAGGCGGCCTCCACTTTGGCCGGACCTGACCCCCCCCCTTCCACATGGAGGTTGGAGAAGTTGGAGATGCTCATTTTTAAAAACTTTTTCAAAATTTAAAAATGGGACTATAGCTGCCATGATCCCCAGCCCAACTCCCATCGTCCCCAACTCAGGGGCCTGTGATGTCTGTACTTTTGCAAGCCGTGCCCTCCCCTATCTGTGGGTAATGCACTTCAACCCATCATTTCCAAACCAAGGTGGTATCTGGTCGGGGATGATAGGGTCTGTATTTTTGCCAACTGTCCCCTCTCGCCTCTGTGTTGTACTACAACTCCGACTATTCTCAAGCCAAGGTGGCCTCTAGTTGAGGATGATAGGCTCTATACTTTGGTGGGCTTTCTCTGCTCTGGTTGCCTCCACCTGTCTATGGGTGTTGGACCGCATCTCCTATCATCTCATGCCTGGACAATCTGTATCAGGGAAGACAGGAGAGGCTTAGACACCCTTTCTAGACCAATGATCTCCATCCAGGGGTGCTGGAACTGCAACTCCCATCGTTTCCACCCAAGGTGGCTGCAAGTTGGGGATGATAGGGTCTCTGGTCCAGCACATCTGAACGCAGGGACCTGATTGAGGAAGGGCTGAGCTTAAGCCCTCATTTTAGGGTGACTGAGGGAGGACGGAGAACTAAAAGGGAATCATAATTAGGATTTCTTTGTGCTGTTACTCTGGGGGAGTTACTCCACTTTATCACCTTTTAGACTTGTAGCACCAAATGGAGGCAACTGACCTTCCTCTTCCCCTCGCTAAACCAGGAGTGGGCAGCTGTCACCCTCTAGATATCTTTTGGACCCCATATCTCATCATTCCTGCCCATCGGCTCCATCGGTCAGGGCTGCTGGGAGTTGTGGGCCGTAGACACTTGGGACGCCTTGGTTGCTCACCTGGGGCCTAACCACGTCTCCCATCCCTTGCTTGGATGTGGGCCTTTCCCCCTTCCACAGAGAGCAGGCTCTGCTCTGTGCCGCTTTGTTACCCCTTGGGGATCCTACATCCAACTTTGTGGACATCCCCCATAGGTGAGTGGGTCATTTTTTGGACAAGGGCCTTCACAGCTAATGCAGGGATTGCTAATTGAGTTTCTGATCCTGGCACCACTCTGTTTCTGCATTTCTTTTCGGGACATGGAGACCCCGGGCCCCGTCCACGCGAGAGTACTTAGGTTTTTAAGTTCTGTTTACAGATGGTGTACACACAGCCAGACCCGGACGCTGGCCAGCGTTCCCTTCCCATCCCTCTCCGGCTCCTTCTCTTCACCCTCCCGCCCCGTCCCTCCTCTTCCTCCCTCCACTGCGTTTGGCTGGCGGAAAACCTTACCTCATGTCCCGGCCTGTCTCCTGGGGCCGCCCTGCGTTGGGGCAGCTGTGCACACTCGAAACCGTTAGCCAAGCCAAATGCGCACACATGGAAATCTGGACTTCCTTGCTGAGTGAAACACAGACACGGAAGACCTGTGAGAATGCTTTGCAAAGCCAAAAAGGTTTAGAAAGGGGCTTTCTTGTAGCCAGAAATCCCCAAGGACTCAGCCCTCAAGCTGGTTTTCAGTGGGAGTCTGGCTGGAAAACTAGTTAACCACTATGGAAACAGGATAAAGGACTGGAGAGGCTTGATATCAGCAAGGCTCTTCTTGGCACCTTGTGGCTAATAATAAAGAATGGAGCCTCCATGTTCTGGGACAGTCTATCTTTAAGTACCATTTTACTGGGGGATGTGCTTAAGGAATAGAACCGCCAGTTCTGTACCTGTCTAAATAGTTTACTGGGGAATGTGCCATGATCATTCCCTGCTTAGGGGATTCCTGGAGTTTTCCTGAGGAACCTGACCTAGAGGGGGGCCTGTGGTCCAGCAGAGGGGCTCTTTTCATGTCATTTTGTGAGCACAGTATAAATGCAAAACAGTCATTACAACTGAAAAGCAGACCCTATGGTGCAGGCTGGGGTTAAAGGTGGGCCTTCAGGACAGAAAAAAAGAAAGATTAATTTGTCTTTTGTTGCATTTTCTTGGAATTTTTAATGGTTGTCAGGATGAGTTTTGGAAAATGTGGAGGTGCCCCTTTTGGATTTATCAAATTCTGCCTTCTCTGTGCTGGTGGAGGAGTGAGAAGGTAGCTTAGGGGTGGAAAGAGTACTCAAAAACAGTCAAAAAGCATGCTTTTTGGATTGTCGAGGCACCCACAGAGTGCTGAGGCAGAAAATGCTATTATTGGGGGTCTCTTCCGTACAAAATTTGCCCAGGGTTGATTTGCACAGAAAACGACCTTTTCTATGCAGGAAGCTGCATTTTCTTCAGAAGAAAAGAGTTGCGTCCTGTGCAAAACATCCATCCGCAAATTTTGTGCAGAAGAGATCTTGAATTGCGAATAGGCTTTGGAAACGGCATGGGTTTTTCCCCCAAAGATTTTCTCGCCAGAGGAAGAAAAGGGTTAAGCTGACTTGTTGTTTCCTTCCAGGAGAAACTTAGTGAAGAATTACATCTCTAAGGCAGATACACGACAAAAGAGTTGAGCCTGGTCCCCTCACAGACGCAATTTCAGGCTCTGTCAGGGCCTGAATGTCTTTACCAGCTGGACCAGAATGTGCTTGCCAATTCCCCATTTTCTACTGGCTGGTGCTTCGGAGCGATGAGTAAGGGGGCTTTTGTGGAAGGATTTTCTTGGCCAGTGCAGGCTCTGCGCGGGAGTCGAAGGATGGGGGCCGGGAGTTAGTGTCACTTGGGCTAATGGAATCCAGAGGTGGAACTTTGGCCCGGACGACCACCTCGCTCAGCCAAGAGCTGGAGAGGTGGGGCCTCTGGGAACATGCAGAGAGCCAAGCCTCTTAAGCGGGCCAGCCCTGCTTTGGTTCCCGGCCAGCGTGGGGCACCCCTTTCCCTTCCCATCGTTCGAATCTGCACCCCTCCCTCCCCTCAGAGCAACTTTGGATCTGGGCTCCTATTTCCCTTCCTGCATCGCCTGGAGTTTTGTTTTCCTTGTGCAAAAGTTCAAGATAATTCAGAGTGTCGAAACCCACAGCTTTTGTAGACTTTGCTGGCTTTGGGAAGAAAGGCTGGCGTTAGAAGGAACAGAGCTTGGAAAGTTGCTGTTAGAAAGTAATTTGGGTTTGGGTTTTTTTGCGGAGGGGGAGTCCTAAAGGTAGTTAGTTTCCTTTATATAGAGGATTCTGGCCAATAGGATTTATTTGTAGTGATAATTATATTGCAGTTTGTTTCTATCATTTTTTAAATCTGACCTTCTTCGAGTTGCTTACAGTGTCCTGTATCCCAAACACATATTTGATTGCGACAACAACCTTGCAAGGCAGGCTAGGCTCAGAGAGAGTAGCCTGGGCGTCTTGGCTGAACAGAGGTTTTAGTCCTTAGTCTGGCACTCTTGAGAGCAAGGGGTGGGAATTGTTTGGCCCTTGAGAGGTTTTTGTACTGCAACTCCCAGCATTCCTTACCCCGGCTTTGCAGGCCAGGGAGGATGGAGGGAGCAGTCCAGCAACATCTGGAGAGCTCTGTGATTCCCACTGCTGCTTACACTGAAAAAGGGGAATAGAAAATAAGTGAAACTTATGCAGAAGCATAAATGCTTTAGGGGGAATGGGTCATCCTGTTTTCCTGATGTCATTATCCATATACGTAGTTGTGTTTCTTATTTTTACTTCGATGTCGGTAAGCAAGCGCTGTTCCTCCTCCTCCTGCCTTTTTCTTCTTTTTTATTTTGGCTGTGGAACTACTGGCTTGTGTGTGTGTGTGTGTGTGTTTGTAAGTGTATGTTTTCTGCCAGTGACGACCTGCTGTATCGCTCTCCCCAGCTGTCCAAAAACAGATGTGAGTTCTGGCCGTTGGTGTGAAGCCGGGGACAGGAGAGAGTCAGGCACTTGCTGGAACAGGGTCCCTCCCAGTTTTCCATTTCCATCCAGTGGCTGCCGCGTCCCCTTTGATGCCTTAGCTTGGGTGTTTTGTTTTTTCCCTAGTACAAGGCCTCCAATAACAGCCTCTGAAATTACTTTTTCGGAGGATAGACTCCCAAAATCCTCAACGGGCGTGTTAGTAGAAGACTTCTGGGAACTGTTAACCAAAAAAAAAGAGAGAGAGAGAGAGAGAGCAACTTTTCCAAGCTTGGCGCTGCCTTCTCTTCTCAAACCTTTGGTTTCCTGCTGCATGCATGCATTTTAAGGTTGCTTTAAAGCGGCTTTGTTGGGGAGGTTTTTTTTTGTGGTTGTGGGTCTGCTTAACTCTCGTGTGAAGGCCTGCTGACATGTGCTGGATGACTGGTGCTCACGAACTTCACTCAGAGTTTGAAACAGAAGCGTTTGTTTGGAGCCAAACAAGCAACGCAACAACTTTTCCAGAAGTTGCTGAGAGTATCGCATATAGGGTGGCTGTAGGTTTTATACCTTGTCTTACAAATTTCAGTACGCACTGATTGGTGAAAGGCATAAAAGACACATCACCCCACCAGCACAGGTGCTTTTCCAGACCTTCCGTTATTTATATTTCTTTCATCTTAGGAGACAGATTTACATTTATTTCATCCTGGGAGCTGAGCCAAGTTCGAATATTCTTATCTTTGCCATGTCTGTTCTCATAACACCTTTGTGTAATTTCACATTCCCTCTTTTGCTCTTCTTTCCTCCTGCCCAGATACAAAGTGGCATTGAATAATACAGCAATTAAGCATTTGGCGCCTTGGGATACTTTAAAAGTTCCAATCAGTTGCAGGTAGCAATTAGCAATTGGTCCATGATCGTGCTTGAGTACTGTAGATCCCTATTTAATCTTGCAAAGCTATTCTATACATTTACTAAGACCTCCAGCTTACATATAACAGGAGCTATGCTTCCTGACACTTGCGTAGTAGAACATGAGGGTTTATGACATCTAGAGCTGCTCTGCTATAAGTTTCTCTTGCCCTAAACCACTTTTGGAACTGATGCCTCTGAACATGTACAGAGTGCTTTTCCTTCAGCGTGGTCAAGCACAACCCTGCTGGCTTTCAGAGACAGAATTTTTAAGTCCAGGAGTGTGGGCCTGAGGCAGACTCAAGTACCAGATCAGCATTCCTTGGCAGTTGGGGATGATGGGAGTTGTAATAACAGAGGGTGATAGGCTGGAGGAGGGTGATAACTACTTCATTCATTCTGTAGAATGCAATGCCCCTAAGTATTTCAGACTTTGATAGGGAGTGTTGCTTTAGCTGAATGTTGGCTTCCCGTCTTCCCAGAGCTTTGTGATGTTGGTACTTTGGACTGTAACGCCCAGAATCCCCAAATGGTGCTGCTGCTTGTCTAGATGCATCTTGAGCAGAGCTTGGAAAAGGTACGGTTTTGGACAATGGTGGCCTGAGTGGCTGGGGGAATTCTGGGAGCTACCATCCAAAAAAGTAACTTTCCCGAGCTCTGCTCAGTCCATAATTTACCACGTTGTAGGGTGAAAGTTGAAATAACTGGGGCCTTGATCACAAAATCCTGGGTGTGGCAGGTATAGAGTCAGTTCAAAATCCCATTTTCCCCCTCCTTCCTTTTACCACCCCCTCAGTTTTACAAAATGGGGGCTTTGCTGCCTTTTTTTTTTGTTTGGCAGGAAAAGTCCATTGAAACATCAGACTTCCCACACAGTTTGGCTCCCTGGAAGGTTTGGCTTCCAGGCCCATGGGTTGCAAAACCTTTCCGGGAGACACAAGTTTTCACCTGCAGCCTTTTGTTGGGTTTAGCTGCTGCTGCTGTTCCACTTCTGAGTCATGTATTTATTCAGACTGACATGCTCCCCACCTGTCTGAAGTCTTTCCCCCGCAGGGAGTGGCTAAAATGTCAATTAATTTTGGAGTTTGGTGTGTGTGTGTGTGTGTGTGTGTGTGTGTGTGGAAATTCCTCCTGGGTTCTGCTTCGCTCTAATCTGAGCTTGCCCTGGTTTTATGATGGCCAGAGGTGGCCCTTCTTTCGTTCCTGCCATCATTAGAGTTGCATCTAATGGGGCTGTGAGACGGTGCCTTCTTGGTAGTTGTTCCCAGATTCTCGAACTCAATGCCAAGGGAGGTTAGGTTGGTTCCCTCGCTTGCTCTCCGTCTGCCAGCAAGCAAAGACCTTGTAAATCTTTGTCAGGCGCGTTGGGCTGGTTGTCAAAGGCCTCAGCTGATCCTGGATTATTGTGCTGTTAACTTATTTGTTGTTTTATGTTACTGTTTTAATCCAGATTTTGTTTTGAACCTGTGTTTCAGGAATGTAGGGAATAGCTTTATACCAAGTCAAAGTATTGGACTCTGTGGTGTTAACTTGGCCCCAACAATGCCTCCCCATTCAAGCAGGACTCTTTCCTGTGCTAGGATTTGAACCCAGGGTCTTAGAAGTGTGGAATCTTAGCATTAGAGGGGACTCCAAGGGCCATCTAGTCCAACCCCCTGCCATGCAGGGACATGTAACTAAAGCATGCATGGAAGACACCCATCCTATGCTTGTTTAAAACCATCTTTTGCTTTATGGATATATGATTTCTGCTGAGAAAGACCATTGGTTTGTCTAGAAGTCCCTGATATTCCCTGGGGTCTCCCATCTAAGCACTAACCTGGCCTTTCTCTGCTTCAAAATCACATGAAATCAGATCTTCTCTTTCTCTTCTTCTTTCTCTTGTCGTTACCGGCCTTGAGCATGCTTTGTCATTTGGTAGAAAGAATAAACCATTCAGCCTTCCCCAAATTTTGATGCTTTCTGGTGGGTTGGACTGCAGCTCCCATAATCCCAGTTGCTGTCAGTCCCACTGGCCTAGGATGATGGGAGAGGCCATCTATCACATCGAGAGGGTGCTGGGTTTGGGAGCTGTGGTCTTAACTTGTTGGAAAGGCTTGGGACCAGGTTAGGATGAGTGGGGCCTTGGAGAAGTCCCCAAAATAGGCAGTTCTCTTTCTGTGCGCGCTTGACCTATTCTGGAAGTGCTAGCATCGAAAGGAATTTGCAGAAGAATAAGGGAAGTTAGAAAGTGAATCAGAAAGGCACAAAAATCTTTATGGGTGAGCTTGTTTTTGCCCCTGCAACCTCAGTCAACAGCCTGGTTGCGTGCATTTTTACTCGGTTACTCAAACTAAGGTCTCAATCCAAGAGTCCCCTCCCTAAACTACAAACCCCAGGATTCCATAGGATGTGGCGATGGCAATTAAAGTGGAATAATAGAGCTGTAACAGTGTAGTGTGATAGGGCCCTCTGTGATTTCTGCGATCAGGAACTGAGGGCCTTTCCACACTACATAACTATTGCACTATGATTCCACTTTAACTGCCATGGCTGCCTCCTATGGAATCCCGGGGTTTGTAGTCTTGGGAGGTACAGGAGCTCTCTGGCTGAGACTGCTAAGTATCTCTCTCCCTGAAGTGCAAAACCCATGATTCCATGGAATAGAAACCATGGCAGTTAAAGTGGAATCATAGTGCAATAATGATGTAGTGTGGAAAAGTCCTGACTTTACAAGCAGAGGAAGCCAAGAGGAATTGTCTTAGTTGAATCGTGATAATCCCACCATGTGAAAGAGGATGCCTGTCTTGGAGGGTGGCCTCGCGCTGGGATAAACAAGCGATATAAACAGATCCAAGGAGCGGGAGGTCTTTGGCGTGGCTTCCCACAAAGTGCCACTGAATGTGACAGGTTGTCTACCTTGGACGGAGGCAGCCAAAGAATTTCCATACACACGCACCCTCTTGAGGGGAATTTTGTAAAAACGCATACCCCGTGCCAACCCATTTCCCGCTGGGTTGGTTCCTGGGCTGTCTGCCCATGTCTTGTTTGGCTCTTTTGGTGAATGCAGGCTTTTGGGTGGGACCCACATGGAGTGCAGCTGTTGACAGATGCTGAGGGGGAGGCCGTGCGTTTGGAGAGGGTGTGGATTTGCCGGCTTCCCAGCTGCTGACTCAGGCCTCGGGATGCAAACAGGCGGAAACGCGGTTGTAACTGGGGCCTCCTGTAGGGACACGGAAATCACTTACAGTCAGCCCTCCACATTTGCAGGTTTCACTTTCATGGATCTGATCATCTCCTGTCCCTCTCCTTTCCCTGACCTGGTATGGACCCTGGGTCTCCGCTCTCCCCACCACGCCTCAGCCCCCTTCCCACAAACACACACATACACATTTTGAGATTTGTGGTTTTTCCACTTTTGCGAGGGTCCTGTGCCCCTAACTCTAGCACATGTGGAGAGCCAGCTGTAGTGTGCCTACCTCTAGCATTCATGTTTTCTTAAACCTCCATTTTTTTTTTTCTGCAGAGAGCATAAAGAAATGAGCAAATTTGGGGAAATTCTTCAAAGATGGAAAACCTCCCCTTTTTACACTGGTCGTATTCAATCGATAGCAGCTTCTCCCAGCATAGAGGAGACCACATTGGGTCTGCCTGCCAATAGATCTGTTAGAGATGAGGAGCCTTTTTTTGAGGGGGGGAAAGAGTTGGCAACTCTTATTCACTACTTGGTGGTTATTTACTGCCAAGTCAGCTTTGACTTATGGCCACCCTATGGATGTGAAACCTCCAAGAGATCTGATACCCTGGGCAGTTCTTGCACACTCAGGGCTGTGGCTTCTATTATTGTTCCACTTTATTTTGAAACTTGAACCAGCCACTTCCAGCGTGCTGTGCCGTTGAGCTAAGTCTGGGATTGTGGAAGTTGAAATCCAACAAAATTCTTGGTGCTTTACTGGACACTTTGGAGACTTGGCATGGGGGAAGACTGGTGTATCTTCACTTAATCTGTATTTTCTCTCTCTCTCCCCCATCCTGCCCACCTTGCAGTGGTTTGCCCTCTGCCCTGCATGAATGGTGGCCAGTGTACGTCTGGGAATCATTGCTTGTGCCCACCTGAGTTCACCGGGCGCTTCTGCCAAGTCCCGGCGGGCCGCCAGGGCCAAGGCCAGCAGGCTCGAGTCCCCGGGGAGGGGCTCCCTATGGAGACCGGCTCCAGCAAACACGCCATCTACGCGGTTCAGCTCATCTCGGACAGCCACGGCGACACTCCTTCAGGACCTGGCTCGAAAGGAACCGTCAGCCACTCCACCTTTATGGTGCCCCTCGGGCCGGGGCAGCACTCCTCGGAAGGTACCTAGGAAAGGAATTGAAGGGAGCGGGATGACTAGAGCAGTGGTTCTCAACCTGTGGGTCCCCAGATGTTTGTGGACTTCAGCTCCCAGAAGCCTCAGCCGCTATGGTCAATGCTCAGGGCTTCTGGGAGCTGAAGTCCACAAACATCTGGGGACCCACAGGTTGAGAACCACTGGACTAGAGCCAGCGTCCTGGTTTGAGTGTTGGACCAGGTCTTTGGGAAGTCTGAGTTCAAATCCCCACTCAGCCATGGAAACTGACAGGATAATCTTAGGCAAGTCACACTGTCTCAGCCTCAGAGGGGGAGGCAAGGACAGACCTTCTCTGAAGAGATCTTGCTAAAAACTAAAGTAGCAGTAAGTCAGAGTCGACTTGAAGGCAGATAATAAAGTTTGTAGTGTGAAGTCTGGTTGGAAACCTTCTTTTATATGTATGTGTATACATACCATATACATCTTCCAGATTTTTTTTTTTCATAAAAATTAACATTCTTCTTCCCTCCCCACCCCTGGATTCCATTTTTGTGCATTTCCCCCAAATCACACCCTCTTCTGAATTTTATCGTACAACCATGTTTATCAGCAATCTATATTCATGATATTTAGTACAATTAAACAAACGTTGTTCAGCTTCAACCATTAGATAGCTGAACATCCCTTCTTGATGTTAAAATAATTTAGCAGTTGGAAAGATGGCTTCTAAGGATCCTTGTTAACAAGACCAGGATGTGTGGGCAACAAATTAATTTTTAATAAATGCCAAGCTTTGTTCTTTCGAGGAGACTCTGAATGCCACTGCTGGGGACTTCCATGTCAGTGGGGGAATGAATCCGTTCCAGGCTTTCGTCCGCTCTTGAAAGGGGCTCTTCAAGGTGCTGAGCCTTCTCTCTCTCCCTCAAATGGATCCAGTGCTTTAGAGAATGGTATTAAAGTTCAGGTTAAAACCTTGAGCGGATTCGTGACCCACTGACTTGGAAGAGACAGTATTTCCAAGTCAGTGGGCTAGTTTATCTTTTGCCTTCCAGTTCAGGTGCATCAGCCGCTGGTCAACGTCCGTGTCCACCACCCACCGGATGCCTCGGTGCAGGTCCATCGGATCGACAGCCTCAGCTCCGAGGGAGGCGGACCGGGCAACCGGCAGCATTTGATTCAGCACCCGGCTCCCAAACCCGCCTACACCCGGCCCCCTGCCCAGAAGCCTCTTGGGCGTTGCTTTCAGGAGACGATGCCCAAACAGTCGGTGAGTGGGATGGTCGCTTGACAATTTCCTCGCTTGCTCCAGAGACTAGATTGGGTTCGTATTACAAGAGGTTCCACCTATGCATTAAGATGAGCTTCTTAACTGTAAGAGGTGTTGGATGGTGGAAAGGACTGCTTCGGAGTGGGCATTTTTCAGGAGGGCTTTAGCTGTGTCTTCCCACCTGGCAGAATGGGGTTGGAGAGGTTCTGTGATCCTACTGCTCGGCAAAGTTCACTTTTGGACTGCAACTCCCAGAATCCCCCCCTATTGGGGGCATTATCTTGTGGGATTGAATGAATCAGCTTTTTAGAACAGGAGTAGACAGCTAGGGAAGGCTAGGAGACCACCCCCGGTGTCTACTTCTCAGAAATATTACCACATACATGCTTTGGGGGATACTGGGACATTCTCGCCATGTTGTTGAGTATTGGACTATGTATGTGTTGGACTAGGACTCTGGAAGTCCGAATTTCCATTTGGCCACAGAAACCCACAGGGTGGTCTTGGGCAAGTCACACTCTCTCAGCCTCAGAGGAGGACAAGGGCAAGTCACCTCTGAACCATTGAGTCCAAAATGAAGGCGCACAAATAACAGCTCAAATTTCCCCTTTAAATACGTGAACCAATTGGGTTGGAAGGTGATTTACAAATCAGTCTGTTTGCTGGAACAAGCAGCAAGTGTTTCAAACATTTAAAGCAGTGGTTCTCAACCTGTGGGTCCCCGGATGTTTTTAGACTTCAGCTCCCAGAAGCCCTGAGCATTGACCATAGTGGCTGGGGCTTCTGGGAGCTGAAGTCCACAAACATCTGGGGACCCACAGGTTGAGAACCACTGATTTAAAGGCTTCCTCACCCAGCTCTTCCCTCATTGAGGGATAGGCGCTTGGTGAGCAGAAATGAAAACCAGCCTGTCGTGTTGATCTTTATCACACACTGAGTCTTTGATCCTGTTGGCAAACCCACTGAATCGATTATTCAGTGGTGGGTCTGTGTCTGATGTAATTCCCATTAGTCCAATGGGTCTCCTCTAACTGGGAATATCCAAAGGATACAGGGTTAAAATTGTGGCCAGCTTTCCGTTGGGTTGGGCTGGGAAAGTTTATGGGTTGTGAGGTGGGATTTGGGAAATGTGGTCACGGATCTCTTTCTTTCCCTCCGTTCAGTGTGGGAGCAACCCTCTCCCGGGCCTCACCAAGCAAGAAGACTGCTGCGGCAGCATCGGGACCTCTTGGGGGCAAAACAAATGCCACAAATGCCCCCACCTTCAATGTAAGTCTCATTGCCTCTCACTTTTTTATTTCGGCTGGCCCAGATAAAATTTAAAGCTGGGAGAGTTTGGGTGTGAAATGAACTCTGTTTTGCATCCCTAGAAGGTTTTGCCTGGAATGGGAGCTCTAGTTTGCAGACTGGCGAGATTTTGGCAGGCCAGGAAATTCTTGCATTGGGCTAAATGGTAGAATTTGCATCTGGCCCCATTTTGTGTTAGACCCACATGGAGTTAGAAGGGAGAGACTTTTGGGAAGGTTTAGGTAGTGATTCCTCCTGTTTTGTGGCATTTGTGGCAGGAGGGATTGAGAGAGGTTGGGTCCCCTTAACCCCAAAAGTCTTGTGTCTGGGGACATAAAGAATACTTCCAAAGTTGCTTACCCCCATTGAGAAAAAGGGTGTCGAGACTCCCATTGAGGTCTTGAGACCCACGTTGCGAAAACGATCGGCTGCCCCAAGATTTGTCACAATCTGCGACAAAAGTTTTGCACAGAAAAGTGAGTGTTTTGGTGAAGTAGGGCTTGATTTAATTTTTCTGAGCACATCTTTTGTTTTTCGTTCAAAGACCTGTGTTTGTACAAATGAGTTTTTTCACAGTGAAGTTCCTGGTTGTTGAAAATTGTCCAAAAAACAAACACACACCGTGCACAAAATTGCTGATAAGTTGCCCAGCGGGAAGAAGACGTAGGAAAAGGATTGGTTCTTACGGGCAAGAAAAGTGAAACTTGATGTCTTTCTCATGTCTTTTTTTTTGCAAAGTGGATGGAGGTCCGGCCCTGATGGGTCAAGGCTGAGCCGTTTCTCTCCCTCTCTTCCCTCCACTCCCCCCACCTGGGCTTTGGCTTAATGGATTTTCCAGCCGGCGCAGTTGCAGAACGGAGCCGGTCTGTTTGTGTTGGATGTGGCTTGGAATGTGTTCAGCCTCTCAGTTCTTCCTCCCAGGCCGGCCCTTTGCCATGCTCTCCTGCAGCTGGCTGGCTGGCTGGCTAACTTGGCAGTTGCCCTTTGGCAATTGCCGCTCCACAACCCCTCCTGCAAGAATGCTGCGTTTGATCTCCAAAGCAGCCAAGAGGGTGGAGGCGGGAGTTGTTTTCCGGACCTCTTGGATCATGCACCGCGTGTTGTCCATCTTCTGCATCGCTGTCCTGGGGTTGGTTGTTTGAGCTGTCCTTCCCACCGCCCCCCAACAGACGAGGGCCAATCCTGGCTAGCCGAAAGCCCAACGCAAAAGGAAAGAAACTTTGCACACACAGAGAGAGATTTTTTTTGTGACGCTGTCCCATTGACAGCAATTGGGATTCTGCCAGGGAGCTAAACCCAGCATCTTGCTGGTGCTTGAGCACGTCGCACATTCTCAGCCCCAGAAAACTCAGTGATAGGGCTGTCTTGGGGTCACCGTAAGTTGGAAATGACGTGAAGGCACAGAACAGCAACAACAACATATGGAAGATGGGGCAAGCTTTTTTTTTTGCTGCTCCAGAGACTAGGACATGGAGCAATGGATTCAAACTACAGGGAGCTTTGGGAGACTGGTGAGGTACTTCATTGGCCATAAAAGGGGGTTTCAGGGACTTCATGCAGCCTACCAGCCACAATTCACCCACCTCTCCTGTATAGCACCCCCAAATCTATTATGGAAACTTTCCTTGCCCTTCAGCACTGGTTTAGGGGCCTGCAATGGGGTGGCATATGTGTTGCCCCTTTCAAGTTTCAAGGGGTTCCACAATCAGATCCTTCCCAGTGTTTCTAAGGTGTTAAGCTTAATCTCCCCCCCCCCAGGAAACAGTGTTGCTTGAATCTCTTTTAGGTCATCACTGGAATAAGAACATTAGACTCTTCAGCTCAGGGGTGGAGCGGTTTGAGTGGGATGGGGGGCAAGTTTCTGTCTCTGATTTGGGGCACATTTTTGGCATCTTATGCCACCCCTTCAAGGGTCTTGAGGGTAGAAATTAGGCCCCAGATCCTCCAAAGTTGCTCCCCTCTGTTTCCTCCATACTCAACATCTCTCTTTAGAAAATGCAAAAATCTCATCAGTCTCAAGTTCTTTTGCCTTAAGAGCAAATGGACTCTTTAGTGGTTGAACTTGGAACTCCCCGCCACTTGAGAGAAGTGGGAACTCTCAGTGCATGTGATAGAATCATAGAATCATAGAAATGCAGAGTTGGAAGAGACCCCAGGGGCCATCCAGTCCAACCCCCTGCTGTGCAGGAACACCCTCAAAGCACTCCCAACAGATGGCCATCCAGCCTCTGCTTAAAAACCTCCAAAGAAGGAGACTCCACCACACTCCATGGAGGCAGCATATTCCACTGCCGGACAGCCCTGACCGTCAGGAAGTTCTTCCTGAGGTTCAGGTGGAATCTCCTTTCCTGCAGCTTGAATCCATTGCTCCTTGTCCTGGTCTCTGGAGCAGTGGAAAATAAGCCCTCTCCTTCCTCTACATGGCATCCCTTCAAACATTTAAAGAGGGCTATGCATAATTGGATTCTTGTGTTTTCTCTGTTTCAGATTTGGGGGTGCAGAAGACATTGGGGAACGATTGCCCACAGGGATACAAGCGACTGAACAGCAGCCACTGCCAGGGTAGGCAAAAAGAGGCTTTTCCAAAGGGCCAGCCACGTTAGTCTGTTCCAGCAGGACAATACAATTTTGTGGCACTTTTAAGACTAACAGATTAGTTATAGCTGGAGCTTTCCTGGATTCCAATGAAAAGGATTGTCAGTTGATGTGGATTATAAAAGACAGACCAACTGACAGGCCACCTCATGACTATAGCCATGGCTAGCTTACGCTCCATGTGTCTCTTTTTCCTTCAGACATCAACGAGTGTGCCATGCAGGGCGTGTGCCAAGGGGGCGAGTGTTTGAACACCCAAGGGAGTTTCCGTTGCGCGTGTAA
Source organism: Iguana delicatissima (assembly GCA_948472985.1). Lineage (NCBI taxonomy): Eukaryota > Metazoa > Chordata > Lepidosauria > Squamata > Iguanidae > Iguana > Iguana delicatissima. Next base: position 224,701 of record CAOKZL010000714.1, on the reverse strand, counting down.
ACCGGGACATGTTTTGGGGCCTTCGCGGACCCACTGCGTGCGTATGTATCTTGGCCGGGGGACTTCTTGGGGACCCCAATCTCTCTCCTTCTCCTTTTTCTCCCCTCCCTCCAACCTAAACTGTAAGCTCTCTGGGGCAGAGAGAGCATCCCTCCCATGTTCTGCCCAGCGCCAGCCCCACTCGTTGGGTTAGTACTGGTAGCAGCCATCTGATTAATTTGTGGGGGTTATTTGGGAGGAGTTGTGGTACCAAGTTTGGTGGCCTGGGATAGGGAACATGTGGTCTTTCAGATGTGCCCGGCCTACAACTCCCATCAGCCCTAGTAGCATGGGGATGATGGGAGTTTGAGTCCAGCAACATCTGGAGCTCTACAGATATCTCATCTTTTTTTCCTCATTTCTGGATCTTTCAGCACTCTGGTATTATCTTAAATTGAAATACTGTGCTTGTTGTTCTCCACTCTGCATATGACCAGAAACTCTTTTGCCTTCATCATGATTATAAGTTTCTCTTTATTGCTGCTTATCCCATTTATTTTATACTTTTACTAAAGGATGTGGCCCATTGACAGCATATACAGCCCCCCGCCACTTATCTTCACAACAGCTCTGTGAGGTAGAAAGAATGGCCATCCCAAGATCACCTAGTGAGTTTCATAGATCAGAGTGAAGTTTTGAAACCCTCCCTCCCTGAACCCACAGTTGGTAACCAAAAACGTGCCTTCACCCAGGGAGTTAACCTGGGGCGGAGAGCTGGTGGATCTCGTGTCAATGGAGCAGTGGATTCACTCTAGGTTTTTGTCCAAACTTTACAGCCACTGTCCAAGGTGCTGAATCTGTCTCCTGTAGCATTAAAGTTCAGACTAAAATCCAGAGCACATTCATGGCTGCACAAAGGAGATAGGCCCAACACGTTGGATAGCTGGAAGCCATTTTAATTCCAGGAGATAACTCTTCCAAGATCTGTCCCGCAGCTAGTTGTACATCTTAACCACTGCACTGCTCTGGTTGTCTCTTCAGTGCCGTAACATCTCTGTCTGTCTCTCTCTTCCTCTGGGGGAGAACAGCGGAAAAGGCAGGGGAGAAGAGCCTGTGTTTCCGGCTGGTGAGCCCCGAACACCAGTGCCAGCACCCGCTGCCCACACAACTCACCCGGCAGACCTGCTGCTGCAGCGTGGGCAAAGCCTGGGGTGCCCGTTGCGAGCGATGCCCAGCGGATGGAACTGGTAAGCAGGGATGGGGAGAGGGAGAAGCAGAGACTTCGGTTTCTTGCTGCCTTTTGCCTCCTGCAGCCTGCCATGCCTGGATGAAGCTTTCAGCGCTGCCCTCCCACTTTTCCCAGGGAGCTCCCTTCTCTTGTTGCGCTCCATATCTCTTGCTCTGACTGGCAGCGGCTTTCCATGGTTTCAGGGTGGAGGCCTTTCCCAACCCTTCCTAGAGATGCTGAAGACTGAACCTGTTACCTTTTGCATTGCCTTTAATCCTCCATTGAAGATAAAGTTAACATTCTGGTCCTCATGAACAAAAGGCTCATTGAAATAAAAACATGACGCGTTAAGTAATCGACTCTGGATGGAAGTCTTATCCTAGGATTGGCAGCAGTTACTCCAGACTGGGTACATCAGGGACCGGAAAACAAAAAGCCCCATCCCTCCATTTAAAAAGAATTGTGCTTTCCCAAATATCCCGTAGCATTGTTTCCTATTAAATATGGCCTTTTCTAGAACCCAAAACAGCCCAGAATGCACCAGAATCATGGCAGAATTGCCTCTCCCGAGGGCCGTGCAGCCCTTTAAAAAAACCTCTCTGGTCCTCCTCTTTCTCCACCAGCCAAGCCACCTAAGAAGGGACTGCAGCCCAATTTCTCAACACCACAAACTATCTCCCCGTGCGCCTCACACATCCGAGGAAGGAGATGGGCAAGACAGAGGATATATATGGCCATCCCACCCCCTTTCTCTCTCCCTTCCTTGACCTGCTTTGGGTCCTGGGTTGGTGTTTGCCATTTTTCCACTTTTGTGGGGATCTTTTACACCCCTAAAGCTAGTCAACGTGGAGGTCTGACTATTTTAAACTGCTTTTAACCGCCTGTCTTTGACGGTATTGTTCAGTTTTCCAAAAACTTTTGTCGTGTACGCTTTAGCCAACTTTTAAAAATTTTGTAGGCTGCCTTGTGTCCCTTGGTGGGAGAAAGGCAAGGTATACATTGAATAAATAGTTGATGTCACTGTTTTTGATAGCAGCCCCTGAAACTTGGCTGGCACAGAGAAGAATTGCCTGTTTGTCTTACGCCTCCATTGGGTGACCATTCTCTTGCTCTCTTCTTCTCCAATTTGTCAGCTTCTTTCGAGAGATCTGCCCTGCCGGAAAAGGCTACCACATCCTGACCTCCCACCAGACCTTGACTATCCAAGGCGAGAGCGAATTCACCCTCCAGATCCACCCGGACGGGACCACCGACTTGCAACAGCAGCAGCAGCATGTGGAGCTGCCCACCCGCCCGCCCGCGGGCAGCGACTCCCAAGAACCTGAAGGTCAGTGGGGAGAAGGCGTGGAAACCTTTCCAAAACTCTAGGGCAGTGTGAGGTGATCTGGAATGGAGCCTCCATGATCCCCAGTCAACCATGGGATGATGGGGGTTGTAGATCAATGTATGTTGCAGAAAGGTGTTTGTAGAGTGAAGAAAGCAGGGCTGCTCTTTCCCTGTCCTGGTTTGGATACGAGGTGCCTGTTCTCCCCACCGTGCCTCGGCCCCTTCCCCAGACTCAAACACGTATTTTGATATTTGTAATTTTTCCGCTTTTGCAAGGGTCCTGTGCCCCTAACCTTAGCAAATATGGATGGCCAACTGTATCTCAGTATTTCATTCTCATATTCAGGGATTTTGCATAGAATCCAGCAGGGGTGTAGAAAAAAAAATCCCATGTGGTTATCTAGCAAGCAGTATTTTCCACAAAAAAAGTTTTGTCTGAAAAAGACATTTTTGTGTCAACCTCCCCACCCCTCGACGTTTGGATAACCACATGTTTTTTTGGTCCGTGCAAGATTGCCGGTTTTAGTGCCAAAAAACAGCAGTCTTGCATGGGAAAATTCTCACCACTGTCCCAGTTGGGTTTCCCTCATCTTGGGGTCAGGAAAAGCAGTAAATATTCTTTCCATCACTCCTGTCTGGACGTCTTTCCTACCCCGTGCCGCTATACTGGTGTGGATCTGTGCCCACTCTGAGTACAAGTCTAAACTCCTTCTTCCCACCTTGGTTTCTGTTTTTCAGCCATCACTCCTATGGTAAGTGTGCTGGCCGCACTTCGGAACCGGGAAGAAAGCAATATGTAGTCGGACGAGGTAGAAAATTTCATAGTTATTTCAAAATGCAACTGATTGCTTGTGGCAGAGTCCAGTCCAGAAATAATCCCCAAAGCTCAGGATATTGTAGAATTGACTCTGGAGTGGGAACATGGGAAGGGTAACTCCCTCTCATGGTAGGGTTTAGAGTGGCCCTGCATTAGCCGTATGCACCCCACCAAAAACTATTTATTTAGTCCCCAAATGCCCTCAACTGCTTCTAAGAGACCAGGGGTGTCTCTAGGGTTGTTGTCATCCCCATGGAGCCTTTTCTGTCTAGCAGCTGGAATTCTAAAGGTTTCTTTTGGTGTGCTCTGCACCCCCCTAGCAACAGCACTGAAGAGATCCATAGGGCAATTTTTGCCATTTTTTAGGCCCCCCCGGGGCCATTTTAAACCCGAGGAGGTGCTTTTTCAAAGCAGGAAGTGATTGGAAACTGCCTAAGCCATGCCTCATAGGACTTAGTTTCCAGATCTTTGTTTTATCTCTTCTGGGCATGTTTCAGTTTATCAGCATCCTTCCTGAATTTTGTGCCCAGATATGGACACAGGTTTCCAGATGAAGCTTGACCAAAGTAAAACAGAGTGGCATCGCTACTTCCTTCAGCCTGAACTCTACATGCCAGCTGCTGCAGCCTAGTATTGTGTTGGCTCTTTTAGCTGCCGCATCACGCTGCTGGCTCACACTTAACTTGTGGCCCGCGAAGACCCCTAGATCTTTTCCCCCATACTGTTGACAAGCCAGTTGTCACTGATCCTACATTAACCTTTTTCCTGCCCATATGTGGTACTTATGTTTATCCTTGTTGAAATTCATTTTTTTTTTAAACTTTGGCTTAGCTCTCCAATCTGCCAGGGTCATTTTGAATCCTGATCCACTCCTCTGGGATATTCGCTACCTTTCCTGCTTTGGTGTCCTCTGCCAATCTGGTGATGGGAATTGAACCTGGAAGCTTTGTATAAGACTATAAGTCAGCATTTCACCACTGTACTTTCGCCAATAACTTTATCCCTTTCTTGTCCTTTTCCTGTTCCTCCTGATGGCATCTCCAGTTGCCCAGCTATGTCACCACTTCAGAAGAGCAGTTGGTGTTCTATGTCAACACCCCAACTTTTGGGCCCCGTTACCCTGGTAAGTGAGCGGGGGCTGCTGCAATGAGGGCTCCGGCTTCAGGAATGCCAATTCTGTACTTGGGGTGAGGTGTGTGTGGAGGGGAGCTGTTGTTTGGGAACTTCGCAACACTGCTTTCAAGCCACGGAGAATGGAGAAGCTTCTTTTTGGACTACATCACCCAGAATCCTCCAGCCAGCATGGATGCTGTAATCCAAAATAAGAATCACAGAGTTGGAAGGGATCAGAAGGGCCCTCTATCCAAACCCCCTGCCATGCAAGAATATACCATCAAAGCATTCCTGACAGATGGCTATCCAGCTTTTGTTTCAAAACCTCCAAAAAAGGAGACTCCATCACACCACAAGGCAACACATTCTACTATCAAACTGCTTTTACCATTAGGAAATTCTTCCTGATGTTCGGCTGGAATCTCTTTTCCTGAAGTCTGAACCCATTGCTCCATGTCCTAGTCTCAGGGGCAACAGAAAACAGGCTTGCTCCATCTTCCATATGACATCCTTCCAAACATTTCAGCACGGCTATCATGTCACCCCTGAGTCTTCTCCTCTCCAGGCTAAACATCCCCAGCTCCTGAAGTCATTCGCATAAGGCTTAGTTTCCAGATCTTTGGTAATCTTGCTCGCCTTTCTCTGGGTGCGTTCCAGGTTGTCAGTGTCTTTCTTGCACAGTGGTGTCTAGCCCAAAGTTTCCCTAGCCCATAACTCTGTACCTGTTTTGGCTCACAGCGGTCCTTCCCAAGCCCACGGCTGCAGTCGTGGTGAGGTATCCAGAAGAAGAGAAGAGCGTGAGCGAATTCGACATGCCTCCAACGCAGGTGACAGGTAAGCGGCTCAGAGCTCTAATGTGAAAGCAGAATTTTAGGGTTAAAATGGTGTAGTGCAGTAGTTCTCAACCTGTGGGTCCCCAGATGTTTGTGGACTTCAGCTCCCAGAAGCCCCAGCCACTATGGTCAGTGCTCAGGGCTTCTGGGAGCTGAAGTCCAAAAACATCTGGGGACCCACAGGTTGAGAACCACTGGTGTAGTGTGAAGGAGCTCAAATGCAGCACTGTATAGTTAATTAGTCAGTTTATTGCCGTCCATAGACCCGACCGTACAATCAGAACAAAATTTTGCAGCATCAAATAAAAAACAGCGAGAAACTATTAGTCCATAAGTGCAAGAATTAGTCATATTAACTGTGAGCGTTCCAAATACTCTTGCACCATATGAAGGAGTCACCTTTGCATGTCCTAATTCCCATTGGCAGAAACTTGGCAAGCATCAAAGTTACACAGGAGCATCTATCCTCTGATAGGACTTTAGCGCAGAACTTATCCAATGGACCTGGTAAATCTTTTAGCGATGGATAAATCAACCGTTGGCATGCCTGGTTATAAAAATAACACAAGAAACCTCCTGCAAACTGCAAGGAGGAAGCCTCGAAGAGAAGGGCAAGCCAGCATACCTGCTGTAGAGCAATTCTGAAGGAATAGCATTGTATTTATGGGAATTTGGAACGGTCAAGATCTTTAGATAATCTCTCAGAAGATCCTGCATAATGAACATTCAGTGCATTTGGTGAGAGAATGCAGCAGTAAATATCTATATCCTCTGATTCAACTGGGTTCTTTTATATGTTTCTTTTGATTTTGGAACACTTTTTCTTTATCTTCTTTCTTTAATTTCTTTATTACCGTATGAGACCCAAAGTGGCCAATCGCTGTGTGTTAAAATAGCTGGAGCAGTCTGAATGCAAAAATTAAATAAAAATTCAGCAGCAATCTACTTTAGTACATTAATTTAGAACAGTTAAGAACATGTTAAAACTACCCTGCAAAGGTAGGCCGGGAACCCTTGCCAAAGAAAGCTCTCTTGGGTTAAGAACGCTACCTTGCCAAGGTAGGCAAGGAACCTTTGCCAAAAAAAAGCACCACCAGTATTGTTTCCCAATGGCTGATGTCTGGTAAAGTAGGATTGGGGAACTTTTGCAATTCCCTCCACCCATTGGGGTCATGGAAAAGAATTGGTTACGAAGGTGTAGCTCTCGGTTACTAATTCATAACTGTGGTTGCGAGTTTGAGTCTAGCAACTTTGGTTGGAATAGGTTTGCGTGGCCTGCAGCTCACTTTGCGCAACGCAATTGCTCTGTCTTGAGTGTGTTTGTTCTCCGCGTCTTCCTTGCTACTCCCTCCAGAGACGGACATTTGCAAACTGAACCGGAACATCTGTGGCCACGGTGAATGCATCCCCGTGCCGCCCGGGTTCACGTGCCACTGTTATCAGGGATACCGCCGGCATCCTCAGCACAGGTATTGCGTAGGTAAGGGGTGTCTTCCCTCAAATGGATGTGCATTCTTTTTCCTAGCCCACCAACGCTTTTGTTTTACTGGGAAAGAAATAATCCTGATTTTATAATGGGAGTAATCGTATATCATAGCTGAGCCTTCCAAATCTATTTGCAGTTCTCCAGCATCTTTGTCTTCCTTGTGCATCCATTAATTTTGCCCTATGGAAGCTGCCTGAGTCCCTGGAAAATTGCTGCTAGTCAGAGCTGTCAACACTGGGTAGATGCACAAATGGTCTAAGGGCATTTCCGCACCACACTGTTATAGTGCTATTATTCTGCTTTCAACATTCTGTGGAATTCTGGGGTTTGTAGTTTACTGAGGACAAAGAGCTCTCTGGCCCTAAACTGCAAACCCCAGCATTGCACAGGAGGTTGAAAGTGGGATAATAGCACTGTAACAGTGTAGTGCGGAAATGGTCTAAGACACTGATGTTACTACCTCTTGGATAACAGACCATTGTACCATCACTCTTTTCAACTGGTGATCCCAAGTCCTGTTTTGAGAGACATAGAGAGAGCCCCTGTTCAGTCCCTGACCTCTCCAAGTGAGGCTGAGAAAGACCCCTCCATAAACTCAGCAAAGATGCCAATGTGCTATTTGGACTATTATCCTGCCTTACTGATAAGGCAACTCTCTATATTGCATTGGTATTAACTGAACCACACTGAAGTGCATTGCATGTCTTTGAACCTTGTAAAAAATATCAAGAAGCAGCCACTAATGACTGGAGCAATGAGAGAGGGAAGAAATTTAGCCATCGCACGGTCCATTTGTGTCTAGAGATCTTCGTTCGTGCAACTTCTCACTTCTCTTTCGTCTTCCCTTTCACTCCCAGACGTGAACGAGTGTGAGTCGGACCCTTGTGGCAGCGGGAAGGGGGTTTGCATGAACACTGGGGGCTCCTACAACTGCCACTGCAACCGTGGGTACCAGCTGAAGGTCCACAAGGGAGTGCGGTCATGCATGGGTGAGATGCCCGTGGGTCTGGAGATGGGCGGAAGATGGCCAAGGCCAGTCTCTTGTCCTTTACTCCATTCTCTGTTCTTCCTTCCCTGACCTCTCCAGATATCGACGAGTGTGCCAAACCCAACGTCTGCGGGGAAGGCGGCTCTTGCATCAATTTCCCGGGACACTACAAATGCGAGTGCCATTCTGGCTACCGGCTCAAGCCCTCCCGCCAACCACTTTGTGAAGGTACCATGTTATGGTGGAGGCCACAGCTTAATTTGGAAGCAGGGTTGGCATGCGAGAAGTAGATTTGAAGAGAGCGCCATCGTGGAGCAGTGGTTTGAATGTTGGACTAGAACTCCAGAAGACTTTTAATCTCTGCTGTTGAACTACTCTTACCATCAGGAAGTTCTTCCTAATGTTTAGATGGAATCTCTCTTTTCCTGTAGTTTGAAGCCATTGCTCCGTGTCCTAGCCTCTGGAGCAGCAGAAAACAGGCTTGCTCCATCCTCTATCTGACATCCCTTCAAATATTCAAACATAGCTATCCTGTCATCTCTTAGCCTTCTCTTCTCCAAGCTAAACATCCCCAGCTTCCTAAGCCAGCACTCAAAGGGCTTCATGGTTTTACCATTTTGGTCACCCTCATCTGAACACCTGGCAGCTTGTCAATTTTTTTCTGTCCCATTTTGTTACTTTTAGAAGTGATTTGTGTTGCGTGCAAGGTTTTAAGTGACACAGAACTGCTTCTCAAACTGGAGGTCCGGGGTAAAGTCTCCTTGCCAAGACAGAATATATACATTGCTGCTCCAAGGTTGCAGATTTTTCTGTCTCCAGAAATGTTTCACTCAGGAAGGAATACTAATCCACCCTGCAAAAGAGTGCTGTGTGACTCAAAAGCTTGCATCTGGCCATTTGTATCTTAATGGATGCAGATACTGTATGGCTACGAAGAACTGAGTGTTACTGAGATATTCTGCTCATAGGTTATTAACAGAGTTGTTGTTTCTGGTGTCCCTTCCGCCATTTCTTGCAATCTCAAATCTACATTGCAATGGTTCTTCTTCCAGATATCGATGAGTGCCTTGACTCTTCCACTTGCCCCGACGGGCGGTGCGAAAACCGACCCGGCAGCTACAAATGCATCCCCTGCCAGCCGGGTTTCCGAGCCCAAAATGGCGTTTGTTACGGTGAGATGTGGTTTCCATCTTGAGGACAACCAGATATTGCGGTTTGGTTGGTGTTAAGCACCAGGGACTGACCAATTTGATTGCATGTTTTTTTAATACCAGTAGAGATAATCTTAGATTTTTCCATAAATAAGACCAGGTGCAAAGTGTCCATATTGCTTTTAAAGTCATTTATCCAAACCCATCTGACCTCCAGCAGCCTCAAGGAACTTGGTTCCTAACAGGATAGAATAAATCTATTTTGGCTTTTGAGATTATCCTTAGCATCTCTTACAAGTTTTCGAGGAAGTAGACTTTTTTTTTTAGTGTTGGTGGGATCCCCTTGCCTTCCACCTCATTTCTCTCTACAGGTTGAGATCCGAAAATCCAAATTCCGAAATGCCCCCAATTCCGAATTTTTTTGAGTCGGGAATGTTGGTGATTTAACAATAAGTTAACATGTGGAATTAAAGTAAAAAAAGGAATAACGGAAGGGAGTGATTTTGATGCAATATGGAAGATATTTGTGGAAAAGGTGTTGGTCACACCTCCACAAGAAAAGTTACAATTTTCGAAGGTTGAGTAATTTGAGGTATTATTGGCTCTGGAGATGGGGCACACTTCTCAATAGTAATCAGTTAAATTTAGTTTGAAAAGGATAGAAATAAGAATGAAATTATTAATAGTACATTCTGTAAATGTTAATTATGGGAATAATTGATAACAATGGGTATAATTGGAATGAGATTCAGATACATATAATTAAAATATATAATCAGGGTGATTTATAAAATATTGACTTAAGTAATATGATCCAAATGGAGTTGGAGAGAAATAGAAACGTGAGCATCTTTTTTTTTTGTAATTTTTTCTTTACTTTTATGTTCTCACCTTATGTATTTTCTTTTTTCTTTTTCCTCATAATAATTTAAAAAAAGAAATTAAAAAAGAAAAAGGAATGTTGGTGATGCCAGACAACCACAGATTGTCCACATGGGTGGCTGAGATGGTGATGTTTTTGCTTTCTGATGACTCAAGCATACACAAACTTTGTTTTGTGCAGAAAACTGTTTGAAATATTTTGTAAAATTACTAGTTGTCTAAGGATATATGGAAACGTAAATGAAGACTTTGCTCCCACTTGCAAGGTATCTTATTGTGTGTGTGTGTGTGTGCAAGCATTCCAAAATCCAAAATGCTTCTGTTCCCAAGCGTTCTGGAGAAGGGACACTCAACCTGTATTGCAGCCGGCGGTTCCAGCCTGCCAGATGTTAAGGAAACTCACTGAGTCGTTTTGCTTTCCTCTCCAGATGTGGACGAGTGTTCCGAGGAACCCGTTTGCAAGCACGGTTGGTGCGAGAACGTGGCTGGCTCCTTCCGTTGTACCTGCGGGGACGGATTTGTGCCCGCGCCTGATTCCCGCAGCTGCCAAGGTAAGAATGCCATCTGGGCATATTGTGGGGGGATGCGTAGGCATCGCCACAAGGGCACAACCCATGGCAAGGGGGAAGGCCACAGATGGCCAACAGGGAACTCACTGCCTGTGAACCTGAGAGCGGATCCACACTACACAATTAGAGCAGTTTGATACCACTTTAACTATCGTACCTCCATAAAAGATCCCGGGAACAGACATAACCATCAGTTCTCACTCTCATTATATCTAAATATTATATCTACCGTTGTATCTAGGTAGTTTTTTCTACTACATTGTCCTCCTATGACCAATAATTGTTGTTGTTGTTGTTTTGTATAACATTGTGGTCTCAGAACCTTACATGTGAGTTCTTTTTTTGCATATGTACATGGATATTATGCTTGTTCTCAAGAATATATCTGAAGATTGGATAAAGGTTGGAAATACTTATAGTATTCAGTTACATAGGGGGTTATGTTGTAAATGACATATTCTGTTGTCTATGCCTTTTGACATGTGGTTAATCAGTCAGTTGGTATAAATAGTAATATTTGATCATTGCTTTATGTTTTTTAGTCCCTCCCATGGGTAGCAGTTTCTTCTTTTTTTCCATCTTGCAGAATCGCAGGACTTTAGTTCGGTTAGGCAGCAGTCTTTTGGAGAGGTCCAACCTGCTGCTCTTGTGCTTTGGCTCTAAAACTCTCCAGGAGATAATTCCAGCCTTCCCACCAAATAACAAATCTCATGGCAGTTAAAGCGGTATCCAGGTGTTATAAATATACAGCATAAATACACGCGCAGTGTTGGCTGTCCTTGTGATGAGCGGTGTGCCGATCCTTGCTTTCTTTGAAAAGGCCGGGAATGCTACGTTTGCTCTGAGATATTGTCAAGGCTGTATCCCCAAAGCTGTTTCTCAGCGGCAGCTCTTCACCCTGAAGTGGACTAAGATGAGAGTGCCTCTGCCCATGTGCAGAGTCTCTTGCCCCTAAATGTGAAAGGATGTGCCCCCCCCTTCCCAACTGTTCTTGAAAGGTTTCCCAGATAATAGATGGCAGCAAAATTGTCAAAATTGTCACATACTCTCCCCAATATTAAACAGAGACATGCCAATTTCCTTCTCTCTCTGCAGATGTCAATGAGTGCGAGAACAGTTCTCTGTGTACCCATGGGGTCTGTGTGAACACGGTGGGGTCCTTTAAGTGCCAGTGTCCAGCAGGCTTCCAGGCGGTGAAGGATGGACCACGCTGTGAAGGTGAGAGAGAGTCTTTTAAAATTCATTTTGGCTTGGCTTATGTGTTGGAAGGAGCTTGAAGACCCAAAGGGTTTTGTCTGAGCCTGTTTGTTTTGAATTCCTCCTATAGCTTGAGTATCCCTTATCCGAAAATCCAAAATGCTGCAACATCCAAAACTTTTGAAAAGTGGAACCCGAGGAATGTGAAGGAATTGCAGAGGCTTGCTTGGGACTTTGCATGCGTGTGCTGTTTGCAAAGGCCATTTCTGCACTACACTATTTATAGTGGTATTATTCCACTTTCAACATCCTGTGGAATTCTGGGGTTTGCAGTTCGCTGAGGCCAAAGAGCTCGCTGGCTGAGAATCCTCAATGCCCCTCCCTAAACTGCAAACCCCAGGATTCCATAGGAGGTTGCAAGTGGAATAATAACACCATAACGGTGTAGTGCGGAAACGGCCAAAGTCTCTCAGTTGTTTTTCCCTTCTCGGCTCACTTTGCAAGCAGCGTGTGCATTCCCGAACGAGCCCCTGCAATTCAATCATGTTTCCTACAGGAAGAAGACTGGGTTCTACTTTTTCGGTAAGCAAAATGAATAAAAATATTATATGAAATTACCTTCAGGGTATGTGCGTAAGTTGTATGTGAAATGTAATTTTGTTTTTAGATTCGGGTCTCATCTCCAAGGTACTTCATTGTGTATATGTAAATATTCTAAAATTCCAAAAAATTTTCTGAAATCCAAAACATTTCTGGTCTCAAGCATTTTGGATCAGGGATGCTCAACCTGTAGTGTTTTTGATCTTTAGGGCGATATAAAAGTGATTGTGAATGAGAACTTCTGAGCTTGTGCAGAGTGCCTGCGCATCATATGTCAGAGGCTAGATGCCAGCATTTCTCTTTTAAAAACAAATACAGAACTGCACATTAGGGATGAAATTTTGGGTGTTAATGTTTCAAGGTAGCAAAGGCAGAGGTTGGTATAGGAGGGGTACATATGAATTTTCCCTATTTTCATTTCATGTTTTGGGGTGCAGGTTCAACATGGGTGTTCAGAGCCATTGCTAGGCCCTGATTCACGAGAACTACCGCTAGAGATGAGAGTGCCACTGGGCATGCGCAGAGCTGCCTTCCTGTCCTTGCTAACGAGTCATAACCAGTCTTGCCCACTGCGATTTGGGGCTGCGTTTTTCTTTCTTTCAGAGAAAGATTTCAAACTCTTTGGGGGGAAAAAATGGGAGACATATTTTCCAAGAAATGAAGCCACAGTGAAACAATACCATGTGAACTATTCCTTTCTCCCGTTTTCTGTTATTTCAGATGTAAATGAGTGTGACTTCCCAGCCGCCTGCATCGGGGGCGAGTGTGTGAACACAGTGGGCTCCTACCAGTGCCTCTGCCGGGCGGGCTATCAGCTGGAGGGGGGACGGAAGTGCCAAGGTGGGTGGGCTTTGATTCCCTGTTTCTCCCCCATTACCATCAGAGTTGTGATGTGAAACGGAATATTGGGTGGGTGGGGGCGTGAAGCAGCTTTCTCCAACCTGGCCCCCGCTGAATGCATTGGACTACAACTCCCATGATCCCCAACATATGACATCAAATCTAGTATATAGAGAAGGGGTGGGCAAAGCATGGTACGGTGCAGACGTGTGCAGTGTAGACACCCAAAGTGGTATCGTTCCTCGGGGTACTAACAGCTGTGTGCTGCTGCTTCTCCAGACATCAACGAATGTGCAAAGGATCCTGACCTCTGCCAGCATGGAGTGTGTGAGAACACCGACGGCTCCTTCGTGTGCTTGTGTGATGAGGGATATGCTCCCTCCGAAGACAGGAAGAGCTGCGAGGGTGAGCGTGCAAGCCAGCCGTGAGGGGAGCCTTTATTTCTTCCTCTGAGAGCCTCACCCCTTGTGGGCGAGGGACTGGGTGACTCAGGAAGCACAGGGATGGGTTATTCTTTGGCATGGTTGTCCTGTGTTGCAGTGAGCTAAGAAGCAGTCCAGGTCGGTCACAGGTTATCCTTCAGGATGAAAGGAGGAGCAAGAGAGTGGTCTTCAGCTGGTCCAGAATTGTCGTAGCTGCCAGCTGGACAATGGAGAGCCAAACCAGCAGAAAGCTGTTCCAGCAGATGACTGAGATAGCTTAGCAGTTCAGCAGAGCTTGCCTGTATGGGGTTGAGCAGACACGTAGTCAAAGAGTCGGTCCAGGAGTTCAGGAATCCAGCGAGCGGCAAGGTCAGACAATTCGAGGTCAGAGAATCCAGACAGACAGCAAGCAGGGAAACTATAGCACACGCAAAGGCAAGGACCAGCAAACACATGAGTTGTTTCTGGTGTTGGACCACCACCTTCTGCCTTCCTTAAAAAGGCTGGAGCCAGCTGGCTCTCATCACAGCCCTGCTGCCATCATGGCCTGACTAGCTCCCAGTGCACTTGCATTTGCTTGTCTTCCGGTGCTGTTCGCCTGGAGAAGCTGACTTCTGGGCCATGCCAAGAAGTTGCACAGCAAGTCAGTAGTCCAAATAAACAAAGTGGGCAAGGAGTAAAACAATAGTAGTCAGTCCAAGGTCCAGGGAACACCAAACGCCAAAGAGTGTACTGCCAGTCACTAAGATAGATGGTTGTCAGCAACAAAGCCTTCAGCAAACTGCTGGAGAATTTATAGCCAGGTGCCTCAAGGCACCTGGGGCTTTAATTTGTCAGCGTCTCCTGCTTAAGAGTCTCTGGGACCAACATAACTTCTCCTTATGCCTCCTATGCTCAGCAAATGGCTGCATTGCATCTTCAACCTCTTTCTGGGAGTATTCCCCTCCGTGTCAGCCCTTCACACCTTTGACCCAGGAGCTGTAAATTCCTGGTGTTTCTGGCACTCCAGTGCTGTGTCTTTTCCAACTCCAGAGGGTGAATTATGACACAAGGGGGTGACTTTTTTCCCCTCCTCCAGAGCTGCCCCACAACAAAAAGGAGTGCTACCTGAACTTTGACGACACCGTCTTCTGTGACAGCGTCCTCGCCACCAACATTACACGCCAGGAATGTTGTTGCTCGCTTGGAGCTGGATGGGGGGACCACTGTGAAATCTACCCTTGCCCTGTACTCAACTCAAGTAAGTGTGAGGGGAGACGGACACACTCTGCGGGGCGCAGGGGGAGGCGGAAGCAGCTGACACTCCTTGGCGGAGATCTGACATGCGTGCGCAGATTGGCACACAGAGGTCAGCATCCCCACACTGCTTGTCAAGTCTTGGCAGGGGCCTCTGCTGCTGTCACTTACGGATGAGGTAGGAAAGGGGGAGGCGGTTCAGGTCATGGAGTTGCTGCTGATCTCAGCTCCGTCGGTGGAAAGGAACAAGGATGCAGAGAGCACCTGCCATTTCCTTCCCCTGGCAGCCCAGAGCAGTGAGACCTTCATGGTCTGATTTGCCTTTTCCTTCCCCTCTTCTATCCTCTGGGAAGGAACAGTGTCAGGGCAGCTCCTGGGGCTGGATGAGGGGAGTTTTTTGGACAGAGGAGAATGGCAAGAGTATGGCCCTCTGGGACCATCTAAAAAGGGGCTTATGCATGTGTAAGCTACATTTAAGTCCCCAGCCGGATGCTGGCCAGTGGCACTTGTTGCTTCTTGAGATGTCACACCAAAATGAGTTGTGAGCCCCAGAACGTGTCCCAGCATCCAATACATTTCCAGTTTGAACTGAATGTTTCTGATGATGCTCAGAGCCCTGAATGCCTTGGGACCTTGATATTTAAACAAGTCTCTCTCCCTACTCATGTTTGCCTGAGGACTGAGGTTTGCTGGAGGGGGTCCTCCTTCGGGTCTCACCAGTGTGAGCAATACACTGTAGGAAGACACGGGAAAGGGCCTTGTTTGCTTTGGCCCCTCCATTGTACAACGAGTGCCCTCCCATTGGAGCCCTGATTTGGCACTAACATGTGGTTTCTCTGCAACGTTATGTTGTAACCTACCCTTTTATTAAATCCTGTAGTGCCTAAATTGGTTTCTTCTAAAATGCCAGAACTGTGTCCTGGTTTGAGCATTGGGCTATGACTTTGGAGACCAGTGTTTGAATCCTCGGTCAGCCATGCAAACCCACTGGCCGACCCTGGGCAAGTCACATTCTCTCAGCCTCAAAGGATGGCAAACTCAGAAACGCCCTCTGAACAAATTCTCCCAAGAAAACCCCATGATAGGTTCACCTTAGCGTCGCCGTAAGTCAGAAAGGACTTAAAAGCACACCATATCAGTGTGTGCGGTTTTTGACCTTCGCAACCTGTTCTAGCTTGTTAAATTGCTTTATATGCTTTTCGTCTGCTTAAATTATTAGGATTGCTTTAAAACTGTTGTTAACTGTTAAATGGATTGTACTTATATACTTCTCTGAGGTCCCATGACAGAAATACTTTAATTATAATCTTCATATTTTTGACATTTCCAATGGCTTCCTCAACACCTTTTCTCTCTTTTCCCTTTAATAGTTGAATTCCACACTCTCTGCCCAGATGGCAAAGGATTCATTCTGGACGACACCATCCTTAATTACGGCATTCCAGCCCACCGTGGTGAGTTTCTTAGACCCTCCGTCTTCAAAGATAAGCGGGAATCGAGGCGAGGCTGTATGATAAGACTCGCTCACTTCCTGTTGTTAAAAAAAGGCTTGTCCCCAGACTGAAAATAGGTTTATGTCCCAGAACAAGAGGACTGCTTTCGTCCGTGAAAGGGGATGCTATCCTAAGCTGGTTGCTTCTTAAGAACCCACAAGACTCTTGCTTTTTCTGCAACGCACAAACGAGGCAACCCATATAGAAACTTTCCCCCTAAGCCGATATTCACTAGCAATTTAATGCACATTGACCAGCATCAATTCCAATCCCAGCATTACCCCGGGCAAACTTGTAGAGATGATATTATTTGTCTGTAATTTGACAGCAGTCCTATACGGCTTTCATAGAGGTTTCCCTGCTGGTCTTTTGCAGAACGAAAAAGTTAACAGAGGTGCTTTTTGGCTTAAATACAAATGGCTGTAGGACTGGGCCCTGTGGTAGTTTGAGTAGTGTTGCCAGAAGGCAGTGACAAGTCTGTTTTAACTAGCTTCAAAGTATGGAAAATAAGTAGAGCAACCATTGACATTAGACACTTTTTGCTCTCCTGTTCCGTTGTTTATTTTAAACTTGTTTAAAATGTTGCCCGATGAAGAGAACACAAAAGTGTGGATAGTGTTTTGTGCCCTTCGAAGTTGGGCCAATAAAAGGTGTTAGCCTAAACACAGAGATTGGGAAAGGGGCCTGTTTTTGGAACAGTAGCCAGGGAATTCTAGGAGATCTACTCCAAAAGTGTATCTTTCCAAAGCTCGGCTTTTATGTCAAGAAGTACCCCTTTTTACAAGAGACCGTTTTTGCACAGGTTTCTGCTCGGTCCTTATGGGTTTTGTAACTTTTCTTTGTGCTGAAACGTATGCCAGCGTCCTGGTATAATTAGATTGAAGTGAAGACTTGTTTGAGAAATAAATGCTGAATAAGGGATGCTGCATGGATAGAGATTCTTTGGGGTAACAACTTCTCCTCCGTTTTTGTTTTTTTTTACAGACATTGATGAATGTGCCCTGTTTGGGGCCGAGATCTGCAAGGAAGGGAAATGTGTCAACACACAGCCAGGCTATGAATGTTACTGCAAGCAAGGATTCTACTACGACCCAAACCTCTTGGAGTGTGTTGGTAGGAAAGAGGGCCCTCTGTGTCTGTGTAGCGTGATATAGTGGTCAGCATCTTGGGCTGCAACTTGAGAGAATGAGGGTTGTAGGTCCCACTAAGCCATGGAAATCTCTGGGGATCATTGAGCTGGTCGCGTTCATCTCTCAGGGTTGTTGTGAGGCTAAAGTGGCAAGAGGAGAGCCATTGGGTTCCCCTGGGCTTTTTGCAGGAATGAGTTCTGGTTCTGCAAATTAGTCAAGCAGCCTGACAAGGGGTGAAAATTGGCCCTGGCCGCAGTTGCCGACTCTTGGCTTAGGGCAAGGCTCTTTCACTCAGAAGACCACATTCAGTTTCAGAGAACTTTTCTCATGCCGTCGGTGGACCTTGCCGAAGGCAAAAAGGGAGAACCAATTAGTGCAAGTTTGCAACGTTGCAGCTTATAAGGCACTGTAAATTCAGAAGTCCTTCAGTCTTGGCAATGGCCAGAATGTGCTGTTGTTGCTCTGCTATTCCTGAATAAAGGTTTTGGAAACTTCAGAGCCTAATTTCTGAGACTGGAGTTATCCAGTAGATGACTGGAGTTCTCCAACCTCTCTCCTTTGTTTCTTCCAACAAGTCTGAGAAGAGGGAACGGTCTCTCCAGAAGAATTTAGAGCTCTGATAGACTCAGAGAGAGAGAGAGAACGGTCCTTCCAATGGCCTGTATAGATATTCACTCTCAAGCAACTCACAGATACACTGTTAAAAAAGAAAAACAGAATACTTACCTGGCAGGGGAGATACCATGATCATGAAAAAAATAAAATAGAGAGCAAAGAGGAATAATTCCCATCTAAGCACCTTGTGCGGCCTTTTTTGTGAGAGTGTACCGTGGCCACATGTGGGCTGTCTATATGCGTGTGTGTCCGGCGTGTTAAAACATGGGGGGAGCTGGATCCAAATTCCAATCTGACCTTTTTCTTCCTAGACGTTGATGAGTGTTTGGACCTGTCAAACTGCGTGAATGGGAGCTGCGAGAACACCCGTGGGAGCTTTCGCTGTTCTTGCCCGGCCTCCACCGTGTACGATCCTGCCCGTAAGAAGTGTGTAGCAACCAGTGAAATTGGTGAGTTTTCCCACTCTTTTCTCTAAGGAGAGGCAGTGTCTGGCTGCCTTTAGAACTTCCACGGGGGAATCTGATTTCTGTGCTTTGGCAGATTTGCCCAAAACTGGGACCTAAAAGGCGTGAAAACTGCTTTGCGTTACGTTGGAAGCCACCTTCCTTCCCAGCCCTGGGAGAAAAGTGTAAAATAAATCAAAGAAATAGGCAGTAATCTGTTCTCCTCTTGTCTCCTCCAGACGTGGATGAGTGCCAGGATCCCGGTGTCTGCAAACTTGGGCGCTGCACCAACACCGTGGGGTCTTTCACCTGTGAATGCCACCCACCTTTGACCTTGGACCCCAGCGGCAAGGAGTGCCAGCTCCCAGAGATGCAGGCGGGTAAGGCTTTGCTGAGCTTTTGGAATTTGTGATGTTCTTAGTGATGGCCAGTATTCTGCATCAGCTACTGAGGGAATTGTACTAAGTACCTTCTCCTGGCCTGACTCCCATCAAAACCTGACAACAATGTCATTTATCCATGCAGAATGGACCACCTTCTCCCTATGCAGCTGAAGTAGGTTGGGGGAAAGTTATTATCATAGAATCATAGAGCTGGAAAAGACCAAATGGCCATCGAGTCCAACCTAATTCTGCCATGCATTCCATCAAAGCATTCCCAACAGATGGCCATCCAACCTCTGCTTAAAAACCTCCAAAGAAGGAGACTCCACCACACTCCAAGGCAGTGTATTCCAGTATCAAACTGCTCTTACTGTCAGGAAGTTCTTTCTAATGTTTAGATGGAATCTCTTCTCCTGAAGTTTGAAGTCGTTGCTCCGTTTCACAGTCTCCAGAGCAGCAGGAAATAGGCTTGCTCCGTCCTCCACATGAGATCCCTTCAAATATTTAAACATGGCTATCATGTCGCCTTTTAACCTTCCCTTCTCCAGACTAAATATCCCCAGCTCCCTAAGTTGCTCCTCAGAGGGCTTCATGGTTTCCAGGCTTTCTACCGTTTTGGTTGGACCCGTTCTGCCGTCTGAATATCCTTCCTGACCTGT
Organism: Iguana delicatissima; assembly: GCA_948472985.1. Taxonomy (NCBI): domain Eukaryota; kingdom Metazoa; phylum Chordata; class Lepidosauria; order Squamata; family Iguanidae; genus Iguana; species Iguana delicatissima. The sequence goes on along the minus strand of CAOKZL010000714.1, from coordinate 205,311 downwards.
GGTGCCCAGAACTGGACACAGGATTCCAGGTGGGGTCTGGCCAAAGCAGAAGAGAGTGGCAATCGTGCTACATCTGCGGCCAAGTAACCCTCCACGTTCTCTCTCGTTCTTTCCACCCATCGCCCCCACAGACAGGGTGACCGACCGTCACGACGTCTGCTGGCAGCTCCGGGGCGAGGACGGGATGTGCTCCTCTCCGTTCAATGGTCACCAGCTGAGTTATGAAGAGTGTTGTTGCCGCTACGGCAAAGGATGGGGCTATCAGTGCCATGCGTGCCCCCCACGAGGTACAGGTACCCACAGAAACGGGAGGGATGGGGGGAGGCAGGAGGGAGAAGTGGGACTGAGCAGTTGACCAGGGCAAGGAAGCAGTTGGGCGTTAGTAATTACCAACTTCTAGCAGTGGTTGTTACATGCCTTCAAGTTAATTCTGATTTATGGAGACCTTCTGCTTGGTTTCTTCAGACTCTGAAGATGTTTGTGGACTTCAGCTCCCAGAAGCCCCAGCCACCAAGGTCAATGCTCAGGGCTTCTGGGAGCTGAAGTCCAACAACATCTGGGGACCCACAGGTTGAGAACCACTGCCTCAGAGGCTTTGGCATTACCTAGGGTGAAAGAGTGTGGCTTGCCCAAAGTCATGAATAAGTTTCTGTGGCTGAGTGGGAGTTGAATGCTGGTCTCCTGGAGGTCCAGATACCCTAAAGGATCCTGTTTGATCTTGGATGCTAAGCAGGGTCGGCCCTGGTCAGTACTTGGATGGGAGAACACCAATGAATCACAGGTGCTGTAGGCTATATTTCAGAGGAGAGAACTGGCCAACCACTTCTGAGTCAGCACAACCAGTGAGAGGCAGTAGTTGACTGGGGGAAGAGTACCACTGAGCATGTGCAGAATGTCCCCCCCACATACTTCTACATATTATAGAGGAATACTTCTCAAGGTAAAGAACTTTGGAGGACGTCATGAATGCCAAGCATCAAACAAATCCACTTCCAGTTTTGCATCCTATCCTGAAATATATAAAGAATTGATAAAGCCAGGGACCTCTGAACATGTGCAAAGTGGAGAGATTTAATTCATAGTCACGATATAGCTGCCTCCTAACTGCAAAATTGATTTTTGACCCTGAGATAATATAGAGAATTAATAAAGATGAGAACATGGAAAAGTTGTGTTTATGGACTTCTCCAGTTCCACGACCACCCTCCTGGGTCTGGGTGATACTTGAAGTTGCAGACCAAAAAGTTAACATGTTCCTGCTTTGCTGGAAATGATTCCACTGAGCATGTACAGAGTGATTTGCCTGCTCCATCCCACTGGAAAGTAACCTTTTGCTTATTTGGGATTGAGCAAAGGAGTTTCCAGGGAAGGCTGATCAGTGGCCTGATCTTTTCACCAGATTAAATGTCGGTCCCCACTTCTTTGCCGCTTCCATCACAAAGGGGTGGGGAAGCTGCCCCGAGAGAATGGCAGTAAGAGCGGCTTTTTTTGTGTCTCCCCCAGGCCTGAACTGCCAGTCCGCTCCCAGCGAGAGCAACTCCTTTTTGGACTTCAGCCCTTGGTTCGGCAAGGTGCACAGAGGTAAGAGTTGCATGGGTGGGCGAAGAAGCCCACTAGAGATGGGAATGGGGAAAATGTAACTTATGGGTCACATGCATTCCCCATTCCCTCCATCCTCTATGATGTAAGCCTACAGAGAGCACGCGGTCTATTTATATATTGATTTTATACGCTGCCTTTTCTCCCAAAGTGGGACCCAAGGCGGCTTCCGAAAGGTGAAAAAGCATTTAAAAAATTAGACACGTATAAAATTATGAAACTTAATTTTTTTAATTTTTATTTTTATATAAAAAAGAATCTAATACTAATTATTAAAACATCATGAAACAATAATGGTATTAATTATGTATGTATATATAAAAAGAAAAACAAATATCATATTGCCTAACAATACGTTTCTAAATGTTACTGCATCTTCCTTCCCTCCCCTTATAGGATACAGAAGCCATTGAATTTTTACAAGTAGTTCAATAGATATCATATTGTCTAATCCGGATTCTTTTACATGACATTATGGAGTTACATGGATAATTGAATAAGTACACTACATTTAGGTTTTCAAAATCTTCAGAAATCAATGGTCTTTTCAGCGTGTTGCATCTATATTTAAACTTTAACGAATCTGATTGTACTTATCCATTTAATTAAATTATTTTTACTGCTTATTGTTTAATAAAAGTCTCTGTAGGTGCCCATTCGTCTGCTAGAAAACTTAACAATAATTTTTAAAAACAGCTGATTATTGAAAACAGCTACAGTCATGGGGGCAATGGGAGAGGGTCGCCCCGGGTGGCAATTATTTGGGGGGCGTCGCAGCTTGTAGCCACACCCTATGCACAGTGGCCACGCCCCACACACCGTGGCCACGCCTCATGCACCGTGGCCACACCCCACACATTGTGGCCACGCCCCACATACTGCAGCCCCGCCCCTACACCGTAGCCCCGCCCCCTCCATGCACTCCAAGCTCCGCCATATCCCTTTCTTATTACATCTCCAAAGAATTTCTGGGGAACCTAAGAGGGCTGTTTTAATAGGACCTTCTCTTCCGGATGTCAGCATTTCACCCTCTTTTTTTCCTACCGGATAGATGCGGACAGCTCGGAAGAGGATTCAGACGAATGCCGCTGCCTGAATGGCCGTTGCGTCCGTGCCCAGCAGGGTCTGGTCTGCGAATGCCCCCTGGGCTTCCAACTCGATGCCACCCATACTCGCTGCCTGGGTAATGAGAGGGCTTGACTTTTCCCACGAAGCGCTGGCAGTAAAGTTCCAACCTAGGGCATTCCAGGGCCTTTCCGCATTACATAACTATTGCACTGTGATTCCACTTTAACCGTCACGGTTCTGTTCTGTGGAAGTCTGGGTTTAGGGAAGGATATTTAGCAGACTCAGCCAGATTGCTTCAGTACCTCCCGAGATTACAAACCTCAGGATCCCATAGGAGGCAGCCACAGTAGTTAAAGTGGAATCATAGTGCAATAATTTTGCAGTGTGGAACCTGTGCCGGATGTGCTGGAATGAAAGTCAAGAGAGGCGTTTTTTGAATCAGGAAGTGACTTCTGCTAACTTCATCTTGTTTTTTTTAAAAGGCATCTCCTGGGCCTAAAATAGCCCCGGAAGGCACAGTGAAAAAGCTCCCTTGTCACCAGAGGGCAAAAAAGTTGATTTTCTTTACGCACGGGATTCAACTTTCCAAGACCTTCTCTTGGCTAATGTGGTTCCCTAATCTTCCACAGTTGCCCACCTTGGCCTGGGAAGATCTGGTCTCTTGCTGTCCATGGGACTAGTCACTGTCTCTCAGCCTGCCCTACCTCTCAGGGCTGTTGTGCGGATGAATGAGAGAGCACAAGAGCTGTGTATTCCACCTGGAGCTTATTGGAGGAACAGGAAGAATACAAGCCTAGCAAATAAATAATTTCTTCTGTTTTTAGATATCGACGAGTGCCGGGAGCTGAACCAACGGGGGCGTCTGTGCAAGGGGGAGCACTGCGTGAACACCAGCGGTTCCTACCGTTGCACCTGCAAGCTGGGCTATGTGCGTTCCCGGCCCCACGGAATCTGCATCCCGCAGCGCCAGCGGTAGCCGGTCGTGGGATGGCAGTGGGCGGGTGGGGATATTGGGGAGAAGGGGCCCAGTGCTTGAAAAGTTACTTTGGGGGCTACCGTTCCCACAGTCCACACTGGTGAGGTGGCTTCTGGGAGCTGCAGCCTCTCGAAAGTAACTTTTCCAAGCTCCGAATGAGTCTAAAAGAAGGCCAGTGTCTTCACCCCTGTTCTGGCTATGTCGAGCCTCTAGTAGCTCACCCTTGTTGGAAACTGGATACCAAAAAGACTCTTGATTTTGATGCAGCAAGGCATTTCTCACATTCTTAAGGACTATTTTTAATTTTTTTGTACCGGCTATGATGAAGGGGCATTGACGTTTGTTATAGATTCCCTACCTATTTCCATTTTTCTGCTCCCTTAACCCACCCGGATATTTATCGTTAGGGTTTTGTAAAACAAAACGAAACTGCATTTGGTTTGCACTTGTTTCTGTAGGATTCAGAAATAAAACTCTTCTGTTTTTTTTTTTGTACATAGCAGATGTCGGTGAATAAAAAAAAATAAAATAAAAACCTGAAGTTAATCTGCTGATTTTTTTTTAAAAAAAAAAATTAAGAAGGAAGGGAGATTCTGCAAAACTTTCCTGGGTGATTTTACTAAGAAAGTTTGGCTCCAGCTACTCTGTGCAAAAAATGAAAGAGCTTTTGAAAGATTGAAGTAGATGTATCGAGAACCCTAACCAGTAATTGCACAATTGTCTAATGTTTGTGTAATGAATTGCATGGTGTTGCGTTTGTGTGTTGGACAGTGGACTCTTGGTCGATTCTCTTAAATCTTCAATGGATGCAAAGTTATCGAGGATCGTTTGCAAGATGTCATTGGCAATAACTTTTCCCCGGCGTTGCTATGTTAATCTCAGAAGCGGGACAGGAGATTGTCTGTTTTTCTTATTCTTTGATTTTATTGAATAATAATAAAAAAGAAACAGAGAAGAACAAGATAAAAAAAACACAATCACACTGCACAGACCAGAATGATACATAAACGACACAAAGAAGGAAACAAAGCTACAAATATCAAACCAGGCTACAAGACAGCTACAAAACTACATATAACTAGAAGTTGATTCCTGCCCGTGTTCGAACGGCAGATAGCAATTTAGCAGTGACAGCTATCCATCAACTCCTTAAAAAAAAAGATTTAAAGTTAATGCTCATTGCCTGTTATTTATTTTCATAGTAAATCCAACTGTGGTGATACCAGTGATGCTTGAAACATAGCACGGGAAGGAGTTATTCTTCTTGCCATCAAGTTATTTTGCCTTATGGTTTAAATATTTACGTTTAAATATTTGAAGAGATGTCATATGGGGGATGGAGCATGCCTGTTTCCTGCTGCTCCGGGGACTAGGATACGGAGCAATGGCTTCAGAAAAGAAATTCCATCTCAACATCAGGAGGAACCTTCCGATAGTAAGCGCCGTTCGAGAGGGGAATCTGCTGCCTCCGTGGAGTGCGGTGGGGTCTCCTTCTTTGGAGGTTTTTAAGCAGAGGCTGGATGGCCGACTGTTGGGAGGGCTTTGCATGGCAAAATGGGGATGGATGGACTGGATGGCCTTTGGCGTCTCTTCCAGCTCTGTGATTCCACAATGACTTATGAATGAGAGAGCCAGAACAGTCCTGCTGAAGTTTTTGCAAGTGCAGGGCTGTGCCTTACTTGCCTGACTCTGGAAATAGCCACTAGTCTCAAAAGTCCTGCATATTCCTTTGTACACACGCCACAGCATTTCCCAGACAAAGAACGGAACGTGCAGCCAAGCAGCATCAAAATGTGGTGAAGAACGGCAACAGTTACGAAGGACGCAGAGCGCATAAGCTAGGAGAGGCTGCAGCGGTTTGCTTTTGCCTCACCCTAGGGAAGGGCAGACTCCCTCGCCTCCTCTCCTCCCCACCTCAGTTAACGGAGGACCTTTCCGCACTACACTGTTGTAGTGTTATCATTCCACTTTCAGCATCCTATGGAATCCTGGGATTTGGAGCGTAGGGAGGGGCCTTTAGACTTCTCAGCCAGAGAGCTCTTTGGCCTCAGGAAACTACAAACCCCAGAATTCCACAGGAGGTTGGAAGTGGAATAATAGCACTATAACAGTGTAGTGCGGAAAGGCCCTGAGTGCAAACTGCTTGAATTCAGTTTGCAGCAACAGAAGCAAGCCGGGGACAAAGGGGGAAAGTGGGACGTTTAAAAAAAGCAGCTGACAAAGTGGGAGAAAAGAGGATTCCAGGATTGTCCCTGCCCAGTTGGGACAGATGGAGCCCACGTTTTGTATTTTGTGATGCTGAAACAGTGTAAGACAGCTCTGTCTTGGAATACTGCTATAAACAATGTGCAATGCAACTGTAGATTTGAACGACAGTGATATGCCCATGGCAGAGGGTTGGACTAGATGGCCTCTAGATTCACAACTCTGTTATTTTATGAGCGTTTCATTGATACAGAATAAAGGCAGGAAAATGCTTTTGTTGTTGTTGTTGTTGCAAGCGTTTTTCCAGGCTGGTGGTAGGGAATGATCAGTTAATGGGGGGTGGGGTTTGAATTATTTAATTATTTTAAACACTTTATGCACTCATTTAAACACATGCATCCAAGAAAGGTGGCACACCCGACCCCAAATATTTTAGGATGCTAAGCTTATTTATTATGGAGCAATTTAAAATTGAATTATCCATTTAGCAAGTGCAAGAGAGAGGTTGCTCCCGTTCTTTCTCTCGCCCTGCACCAACTCCGCCCCTGCTGTTTTTTTGTTGCATTTGGCGGGGAAATATCTTTTCGATTGCAAAAGGTAAAGAGGTTCAAAGACTACCAGGCCCAGAATGCACTGCGAGGGAGACGAAACCATGAGTCTCCCAGGATGCTTTGCGGCAGTCTTAATCTTGCAAGCCTCTGCACATTGGCCCAGGGCAAGAGTACAGAGATAGGAAAGAGTAGATTAGCTCCATAGCATGGAAACAAAAATTTTGGTTTATTTAAGTCCTTCCATTTGAACGTATGCTCCAGCATTGCACCACGAGAACCAAGATGCGTGTGGCCAAGCAACATTAGAAACACGCACGCAGAGATGCGCGTGGCCAAGCAACAATAGAGACACGCACACAGGGATGCGCGTGGCCAAGCAACGTCAGAGTGCGGTCTAGGTTGCAAAAGTTAGGAAAGAGTTAAAACAGGTAAGGTAGGAGAGACTGCAAGCAGTTTGCTTTTGTTTGAGACTACTGGAAAGATAAAACTTCCAGCCCTTACTTTTCCTGCTTGAGGCTAGCTCAGGGCCTTTCTGCACTACGTAACTATTGCACTATAATCCCACTTTAACCACCATGGCTGCCTCCTATGGCATCCTGGGGTTTGTAGTCTTGGGAGGTGCTGGAGCTCTCTGGCTGAGAATTCTAAGTATTCCTCCATAAACTGCAAATCCCAGGATTCCATGGAACAGAGCTATGGCAATTAAAGTGGAATCGTAGTGCAATAGTTGTGTCGTGCGGAAAGGCTCTCAGTTTGCCGCAACTGAAGGAAGGTGAAGAGGACGGCGGAAGAGGAGGATTCCTTGGGAATCTGAACTGTTGGCGGGTATGAGGTGGTGAGTTCCCTGCAGAAAAGAATTAAAATAAAATATTCCTAGGATAAATTTTTGAAGAAGCTCTTAAGTGGGCTCTAGAAGATGCAAAATGTTTGTTTTCTCATGCAAGCCTGGCTTCATTTTGCATGCACCTAGTGTTAGCGTTGGATTTAAAAAAGTGCTGAAACAGGTTGCTCTGTTCTTCTTCTTTGCAGTCTAGCATATTACCCCAATTCTTTCCATTTCTGCCTCTGGTAGCAAAGTTTCTGTTGCACAGGTAAAGCCCAGGAACGGATCTGTTTCGTTAATTGAGGTACAGCTATATATTAAATTATTTTAAAATGGTCCGCAACACCAATGCAACATTGGAATCCAGGATCTGTAGGCTGGAGCAAAAAAAGAGGCTCGAGGAAGACTCAGACCATTAAAAGGAACCCGGAATGGAACCCCCAGGTTGCAAGTGGAGAAATTTAATGCGTCTATGGAGAAGAGAGGGAGGCAACAGCCCTCCCCTCCCGGCATGCCTTGCGACCCCGAGACTCCAACTCCCATGCTGCCTTGCGCGCGGGGCAAGGCAGAAAGCTGTGCTGCCGTGGATTCGAATTAGAGAGCCGGGGAGGTGAGTTGCAACGGAGGGGGTGTGTCGGGGAGCGGTACAGCCGGGGGGTTTCTTTGCACAAGCACCCCCCAGCCCAAGTCCCAGGCAACAGGAGGCGGAGAAAGCGTTGCAATTGCAAGTTGCAAAGGAAAGGAGAGCAGCTTCGGAGGCACAAAGCCTGCTTTGCTGGAAGAGGGTTGTGGGGGGTGTGGTTTTCCTTTATTCCCTTTTCCTTGCAGCCCGAGGCGGGATGCACGGGGGAGAAAAAGACCCCTGGAAAGTCTTAGTCAATTGCATTTATTTCTTAGCTCCTGCACTGGTGCAGAGCTGTTTGCAAAATGCAAAAAGCTGCCATGGAACCGTTCAGGCCACCCAGCGCAAAGCCAAGAGTTTGAGAACAGGTGGCTTTCCAGCTTTTGTTGGACTGCTTTCCCATCATCCCCACTCAGGATAGCCAGTGTTAAGGCAGGATGGGAGATAAAGTCATAGAATGTTTGGATAGCCACATAGTTTTTTTCCCCCTATGGTTTGTTAACCCAGTATTTTCTCTTCTGAGAACCAGCAGGGTATCATGGTTTGAGCATTGAACCATGACTCTGGACAACAGGGTTCAAGTCTTTGCTCGGGCACGGAAACTCATTGGGTGACTTTGGGCGAGTCACACTCTCTCAGCCTCAGAGGAAGCCAAAGGCAAACCTCCTCTGGACAACGAAACCCCACGATAGGTTCACTTTGTTGGCGTTCTTGTGCGTCTCCAAGTTGTTTCCAATATATGGTGACCTTGAGGCAAACCTATTGTGGAGTTTTCTTTCTTTTTTTAAATTACTTTCATTAAAAGTCAATTCTTAAAAAAAAAGTTGCACGAACAGTTTTCCAAACATAACATATAACGTAAGCGCTTTTCCAAATATAACGCATAACATGTCATAGAACATAACTTCAACAGTTTTTACAATAAGGTTATATGCTATGCATTGGGGAAGAAAAGAAGAAGAACCTATTGTGGGGTTTTCTGAGGCTGAGAGTGTGTGACACACCCATGGTCTCTGAGTGGGTTTCCATGGCCAAGTGGGAAGTTGAAACCTGGTTTCCAGGGTTGTATCCCAATGCTCAAACTACTACAGTGCATGGCTGACGTAAGTCAGAAATGACTCGAAGGCACACAACATATTTCTCAGTACTAGCAGATGTGTTAGGCCAAAATATATTGGAATTTGACTGCTCTTGTTCCAAAATCATGCTCAAATCATTACACCACAGAGCTGCCACAAGTCAGAAATGACTTGAAGTCACACAACAACCAATTTTTCAATACTGATAGAGAAGCCTGGAAGCCTGAGAATGATGGGACTTCGAGTAGCATAGAATAAAGGAATCGAGACCGGGCCAACATGTCTTGGAATTTGACTGCTCTTGTTCTGAATTGTCTCGTGACCTCCTTTTTTCTCCGTTCGCTTTACAGCGCTGCGCTTGGCCATGGGGCTGAAGGGGGCCCAGAAGGCTCTGTTTCCCCTGCGCTCGGTGTCGGATGTGGTCCGCCTCTTCGAACTGGAGCTCCGTCGGGAGCAGCCGGACCTGGTTCTGCTTTCGCTCGTCCTCGGCTTCGTGGAGCACTTCTTGGCCGTCAACCGCGTCCTGCCCACCAACGTGCCGGGCATCAGCTTTGAGCCCGCGCAGGGTCCCGACAGCCTCACTTATTTCCCCGTGGCCGACCTCAGTATCATCGGCGCCCTCCATGCCCGGTTCACGGCCCAAATCCGTGGAGCCGTTGACCTCTCTCTCTACCCTCGACCGGACGGGTACTCCTCCCGGGAGCTGGTCAAGAAGGTCTCGGATGTCATCTGGAACAGCCTGAGCCGCTCCTATTTCAAGGATCGGGCCCACATCCAGTCCCTGTTCAGCTTCATCACAGGTGAGGCTTGGAAGGGAGTGCCGTCTTGGTTTGCCAGGTGGGCATTTTGCTGGGTTTTTTTTTTTGTTAATTTATGGTTTTACAAAACAAAGTCGATGCAAGGCATACATAACTTTTTAGGATATCTAAAATAGAAATGGAAGTTTACCCAGCATCCAATATTGGAGCATCAACTTAGAGCGTCTTATATAAGGTTTCCTGTACGAATAAGACTTTCTACTTATTACACGGCAAAAAAATACTTGTGAAAAAATAGGGAACACAAAAGGATTTAAAAAAAGAAAAAAAGGAGGGAAAAGAAAAAAAGGGAAGAAAAAAAGGAAAACAACTTTCCTTGACAAATCAAATATTTAGTTACATAATTCTTTCTTGAAGGGTCTGTTCCTTGCAATATAATTACAAGATTCTAATTTATATGCAGCCATTTTGCTGTTGATTCTGCAATGCGCTGTGCATTGGGCTACCTTTGGACCAAGTTTGGAAACTCCGGATGGTCCGAAATATGGCAGCTAGGTTGGTTACAGGTACATCGAGGAGTGAGTGTATCACACCAATATTAAAATCGCTCCACTGGCTGCCAGTTCGTTTCTGGGCAGAGTGTTTAGCCCGGAGAAGGGAAAGTTAAGAGGTAAGATGAGAGCCATGTTTAAATATGTCATATGAAGGATGGAGCAAACCTCTTTTCTGCTGCTCCAGGGTCTAGGACACAAAGCAGTGGCTTCAAATTGCAAGAAAAGACATTCCTCTTAATGTTTGGAAGAATTTCCCGATGGTAAGAGCTGTCTGGCAGTGGAATATGCTGCCTCGAAGTGTGGTGGAGTTCTCCTTCTTTGGAGGTTTTTAAACAGAGGTTGTATGGCCGTCTGTCAGGAATGCCAAGGTTGTGTCTTCCTGCCTGGCAGAATGGGATAGGACGGGATGGGGTCTCTTCCAGCTCTGCGATTCTATGCTGGAATATAGGAAGTCTTGGATATTTTGTAAAGGCAACATGAGCAAAGCTTGAGGTTTTGGGACAGTCATCCTGCGTCCCCTTGGACACCTTGGGTTCAGGTGGAGAGTGTCTCCTCTTAACTCTTCATCACCCTGCCTACTTCCATTTAAGACCAGCTCTTCCTTTTTTCAGGCACCAAACTGGACAGCTCCGGCGTGGCCTTTGCCGTGGTGGGGGCCTGCCAGGCGCTGGGGCTGCTGGACGTCCACTTGGCGCTCTCCGAGGACCACGCGTGGGTGGTGTTCGGCAAGGATGGGGAGCAGACGGCGGAGGTGACGTGGCACGGCAAAGGCAACGAGGACCGGCGTGGACAGACTGTGAACTCCGGTGTGGCAGAACGGGTAAACCAGCCCGCGAGGGGAGTGGGGTCTTCGTCGTCATTTTTGGGGTGGGGTGGAGGGAAGGGTAGTGTTGCTTTAGAGGAACATTTTGGATCACGGCCATTCTGCTCCTCTTCCTGTTTCTTCCATAATGACAGTTTTTATACCAGTTTTCTCCAACTTGGTGCCCTATTTTGTGTAGTATTTTATTTTTATTATAGTTTTTGTATATGTGTGTATGTATATAAAATAGTATGGTTTCTTTTACCAATTTATAGCAACCCCTTCCCGTTTTGTTCACGCACATTCCTTATAATACATCCCCCCCCAAATTAGAAACTATTTTGTAAATCATCTCTATCTGAACCTACCTTTTGTGGAATACCTTTTCCTCCCTGCACGTTATATACTTATGTTTTATGCACAGTATAAGTAAGTTTCTATCTTCTTTGACATCTTCTCCACCCTTAGCTGCATATTCATTACGTTTTTTCCATTTAATCTTTTTAGCTGTTTATCCTTCGTTGCTTTTAACCCAATCCGTGATCAGTCTCCATTCTCGCTCACACTGTCGAGTCGAGATCCTTTTTCTCAGACTAGATAACTTTTTCCATTTCTATCATATCCATAATTTTAACCTCCTAGCTGTCGATTGAGGATTCTGGCTCCTCTTTTCAGTATTGTGCATATTTTGTGTAGTTATTTTAATTGCGTGGTATAAAGGGTGTGACTGTGGATCCAGTCCCGTTTTATCTGCTCTGACTTGCAGGGATTTAAGCAGAGAAGGGTCTTTCCGCCCAAAGTGTGAAAATGAACGGGAGTTCTGTGAAAACCCCATGGCTGGCTGGTTTATTGTGTGCATCACATCTTCTCTGTGCTCTCCCCACCTTCCACTAAATTTCCTTTCCTCCCACCAGAGCTGGCTGTACCTGAAAGGCTCCTACCTGTGCTGCACTCGCCAGATGGAGGTGGCCTTCATGGTTTGTGCCATTAACCCTTCCATCGACCTCCACTCTGACAGTCTGGAGCTCTTGCAGCTGCAACAGGTGAGCCACGCTTCCGCCCTGCAGCCGGGACTGGGTGTACTTCCAGGCTGCCCGCAGGTTTTTTCCCCCCCACTGTGCCTTTCTGCACTATATTGTTATACCGCTATTATTCCACTTTCAACCTCCTGTGGAATCCTGGGGTTTGCAGTCTAGGGAGGGGCGTTTAGACTTCTCAGCCAGAGAGCTCTTTGGCCTCAGGAAACTATGAACCCCAGACTTCCAGAGGAGGTAGAAAGTGGAGTCATGGCACTATGACAGTGCAGTGCGGAAAGGCCCACTGTCTGACTCCCATTACTGCTGTGGTATGAGCTTTATTGGTAGTAAACGATACAGCCGGTGGTACACAGCAGCAGAGGAGTGTTTGCTGACAATTTGCTCTTTTGATGCTTCCAAATGAAGGACAAGTTGCATGAACCCAGTGGGAGGCTCTGCTCTTTCGTCAGTTCTCCTTGCCTCTGCAGGCTCCCTTTGAACCAAAGCAAGCCGAGAGGCTCTGAAAGCCCGTACACCAGACCTGGGCATTATACGGCCCCCGGGCCACATACGGCCCTTTGATTGGCTCTGACCGGCCCTTGTAAGGCTAATTGGAAATTACAAAATAAACATACTTTCTAAGGCCCTTTCCTCACGGGGGGGGCTGAAACGGGGCCGCGCATGCAGGGGCAGAACTTACCCGCGAGCGGGTTGCTCCGTCCCTGCGGAGAGCGCGGATCCGCCGTTCCAAATGCCGCCGAATTTCAGTGGCGCTCGACAGCGTTCAGTGGTGCTCGGCGCCCAAAATGGCAGCCGGCGGCTTCCGGCGGCGCTCCGCCAATCAGGACAGCGCGCCAGCTGGAAGCCCGCCCCTGGGCAGATCTGCAGGGACGCACTACCACGTCTCTGCAGTTCTTCACCGGGGGCTGCTACGGGGCAGCGCGGGTGAGTTTTATAAAAACCACTTGCGAAGGTGGTTTTTATAAAACTCACAACGCCACCCCCGCGGCTGCGCTAGAACAGTTTGAGGTCTAGAACCTCACTTTTTTTAGCTGCTCTAGTGCATCCCCCGGTGAAGAAGACCTCCAGGAGAGGTCGCTCTAGCGTGGGCAATATGCCCGGCCCTCCACAATATTTTTAGTTTCTCATGTGGCCCCATGGAAAAAATAATTGCCCACCCCTGCCATACACGGTCAGTCTCAAGGCCTTCACACTCCATAAGTCCTTCACGCTCCCTACAGTTCAGTTCGTACGTTCTGCTTGTCAACCAATTCCGTTTTCTGACTGCCCCGGTCCCTCACCTGTCAGATAAGTGGAGGAAGCCTGTATTAACATGTGGCCGTGATGCCAAAAAGGATTCCCAAACCCATGTGCCTGGTGGCAGGGACCCAGCTTACCACACTCCCTGTCCCCTCTGGAATCACATCTCTCTTGGTGCGCTCCTGTAATAATGGGGCTTTCCATTATCTAGACTTAGAAAAAGGGGGATGCTTCCCTCTTCAGGTAAACCAAGGGTTAATGAGGTGTTGGGATTAGATTACATTTTAGTGTGGGTCAACATCACAGGTCACAGGGTAAGAATTGACCCGCACTAAAATGTAATCTAATCCCAACACCTCATTAACCCTTGGTTTACCTAGAGAAAGCATCCCCTTTTCTAAGTCTAGATAATGAAAAGCCCCATTATCACAGCTCCCCCTCCCAATTTCCACAGGTCTCCTTGGGAAGAGAGCCAAATAGCTACCTAGGTTCTGTAGGAAAATGGCCCTCTTGCTTTCCCAATTCTGTGCCCCTCTGGGCGAAAGCCTCTCACTTGCCACTCTGTCTTTCTGTCTCTTGCAGAAGTTGCTTTGGGTCCTCTATGATCTGGGCCACCTGGAAAGGTGAGTATTCTTTTCAAGGGGCCTGGTCTCTTCTTGCTTTTGTGTTGTTGTTACTGTGTGCCTCCAAGTCTTTTCTGACTTACGACACCCTAAGGTGGGGCTTTTTGGGGGCTGAGAGTGTGTGACATGCTCAGAACCCAGTGGGTTTCCATGGTGGAGTGGGGAATTGAACCTGGGCCCTTTCCGCACAACACTCTTATAGCACGATGATTCCACTTGCAACCTCCTATGGAATCCTGGGGTTTGCAGTTTCGGGAGGGGCCAGCCGGCCCCTCCAGAACTGCAAACCCCAGGATTCCATAGGAGGTTGAAAGTGGAATCATCGCACTATAAGAGTGTCATGCGGAAATGTTCCTGGTCTCCAGAGTTGTCGTCCAGTGCTCAAACCACTACATCAAGCTGGCTCTTTTGTTTTGCCAACATGGTCTGAGCATTTGTAGCACTTCGCCAAACCACCGGTCTCAAGATTTTATAAGATGGAACCACAGAGATTCAAGTGGTATCAAGAGTGGCATGTCTGCACTGTGAAAAAGACCGTGTCGTTTCTAACAATCCCTTGGGTCTCCTTGATTTCCTTCCCAGGTACCCGATGGCGTTGGGGAACCTGGCCGACCTGGAGGAGCTTGAGCCCACCCCTGGCCGCCCAGACCCCCTCTTCCTTTACCACCAGGTACGATTTATTTTCTGCTGTGTCTTGAGAGTAGGCGTGAGAGAGAGAGAGCAGGAGAGAAGTTACACTTTGGCTTAGAATAATATTTTGTCGTTGATAAAGGCTGGAGTCATCTCGGGGCGCTTTGTTGTGGTTAACTGCCCTCGAGTGAACTTTATTGTATGCAACCCAAAGACGAACCTATTACAGGGTTTTCTTGACACGGTTTCTTCGGAGGAGGTTTATTGTGCTTTTCCTCTGAGGCTGAGAAAGTGTGACTCGACCAAGGTCACCTAGACTCCCATCCAGTACTCAAACTGCTACACTACAGTCAACCCCCCACATTTTGAGGTTTCATGGATTTGATTGTTTGGAAGTTTCTTCAACTCCTGCCCCCCTACCTCAGGCATTTCTTTTCCAAGTGAACCTTCTCTTGGTGGCTCAGATCAGGCTGTGAAGCCCTTTAAAAACCTGTCTGGGGTCTTCTTCCTCCAGCATTTGCTGCCTGTCCAGCTAAGGGTGGATCACAGCCCAGTTTCTCAGCACCACAAACCCTCTTTCGATGCCCCCCGCACACCCAAGGAAGGAGATGGGCGATAGAGAGGAAGTATAGGGTCACCATGCCATCCCACCCTTTTCCTCTCCTCTCCTTTCCCTGACCTGGTTTGGACTCTGGGTGCCTCCTCTCCCCACGATACCTCGGCCCCCTTCTCATAGACGCATACACACACATTTTGATATTTGTGCTTGGTTGTTTTTTGCTTTTGCAGGGGTTGTGCACCCCTAACATATGGGAAGACTGACTGTATTCTGGCTCTCTCCCTTTTGTGTCTGTCTTGAACTCTGGGTGTGGTGAGATGTGTCCAGGTTACCTTAGGACCTTCTTGTGTTCTCCCTTAAAAAGCGTGTCTTAACTTCCCCTCTGCCCAACTTTTTCTGTCCTAGGGGATCAATTCAGCCAAGCAGTACTACCACAATGAACACATCTATCCGTACATGTACCTGGCCGGGTACCACTGTCGCAACAAAAACGTGAAGGAGGCACTGGAGGCTTGGGCCGACTCTGCCACCGTTATCCAAGAGTGAGTCCCTTTCTCTCTTCCCTCCCTGATTTTTCTACAGATGGGATTGAGGCTGTGCTTTGCATGCACAGCTTCAGTTAGACGGGGCCAGCGATGGGCTCGATGATGAGAAAGACCTTCCTCTGCTAGAAAGCTCGGACGATTGCTGTTGGGGCCCTTTCACGCTATGCAAATATAGCACTATGATTCCGTGTCAATAGCTGCCTCCTGTGTAATCCTGGGGTTTGTAATTTGGTCTTTCTGGCTGGGAATTCTAAATGCCCCTCCCCAAACTGCAAATCCCAGAATTCCATAGGATGGCATCGTGGCAATTTAAAGTGGAATGATAGCGCTATAACTGTAGTGTGGAAGGGCCAACTCTGAGTTGAAAGGACCTCACTCACAGATACAGATTTTGTACCCACTGTAACTGCCATGGCTCCATCTTCTGCAATCGAGGGATCTGTAGTTTGCAAAGTACTTAGAATGCTCTAGCTCGTTTCCGTGAATTGCAGTTCTACAGCTCTCCAGCAGAGGATTCCAAGTACATCACCAAGTATAAAACCCAGGAGTCTATAGGGTGAAACTGTGATTCTTGAAGTGGTTGAAAACTTTGAGGAGTACACCAGTGACAGAAAGATTGGATTGCTAAGGTTGCTGAACTGTTCCAAATGGCCAAACTAATGTGAGTTTTAAAGGCTAAGCCAACTGAAGACTTTTTTTTTTGAAAGATTGGTTCATAGATTTTTTGAGCAATAAGAAATCTAGCAATGCAATAATTTGTGGATATGGTTGCTGACTCTTTGCTCAGGTGGATTTCTAATGGCAGAATAATATTTTTGTCTTATTTTCTCTTTCTTATTACAGTTTGGTTAGGGAGGGTGTCAAAGTCCTTTTGTGTTTTAGTAAGGTAGGGTTTAGTTTTATTAGTAAAACGTATTCTAGTGAGTCAGTGTTTCTTAGTTTACTGCTTTAGTGTTGTGTTTTAACTTCAGGTCATGCTAAAAGTCTTGGCTGGGGTTTGTTATTTTGTCTGAGAAGTGATAAATAAATTTTAAAAACTTCTGTGGTTGTGAATATATGTAACAGATACGTAACTTTTGTTCAGGATGTATGGAAGATTCGTATTGCTGGGGAATTACTGGAGCTTCTTTGTATTCCCTGATAGGGAGCTCCGGTGTCTTATCTGCAACGGAGGTGGGCTTCTGCTTGGGGGGGCCAAGAGCCAATTCACCCCCCTGCCTTTTGGAGGCCACCCCAGCCCCACACCCAGAAAGCTCAAAAACCTCCATTTTCTTCTCCATTGCCTCTCCAAATGGTGACAAGAAGTGGTTAAAGGACCTCATTTCTGATCAGACTAGGAAAACTATTAGTTATATGAATGTAAACCTCAGGAGCAAGGTGTGTAGAGGGGAGTTCACCCTCTTTTTCAGCCAAATTCTGCATTTCTGGAGCTCCTGTTTGCATTTCAAGGGAAGCTCCTGTTGATGTCCTGGTGAGGCTTCTTTTGAAATGCAAAGAGTCAAAGTTTGTGGAGTGTCAAAATATAAGATGTATATGCGTCTGTAGACTTTAAATTTAGATTAAATTAAGAAGATGGACAAACTTGTTAAGTATGGAGAACTGAAAGATAAACTGAAACGAACTGAAATTAGCTTTTCTTGACACTTAAAAAGGAAAAAAATATTGTTAAATAGCTAGGATTTGTTATGTCAAGAGATAGAAAAAAGTGTGCACTCAGACCATAAAATATACTTAGAATGAAGAAGTAGGGAGTTTCATAAGTATATGTATAAGTAAACAGCGTAAAAAGATGGTAACAGACAGATGGCAAAAGGAAGTGGAAAAACCAATTCATTATAAACCCTTTTCTTAAATATCATTCAGCATGTGATATGACTGTTTTTCTGTATTGATACATATTCTGAATGTTGAATACAATCTCTAACCTTGTGTGTTTTTTATAGAACTATATGAATGTTTTAATAAAAAAAAATAAAATCCAGAAGTTGTTTCCAATCTGGAAGAGTCAGCAATGGGGAGAGTGTCCGGGAAAAACAGGCTTCAGACTTCCACAGCCTGATAGCTTTTTGATTCTCCCTTTCCCCAGTTATAACTACTGCCGAGAAGACGAAGAGATCTACAAGGAGTTCTTCGACGTGGCCAACGATGTCATTCCCAATTTGTTAAAAGAGGTGGCCAGCCTGGCCGACTCGGCCGAGGAGAAGGGAAGCGGCGAGAGAGGAGAGGTGAGACGAAGGGGCAGGCACGTGAGGCCGGAGGTGAGGTAAAAGATTTGTGTTGTGCCTTGCTGGCATTCGTGATAACTGGAGGGGCATTAAGTGCAGCCGACTTGTGCAAAGCTCTGTAACGAAAAAACAAAACCCCAAACGTTCCCAACACTATTACATACCCTCCAACTATCCAGATGAGTCAGGGACAGCCCCCGCTTTGTCCTCTGTCACCCTACTTTTTCAACTGTTTATTAAATGTCTGTAATCTTTTTATTGGATTTCAACATAAAAGTTTGCACAGGATTGACACGACCATAGACATAATCCCCACCGTCAAACAAAGGAAAGAAAAAAAGAGAAAATGATGAGAAATGACACGCTAAGAAAAGAAAAGAATTATAGAAAGAAAAGAGAATTGTATCTCTCCTTTGGTTATTAGAAACGTCAAAGTTTAAAAAGAAGGAGGAAAGGAGAAAGAAAAAGGGAACTGAAGAAAGGACAGAAAAGAAATCAGGAGATAAAGAAAAGTTAGAAAGAAAAAAGAAAGTTAAAAAGGGGAGGGGGGAATACAGAAACTTGCTATTTATCCGCTCTTCCCTCCACTTTCTGACATCGGTTATTTAAAGCAAGATCAAAGTAAATTCCCTCACTTTGGGAAAAAAGGAAAATCCTTTTCTATGTGGTTTTTTTCCCCCTCTGAAGCTTGGAGCTGAATATCTTCTAAACATCCAAACCTAATTCTGAACTCTTTGGCTCTTTTTACAGACAAACTTCCAGCCTGTATCCTTTGCCCCCATTGGCTCCCTTTGCCGGCTTCCCTGAGCCGTGATTGGCTGCTTCCAACCATCTCCTGTCTTTGCTGCATCTTTTTCCAGCACAGGTGGACTCACCTCCGTTTTTCATCTCTCATTACGCAGGTTTCCCCGTCCCAGCCGGGCGGATCGGCCTTGCAGGATTCCGAGTGTTTCGCCCACCTCCTGCGTTTCTACGACGGCATCTGCAAGTGGGAAGAGGGCAGCCCCACGCCCGTCCTCCACGTGGGCTGGGCCACCTTTCTGGTCCAGTCCCTGAGCCGCTTTGATGCGACGGTGAGGTTTGGGAAGGGGATGGGGGAAAGGGGGCTGTTTTCAAGACATGCACAATCTGACAGTATGGTGTGAGTTTGAGATCTATTCAAGAGTGTTGGAAGCCAGGGTGGGCAAAGTGTGGCCTAGAGCTTCACGTGGCCCCTCAGACCTGCCTAGGTGGCCTTTGAGTGCTCCACAGCCCCCAGGGGTGTCCTTCTTTTGCAAAAAAGAACTAAAAATCCCAGCATTCCTCCTGGAGAGATGTAGCTGACAGTCAGAATGGGCAGTTGCAGGTGAGGTGGACCGTGGCTTAGTATTTAAGACACATTCCTGTGTTTTTGTGTCTCAGTCCAGAAGCTAAGCAGGGTCAGATATTGTCAGTCCTTGGATGGGAGGCCACCAGGAGGGAGTACTTGAGACCTAAGGATGGTAGTGCACACACTGGTAACCTTGAGGCTGGACTTTTGCAATGTGCTGTATGTTGGATTGCCTCTGTGCCAAGTTCGGAAACTTCAGTTGGTTCAAAACATAGCAGCTAGATTGGTTACTGGCACATCTAGGAGTGAACGTAACACACTGATATTAAAGTTACTCCACTGGCTGCCAGTTAGTTTCCAGGCAAAGTACAAAGTGTTGGTTATTACCTTTAAAGCCTTACATTGCAGGATCACCTCCTCCCCACATGCTCCTCGGGGAGACACTGACTTCAATTGGCCAGGACTAGATTGGCAACGGTCACCCGGAGACTTTTTCTTCAGCCGCCCCTAGAGTGTGGAATGACCTGCCAGAAGAGATTTTATAGTCGAGTACACTGTCCAAATTTAAAACAGCACTAAAGACCAGTCTCTTCCAACAGGCCTATCCAGATGATTTTAAATCGTGAATTTTAATAGGTATTTCGTAGAATCATAGATCTACATCAGTCACCCAGTATGAGTACTAGGCTGGCATCAGTCACCCAAAGGACTTTTTCTTCCGCCACCCTCAGACTGTGGAATGACCTGCCAGAAGAGATTCGATAGCTGAATATGCTGTCTGAATTTAAAACAGCATTAATGACCAGTCTCTTCTGGCAGGCCTATCCAGGTGATTTCAAACTGAATTTTAGCAATGAATTTTAAACATGTATTGACGGTTTTAATTAAATATTTATATTGTTTGCTCTTTTAAACTGCTATTGTGCATTTTAACTGTTGTTCTTAACTGGTATGTGTCGTCGTTCCTTGCCTCGATCCATGGGGAGAGGCAGATAAGAAATAAAGATGATGGTGGTGATGATATCAGAGATCTCCAGAGAGGGCTGAAACCCTGGAGAACTGGGGCTGCCAGTCAGAGGCGGTAAAAGACCTCGGCTGAATGGACAAAAGTTTAAATGCAGTTAGGGAGTGGTTTTCTGTATTCCACTCTTCTCCCATCCCTTCAGGTTCGGCAGAAGGTGACTCTTGTGAGCCGGGAGGTGGAAACAAATGATGACGACGATCAAGGCAGTGAAGACCCCCGGGAGGGACGCCGCCGGGGCCCACGCCGGGAGTCCAAGCCTGAGGAGCCCCCCTTGCCCAAGAAGGTGACTGAGCGTCGTCGCCCCAGCTCCGGCCAGCGAGTGGACAGGCCGCCTCCGGAGAAGGAGGAAGGCCCCAGCAGCGGTCCTAGCCCGCCTCCGGAAGGGCCGGTCCTCACCTTCCAGAGCGAGAAGATGAAGGGCATGAAGGAGCTGCTGGTGGCGGCCAAGATCAACTCAAGCGCCATCAAGCTGCAGCTCACAGCCCAATCCCAGGTGCAGCTGAAGAAGCAGAAGGCCTCTGCCCCCCGGGACTACACTCTGGCTTTCCTCAAGAGACCCCGCAAGTCCCTCTGAGGCCACTAGGGGTCAGGAGCGCACTTACCAGGCTAGAGCCATCTCTGTCCCTCCAGGGACCATAGAGACTCATCTCCTTTTCTGACCAGCAGGAAGTAGGAAGGCTTTGAGAATCTTTCCAGTTGTGCAGTGGGGATTTTTGGAGATTGTTCTCTTCTTTTTGTAGCAACAATTCAGCTCCCCTCCCCTCCAAAGGCAGGAAAATTTGCCATGCCCACAGCTTGAATTGCCCTCCTCTTCTCTACTCTGTTGGAAGCTTTTAGTTGCGTATTTGGCTGGAAGTGGGAAGGTCTGGTTATGAGTTCGAATTTTGCCTGCAACCAGAGAGTTCTGAAGACGCCGGAAAAATGGGAAAAGAGAAGACAGTGAACTGAACAGTGGAGGGATTTGGAACGGGAAAGAGCTGTCATCATTTCTACTTTCACATCTTCTTTACGGAGAAGGTTTTGCCTTTATACTGGTCAACATAATGTAAAAAGTTTGTTGTTGCCATTTTTTTAAAGGTTAATTGGATTGATAAATTTTGTGGGTGTGTTTTTTTGTTGGGGGAGAGTAATCATTTGGTTTTTTGGGGGGAGGGGGAAAGAATAATGCAATAACTTGGAGTACAAGCTCTGCTCTGTGGACTCTTTTGGAGGCCCGGGAGATTGGGGGATTCCACCAAAGGGTGAGCTGAGCAGACAGGAACACCACAAACCACTGTCTGGCAAGATAAGGAATGCCCTAATTTCTCAGCACCGTGAACCCCCTCCCAATGCTCTCCCCACATCCACGGAAGAACATGGGCAAGTATAGGGCCAGCCACCCCCTTTCCCTTTCCTTGGCTTGGTTTGGACCCAGGGAGCACACTCTCTCTGCCATGCCTTGGTCCCCTTTCTTCAGACCCACGCATTTTGACATTTGCAGTTATTCTACTTTTGTGGGGGCCTTGTGCCTCTAACCCTGGCAAATGTGAAGGGACAACTGTACTCGTGTTTGCATATACATATATAATGAGGTATCTTGGAGTTGGGACCTAAGCGTAACGTTCATTTATGTTTTGTGTACACCTTATAGCCTGAAGGTAATTCTATACAATATTTTTAATAATTTTATGCATGAAACAAAGCTTGGTGTGCACCGAATCATCAGAGAGCAAAGGTGTTGCCATCACAGCCATCCATGTCAGATTCTGGAGTATTTTGGATTTCTGGGTAAAGGATGCTCAACTGGTCTAATATTTGGATGCTTGCTGCATTCAACAAAAAAACCGGGTTGTTTTTTCCTGCCGTTTCATAACCCTGTTATTTTTTAAGTCCTTGTTTTATTGTGTTTCTGCTAAGATAACACACACTTGAGATCAAAGCTTTCTAGCAAATACTTTTCCCCTAGGAACTCGCCCGAGGGGCTTGTCTCCGCTGGGATGCCTCCGCTGATACAAGCAGACAGCACAATTTTATTCTATTTTCAAAAGCCGACTCCTCCAACACGCTCCGTTGCTCCTGATCAACGTCACTGCTTGGACAGAGAGAAAAAAAAACCCCCCAAACAAACCAGGCCTGTCTGTCCTGGCCTTGGAGAGTTTCCCTTCAAAGAAATCTCTCTCGGGAGTCTTTCCAGAAAGTGCTCTTAATCCTCTTAAGACACATGGGTTGGGGAAGGGCAAACCTTTCTTGGTTGGCCATTTTCTGCTGGAGCAGCTTGTGGTGTTCAATATAGCAGAAAAGCCCTCCTGGATTGGGCCGGAGACCTCTTTCCTCCAGTTACAAATGCCCAGAGGCAAGAATTGAGGACAACAGCTCTCTCCTGCAGTTGCTACTTCATTGTTTTGTGTTGGTGAGGGGCTGGTGGGAGTTGCAGTCCAAGAACCTCAGGAGGACTGTGATTCCTACCTCAGGTTTCAGTCATTTTTTCCCCTCCAGTATCCTGTTTTTTTTAGACAGTGTGAAATTACATTTTGCTCCCAGTTTTACCCTTTAGGACATATCCGTTTTTTATTGTGTATACTTGCTAACTTTATTTTCATATCAAATTGACTCATAGCCATTTTTTGGGGGAAAATTGCTAGATCCTTGGTAATTTTTTTGGTTATCTAGAACTGCCACCTTCTGGATAATTCTCGGTACTGCACCACAGTTGACGCTTCACAGCAAAAACCCAACAGGTTAAGCGTTGCTACACCTGGTGGTTCAACAGTATGAAGGCTACTGAAACCGCCGGACTATTTCTTTCAACATAGATGATGCTAAAAGATCTCTTCAGGCTGAGGTTGTAGCTACATGTAGGTGGTTCCTCTTCCACAATATTATGCATTATTTCAGCCTTGCTTAGTTGATTAAAATCTTGCCTCTTGTAAGCGAGAAAATAATTGACTGTGCAGAAAATCCCCCCAAATTCAATTAAGTCACCCTAGTTGCCTGGCATTTCAAACCACCACTTTAATAGCGAGGAGAAAGGTTTGGCGGGTTGCCTCCAGTTTCACTGCTAGATGCAACCACAAAATTTGCTGGGCCAGTTGCAAGCCGTTGAGGTGCATTGGAAAGCTGCTGCATTTTGTTAAGTTAGATTAAAAAAAAAAAAGATTGATGACAAGCAGAATGCTCAAGGTCAGGTTATTTGGGGGACTGTATTCTGTACAAATTGGCCTGTGTTTTGAGATCTCCGAGAGAGGCTCGTCTTTCCGTCCCGCTACCCTCACAGGTACAGGAGAGGGTGTTCGTGGTGGCTGCTCAGGCTCAGAAATCCCTTCCCGGAGAGGCCTGACCGGTACCCTCCTTGCTGCCTTTCTGCAAGCTGGTAAAACTTTTTTTTATTCCGGCAAGCCTTTGAGATTTGATTTTTAGGCTACATTTGCTTCATATAATATGCTGGACTTTCATTTGCTTTTTTAAATGTTTTAACTGGTTTTAATTTTAGGAGGGGTGTAATTGCTTTCTAACTCCTGCATGTTGTGAATTTTCACTGTGTTTATTTTAGCTGGTGTAAACCACCTTGAGTCCCAGATTGTGGAAAAGGTGGGGCATTATTGTCTTGATCCAGGTTATTGATCCTCTGATGTGAAGGTTGAGGTTTGTTTATGATAGCTGGTATTTAGAGGCAGTAAACAAAGCATGCACTAGAGATGAGCACAGAGTTGGAAAACATTCTGTAGAGTTAAGGGAGCTCCTAGTAAGAAGGCAGCTTTCTTGTGCAGTCCTTCTCCTGGAAGGAGTTGTAAATATTTCTTTTCAAAGTGTTAGAATGTTATAAATAAACAAAGCTTATACTTGCAGGCTTTTAGCCAGCCCTGGTTGAAACCAAGGAAGTTTGGGAGAAAATCAAGAATGGATTTTTGTGCTTGTGAAAGGGCAATGAACTCACTTGTTGGGGACTGAAAAGAGATACTAAGCATTCCCTGCTCTGTAGAAACTCGGTGGTTTTGTACTCGTCTCTGTATGTGCAAGTTGCCTGTGGACTTATGGCAACCCCATGAATTTCACGGGGTCTTCTTAGGCAAGGAAGAGTCAGTGGTAGTTTTGCCACTTCCTTCCTATGAAACAGAGCCTACAGCACCTGGGTTTTGTTGGCGGTCTCCCATCCAAGTACTAACCAGAGCTGATCCTGCATAGCTTCCAACGTCAGATGGGATCTGGTTCTTTGAGGGTATTTAGACTATCAGGGGCTGTTGTTATTGTGGCTGTTGTTAGTCCTGCTTATTAATAATAATTATTAATAATAATTAATAATAATTATTAATAATAAGGAGAACATTGTATTTAATATTAATAGGTTGCTGCACAGAGGGAGATGTGGTCATGTAGGGTCTCTGTCAGCTCCATTGAAAGATCAGCAATGTTGGGCACCATTGGGATGTTCCCACTCCATTCCTCCTGCATGGACCCCTGGTCCAACTGATGCCTGCCAAGCCCTCTTATTGAGGCCTTCAAGTGGGCACTTAACAGACTTCCCTCTTTGCCTTAGCCTATATACACGTGTTAGAACATCACCAGGTGCTATGCTGTTCAGCTCTTTCTCCCTGGAATTGTGTCTGGCGCTCCTTTTTTCACTCATGGGTGGCCTCAAAACGATCTTGGGAGACTGAGAAGATTCACCGTCAGCTGATGGCATGCAAAGCCAAAAGCTCCCACGAACAGCTTGAGGGGCTAAAAAAATATTTCTGATTATTGCTTCAACATAGAACAAGTGGGCTGTTTCTCAGGATTCACGTCTTCTCTGTGGGTCGACTCATCTGCTGTTCCTGCCCCCTCTTTCAGCAAAAGTGGGAGGCTTAGCTTGAGGTGAGTTGTAAATTGGCAAGGATCACAGCATCAGAGAGTGGGAAGGGGCTGGAAGGGCCATCTCATCCAGCTCCATGCCATGCAGGAATAAAGAACGAACGCACTCCTGAAAGATGCCCATCCGACTTGTTTCCCACAGGAAAAGTGTGTGTGTGTGCGCGTGCGTGCGCACGCATGCAGGAGCACGTGAGTGCCCAAATTTGCCAACCAGCTATGAACTCAATGGGCCAGGCAAACTAAAAATTACAACTGTGTAACTTTCTAAATAAAAAGGCCTTTGCTTGCTGAGGGGAAAACAGCAAGGAAGGGGAACCATTCTGGCCTCCACTGAGCAACCACTGAGAAGGCCCTCTCTTGCGTCCCCACCAACCCTGCTTGAGAGGGTGGTGGGGCTGAGAGAGGGGCCTCTCCGGATGATCCCAGGGCCCGGGCGGGCACATCTAGGGCGACAGGGTCCGCCAAACAGCCCAGGGCGGGCTGGAGTCCAAACATTGACTCCTCTGCGCTGGGCTGGCCCAGGCGTCGAGGCCCTCTGCACGTGCCCAGACGCCCCTCGGGGCAGAGACCGCCGCCTCGTCCCCGCCCCGGGCTGGGAGGCAGGAGCAGGCGTCGCCTCCGCCTCTCTCCGCCGCCCGCCTCCTTCCTTCCTGCCTTCCTTCCTGCTTGCCTGCCTGCCTGCTTGCCTGCCTGCCTTCCCAGCGGCCGCCTCTCCACTCCGCCCCCGAAGGGCGGCGCATCTCCGGCCGCCCCGGCTCCGCCGTCCGGCCCTGGCTCCGCGGCTGCTGGCTGGCTCGCTCCCCTGGCCGGCGGGGACCATGAGCGCCCTGCGAGACGTCTCCCTCCAGGACCCGCGGCTCCGCTACGAGCTGCTCCAGCGCATCGGCTCCGGCACCTACGGCGACGTCTACAAGGTGCGCGCAAGGAGCCGAGCGGCGCGCCCAGGGCGCACGGCCGGCGCTTGGAGAGGCCGGAGGGGGGCTCGCTCCCAGGAGGGCGGGAGGGGCGGGAGGAAGGGGCCGGGACGCCTGAGGGCCCGACCGGGGAAGGGGAGAGGGACCCCTCGCTGGTGGCGCTGAAGGAAAGCTTTGGGACTTAGACAGAGCCCAGGACTCCCGGCTCCTTCTTCCCTTCTCTTGGATAGCTTGGGAACCCTGGAACGCGCCTTCTCCTGAGTCAGACACCGATTCATCTAGCCCAGTGGTGCCAGCGCTGACTGGCAGCGGTGGCTCAGCTCTTGCAACAAATTCGGGGTGCTGTAGTCCTGCACAGAAACTGCCCGCCCACCCCAAGAGTTAGGGTGGTGTCTGGTTGGAACTGGGTGAAATCTCACTAGGAGATTCCTGCTGGTCTCTCATCCAAGTGCTGCCTTGGCCTGAGTTTGCTTAATTTCCAAAGTCTGGGCAGATTCAGGGTGTAGAGTGGTCCGGGCTGTGGAGGGGATGGGTGGGAGCAACAGAGGGTGGAAGTTGCATGATCAGGGAGAGGAAGAGGACGCGTGTGGTTGAGTGCGATCTTGGGGTGGATGGAGCCATGGGCCACACAAACCAGCACTGGTGACCTTTAATGGCATTGCGGCTGGGAGTGGGAGGAGGAAGCAAGGAGGGGATTGTCCACCTGTGTGAACGCCTGATGGGTGGGAAAGTGGTATCTACAGTGTGATGCAGCAGCTAAAAAAGCCAATGCAATTCCAGGTTGCAGTAAAAGGAATATAGTGTCTAGGTGGAGGGAAGTGATAGTACCATTCTGTTCTGCTTTAATCAGACCTCACCTAGAACACTGTGTTCAGTTCTGGGCACCACAGTTCTGGAAGGATGTTGACAAACTGGAACATGTCCAGAGGAGGGCGACAAAAATGGCAAAAGGCCTGGAAACTATGCCCTATGGGGAGTAGCTTAGGAAGCTAGGTATGTTTAGCTTGGAGAAGACAGGGTTAAAAGGGGACATGATAGCTATATTTAAATATTTGAAGGATGTCATATGGAAGATGGAGCAAGCTTGTTTTTTGCTGCTCCAGAAACTAGGACATGGAGCAATGGCTCCAAACATCAGGAAAAGAGATTCTACCTGGGCATTAGGAAGAGCTTCTTGACGGTGAGAGCAGTTTGGCAGTGGAATAGACTGCTTGGGAATGTGGTAGAATCTCCTTCTTTCGAGGTTTTTAAAACAGAGGCTGGATGGCCATCTGTCAAAGGGAGGGCTTTGATGCTGTATTCCTGCATGGCAGAATGGGGTTGGACTGGATGGCCTTTGGGGTCTCTTCCAGCTCTATGATCCTGTTGGGCCATAGGACTTTGTGTGACAGGTGTGTGTGTGTGTGTGTGTGTGGTTCCTACTGAGCTGTAGGATTTTGTCTAAGATTTGGGGGATGGTGCTTCTCCCCCCAAGTCTTAAACAGAGCATCTCCATGAACAATACCACCAGGGTAAATACACCCTAAAGCTTGTCTGATCTGAGAAGCTAAGTAGATTAGCGTTTGGATGGGAGACCACCAAGGGTTTCCAGTCAGGGCTAGGAAAAGAAGTCTTGCCTGAAACCCTGGACGTCTGCTGCCAGCCAGAGTTGATGATATTACGCTAGATGGACCAAGGGTCTGTCTCAGGATGAGACTGTCCCATGTGCTTTGGGATTGCTCTTTAATTCAGAACACCAGGGATCCCCAGGCAGGCTGAAACCTTTTGGAAAGCCGTGGCTGCTGGTTAGAGTTGACAACAACTGGGCTAAATGGACCAAGGATCTGACTCATGCATAAATCAGTCTCCATGGTCCCTTAGAAATATCTCCCAGGAATGGGATCCTTTCCACAGGAGAAACAGATGCGGGACTGACTATGTGGCAGAGGAGGCCCAGTCAGAAGCCCAAGGCCTGTCTGCTACTTGCAAAGTATTATATGGCTTGCTAAGTATAGAGGGGCAGCTCTCTCTCTCTCTCTCTCCTCTGCTTTGCTGGCGGTGCTCCCCCCCCCCGCATTCATTTCAATGCTCTGGAGCCACTGATGACCACATTTTTCATTTCTCTCTCTTCTTTGGTCTCCCCATCTGTGCCAGAGAGTTTGGCACCAATTGATCTGGCAGAGGCTATTGTTTCTACTGCACTACTAGGACGCAGTGTAGTGGTTTGCATATTGCGCTGCGACTCTGGAGACCAGGTCCATTTCTGCACCACACTGTTACAGCATTTTCACTCCACTTTCAACATCCTGTAGAATTCTGGGGTTTGTAGTTTAGGGAAGGGCCTTTAATTCTCCACCGGAGACCTCTTTGGCCTCATCTCTGATGGCTGTGGGATTCTGGGAATTGTAGTCCAAAAAAATCTGCAGGGCCCCTGGGTGTTTAGAGCTAGGATGCAGGCATGACTGGTAGATTTTTGGCATAGGGATGTTGCAAAACATTATGACACTCTGCCTTGGTTTTGCAGCAAATTTGCCACAACGGGGTCTGTTGGGGCTTTTGGGCAGAGAGCATTGCTGACAGCTGGGCTAGCATTTTGTAGGCATTGAACTAAAAGTGCCTGTTTGCTCTTTGAGAGTTTGGGAGTCTAAAGAGCAAGGAGGCCTCAAGGTTTGGGACTGGATTTCCCAGTTGATGTGCACTTTTCCAATGCAGTTGTTGTGTGAGTGATCCGTTTGGTCCCATTCCGGTTGTCAGACAATAGAGTGATGTCAAAGGCCTTCGGCAGGATCCTTCTTTGTCCTTTGTATCCCGGGGTCTACGGCTGAGGAGAGATTCAGCCACCAATCCAGCTCTTTAAATAGCGAGTGCCAAGATTGTGTCAGTCACTCCAGCAGTTTTTGCAGGCATTAGCTAAAATCCTGGGAGAGGCAGGAGCAAAGTTGGCTCTTTCCTTGGCTGCTTATGTGGAATTCTCATGCAATGCAGGATCGAAAAAAGATAAAATGTAGTTCCTGCAATTTGAGGTCCAGCATGGTATTCAGTGTTGAACTGAGACTTGGGAGATCAAGATTGAAGTCCCCACTCTGCAATGAAATTCAGCAAATGACCTTGAACTGTATCCCCCCTTTCTTAGTTTGGCCTACCTGTTAGGCTTGTTGTGCATATAAAGTAGGATGGAGGAGGAAAGCCATTGGAACTCATGATGGTTATACATTACTCCCAGTACTAGAGGCTTCCAATTTACTGTGGAACCCAAGAGGGAAGATGTTACTGAAATCCAGCTCTTGGTTATTGCATACATCTCTAGGTCAAGCAAAGTGATAGTACCACTGGTCAGATCCCACTTGGAATCCTGTGTCCAGTTCTGGGCACCACAGTTCAGGAAGGAGATTGACAAGCTGGAATGTGTCCAGAGGAGGGGGACCAAAATGGTAAAAGGTCTGGAAACCGTTCCCTTTGAGAACTGGCTTAGGGAACTGGATATGCTTGGCCTGGAGAAGAGAAGGTTAAGAGGTGATGTGATAGCTGAGTTTAAATATTTGAAAGGATGCCATATGGAGGATGGAGCAAGCCTGTTTTCTGCTGCTCCAGAGACTAGGACATGGAGCAGTGGATTCAAACTTCAGGAAAAGAGATTCCGCCTAAACATTAGGAAGAACTTTCTGGTGGTAAGAGCCATTTGACAGGGGAATGTGCTGCCTGAGAGTGTGGTGGGGTCTCTTTGGAGGTTTTCCAACAGAAGCTGGATGGCCATCTGTCAGAAATGCTTTGATTGTGTTTTCCTGCATGGCAAAATGGGGTTGGACCGGATGGACGTTGTGGCCACTTCGAACTCTATGATTCCAGGATTCTGTTTCTCTTCCAGCTCTGTGATTCTTGGTACTGGATGATAGATCTTTACTCTTGACCTTTTGGCACTATGGCTCCCAGATTCTTCTAGCCCAGTGGTTCTCAACCTGTGGGTCCCCAGATGTTCGTGGACTTCAGCTCCCAGAAGCCACAGCCACTATGGCCAATGCTCAGGGCTTCTGGGAGCTGAAGTCCACGAACATCTGGGGACCCACAGGTTGAGAACCACTGTTCTAGCCATTAGCGGCCACTTAGTTGGGAGCGTCTAGGAACTGAAGTCTGAAAATAAAGTTTCTAAGCCTGAGCAAAGCATGAGATGCGGCCTCCTTGTGGCTTCTCCCACACTCTGGGACTCATTGGTGAGGGTGGTTAGATCCATACCTTCTCTGTTGCCCTGATGCTGATAGACGAAGGTCTGTTTATTCAGGTATGCAAGCTCATCCGTAGTTATTAAAAGGAATCTTAATTAGCTGGCTGTTGGGCTGTGCCCTTTGCTGTCATGTTTTTAATTGTCTTTATTTGCTTCTATGTTATGGTTTTATTCTGCAGTGTGTTATTTTAGCCACCTTGCCCCTGTGTTAAATTTTTCCTTTAGTCTCCAAATTTCTAGACAATGTGTCACTGAAAATTATTCACACCTACACTTAGGTTCGTGAAGTTGGCATTCCCTTGGTTGCTTTGTCTGCCTGTTTTCTCTGAGTGCTTAAAATGTGAAGGTTCAGAAAGAAATAGGTGTGTTCCTGGGATGATATCTTGAACCAAAAATGTGGGACCAGAGGCAGAAATAACATGGAAAGTGTAGGGAGTGGTTCTTACACCACAAAAAGGAAGTGGAGTTCAGCACTAGCAATACACACATGTGAAATGAAGCAACCACGTCTGAATAAGTTAACCAACAAAAACGTTTTTTTTAACTACAAATAATGAAACAAGTAAATTACAACCAGATACAAAAAAACTAGAAACCATTTAAAATTTGTTTCTGACCCTTGTTGCAAACAGCTCCCACTAAACAGTGGCACTTAGGTATTAAATCCTTAATTACATTCAAAGTTCATGCTTGTTGCTGATAGGAATTATAACTCTGTCTATATATCCCATACACAAAATTTATCACGTTCATGTAATAAGAAAAAAAAAAACAATAATCATCAAATGAGAGACCCCTTCAAAGCTTGTTCCAAAAGGCATCTCTGGATCATGTTTTCTTTCATTGTTTCCAGCTTTTCTTTTTTTTTAAAATGTGTTTATTTATCCATTTTGGCACAAAATAACAAATGCAAGCTCACATTTTTAACAGAGTTAAAACACAATACTGAAACAGTAAACTGAAACCACTAACTTACTAAAATGCTGACTTACTAACCAAACACTAACTTTTTATTGTTGTTTTTGCTGTTGCTGTGCGCCTCCAAGTTGTTTCTGACTTATGGCAACCCTAAGTGTACAGTTGTGTGGATGTGTGGCTTTGTTTCCAACTTATGGCGACCCTAAGGTGAACCTGTCATGGGGTTTTCTGAGGCTGAGAGTGTGTGACATGCCCAAAATCACCTAGTGGGTTTTCATGGCTGAGCAGGGAATCGAAGCCTGGTCTCCAGGGCTGGAGTTTACCTCTTAAGCCGGCTCTGAAGACACAGAAGGGCTCTGATCAGTGCGATTTTCTTGGCAAGATTTGGTTCAGAGAGGGCTTTGCCTTCCTCTGGGGCTGAGAGAGCGTGATCTGCCGAAGATCACCCAGTGGGGTTACCATGGCTGAGCTGGATTCGAACTCTGGTCTCCAGGGTCATAGTGCAATACTCAAACCACTACGTTCCTCTGGCTTTCTTTCTAGATAAGAGCTCCCCAAATCCCCTCCGTCAACATGACTGCTGGACATTCTGGCTGGCAAATTCTGGGAATTATTGTCCCACAAAGGGTATGTTTTCCTACTACGCCAAGGTGTGTGTCTTTGTGGCCCCTCTGGGCACTGGAGAGACACCTGCTGCCCTTCCCCGCCTCGTCCTGCTGCCAAATTTAAGTTCTGGTTGGATGCAGCGCCTGCCTCCCTTTGGATACGGGACCGACCCCTGCTGAAACAGGCATTGTTCCGATCCAGCGTGGCATTTCCTGAGATTCTTAAGACAGGAATGGGTTAGAGGGCTCCTGGGTTCTATTTATGGCTGAGAGACACTCCGAAGGGACGGGTTGTAAGAGCAGGGCTGGCTGGGATTTTCCTCCCAGTGTTCAGAAAAAGTTCTCCAGACTCTCTTTTGGATGTAGAAGGCAGCAGGAAAGCCAGTGAACTCAAAGTATGGGCAGAGAAATTTGATGGACTTCTTTTCAAACTGTAGAGTGGGTAGAAGTACTCTGCACATGCCCAGAGGTCACTCGTGCTTCAGCTTTACATGTTCTGGGGCTGATCTGTAAAAACCCGTGGTTCTAAGTTGTGTCTTTGAGTGTACTTGCGCTGTATGGTTACATCTGTTTGATAGCACTTTAGGACCTATGACCCCATCCTGGGGAATCCTGGGATTTGTAGTGTTGTGGGGGGGTACTTAGAATTCTCTGCCAGAGAGCTCTAGTCTAGAGGAACTAGAGAGAGGCTAGACCTCTCTTTAAGTACTGTCTAAGTACGCCACTAAACTATACATCTCAGTTTCCAAAGGGTTAAAGTTAAAATGATATCAAACTGCTTTAACAATATAGTGTGTGAAGTCCCCCTCCAAAGTCACTCTGTGACCCTTTGTCCCCAGTTTGCATGCAGCAGGCGCATCTCAATAAAGGTTTCTGATTTTTTTTTAAAAGAAAAGGAGAACAGAAATCCAAGTTCCCTCAGCAGGGAGTTCCAGAGTCTACTTCATGGAGATTCGCACACAGCGCACGCCACACCCGTTCTGCTAGCCGAGCTGGCTCGGCAAGGAGGGCAGGAAGTTGCCTCATCCATCAGGACAGGAATGGGGCTGGCCTCGCTCCCCACAGCCCCACGGCCTGTAGCTGTGGTAAAGTCTGAAAACTGGGATATAAACATAGTCCACGTTTCCACAAAGTTGCCTTTTGGTTTTTCTCCCCTTGCCCTCGAGCTTTTATTGCCAATTTTTCAGCAAGGACAGTCAACCAAAACCTGTCCAGCCAGCACTGGGAGAGATTGTCCATCTGTGTTTTATTAAGATCTTTCTATTTTGCCTCTGATCGTAGCTGAAATCCAGTCTTTGTGTGGCAGTAGGGTAGGAAGGAAGGAACATAACCTTGGTTTTGTTATAACTTACTTTTACTGTATTTAGAATAACCAAAAAGCGTGTGAGTGACAAGTATAAAAACTGATTGCAATCTGGTTAGGGTACATGGTGTTGTGGCAGAAATATTTGTGTATTTCTCTTGTCTATATCTGCAATAAACATAAAAAAAAGGAATATTCTTTCAAAAATCCATAACCGTAGGTCAAATGCGCCCCAGGTACCTACACCCTTATGCTGTCACCGACTATTTTGTGAAATTACGTGATTAATTTGATGTAGTTTCACAGATGTTGAAATGCCTCCCCTAAACCATTTTTAGTACTATAAGGGTCTTTCCACACTATACAACTGTTGCACTAGGATTCCACTTTAACTACCATGGTTCTGTTCTGTGGAATGATGGGTTTTGCAGTTTAGGGAGGGATATTTAGAATTCTCAGCCAGAGAACTCCAGTACCTCCCGACACTACAAACCCCAGGATCCCGTAGGTGGCAGCCATGGCTGATAAAGTGGAATCATAGTGCAATAAACGTGCAGTGCGGAAAGGCTCCGGTCTCTCAACCAGGCCCACTTTGCAGGGTTGTTGTGAGGAGACAAGTAGGGAAGGAAGGAAATCCATGCGCAACGATGTGATTGCACTGGAGGAAAGCCAGGATATAAATGTGATTGCCTAAGTGATAAACTAGCAACCAGTTTGCTCTCTTTTCATCACACCTCCATCATGCTATTTGGGACAGCTACCTTACCCTGTCCCACGACAGAGCTGGTTGTGTTTTTAGTGCTTCCCATGAATCTGGCACGAACTGAATCAAGGTGTTAAGACGGATGGAGTCTTGGAATGGGAGACCGTCACGTGCCAAAGATTTATACACGTATCTTTGGCTGAAAAAGAACTTCCTGAGAAATAAGGAAGAATTTTCTTTCTGACTCTCCCCTCTTCCCATTGCCTTTATTTTTATTTATTTATTTTTTAATCTCTGCAGGCCCGAGACACCGAGACTGGGGAACTGGCAGCCATTAAGATTGTGAAGATTGATCCAGGTAAGACTTCAGGTCTCGCCTCTGCTCTTGGAGTTCCCAGCTCCTGTCTTTGAGACAGAGAGAGATCATTGATTGATGGATTGCATTTAAAAATATATTTATTTATCAATATAAAAAAATGAAAATAAAAATATATTTATCAATTTTTACACAAAATCAACTCTGACTAATGTTTTTGAAAGAGACATAGATGAAAATGGAAACGTCGTACTAAAACTATGAACCAAAAAACCCACTGAACGCTAATCCATTGAAACACTGATTTACCAATTCACCAAGCAATAACATACTAAAACACAAAAGGACTCTAACCTCTCCAACTGGGAAATTGAAAAAAAATCTACCATTACAGATCCACCTAAACAAATTGCTAATAAACATATCCACAATTTATTGCAACGTTTGATTTCTTATCACATAAGATGTCCGTAAGTGGGTTCCTTTCTTTTTTAAAAAAGCAATCTTTCAATTGACTTATCCTTTAAAGTCCATGTTAGTTTGCCCATTTGCAATAGTTCGACAACCCGAACAATCCCATCCTCTGTTGCTGGTTCTTCAGTCCGTTTCTAGGTTTGTGCAGACAAAATTCTTGCAATTGTTACCCTACAAAGACAAAGGAGGAGTCCGTATTTACAATTCCTTATCCATAATGCCAAACAAAAACATTTCTGAACCAATCTTGCCGAGAAAACCGTGATGGGT
This sequence comes from Iguana delicatissima, assembly GCA_948472985.1. Lineage (NCBI taxonomy): Eukaryota > Metazoa > Chordata > Lepidosauria > Squamata > Iguanidae > Iguana > Iguana delicatissima. The sequence continues at coordinate 170,555 of CAOKZL010000714.1, read as the reverse complement.
TCACTCTGTTGTTGTATGCCTTCAGGTCGTCTCCAACTTATGGTGTCATGGGGTTTCTGGGGCTGAGAGAGTGTGCCACTCCCAGTACTGACCCAGTCTGGCTTAGGCTTCCAAGATCAGATGGGATCTGGTTAGACCCTGGAATGAATAGTAGGATAGCAATATCTTCAGTATAATTTAAAATGTTGTCAGTTAAATGATGCAAAATCCACATGCTTCCTTGTGTTTTATTTCCCCAGGGGATGACATTGGATCCATCCAGCAAGAGATCACCACGCTCAGGGACTGTCGCCACCCCAACGTTGTGTCGTATTTTGGCAGCTATCTCAGGTGGGGGAACTTGGCTGGCGGGGGGGGAGTCACAACTTAAATTTCTTGAAACTTTCACAAAGAAGCTTGTTGTAGGAAGAGCTGCAGAATGGGACTATAGTTAATAGCCAAAACCCTGGATCAAATGGGTGATGCATGATTTTTTCTAGATTTATCCAGCCCTGTGATACTCTCTTTCTTTTTTGCTGCGGTTTAGAAATGACCGGCTGTGGATTTGCATGGAGTACTGTGGAGGGGGTTCTTTGCAAGAGATCTACCACAGTGAGTTTCTCCCACTTTAAGTTACACCGAAGCTATTGCGATCCTGCTGTTGATTTAGGGGTCTAACCAGATCCCATCTGATCTTGGAAGCTAGGCAGGGTCAGACCACGGAGTGTCACATACTCTCAGCCCCACTCCCTTATCTGAGAGAGTTACCAAGAAAGATAGTTCAGGGGCAGCATTTCAGCACCTGTTAAACGACCTAAAAGTAATCCTGCAATTTCACAAAATAGTTGGAGACAGCGTAAGGGTGTAGGTAGGTACCTTGGAAAAGGTATGGGTCTTTTGCACCCAAGGCAGGGCTTTCCAAACAGTGTGTCGTGATACATTAGTGTGTCACCTATAGTGTGTTGTTGTGTCGCCTCCCCATCTGAGAAGGACCCCCGCCCACCCAAGCCTGACCTGCTGCCGTCGCTCTCACCGGGGTCTTTCCCTGGCAAGAGCGACGGCAGTGGGCAAGGACCGGGTGCGAGGGGGCTGTCTTTCCCCCTGCCGTCGCTCTCATTGGGGTCTTTCCTGGTGAGGGCGACAGCAGTGGGTCAGGATCAAAGTGGAGGGGCTGCCTTTCCCCACCCTAGATACGCCTCTGGGTACCTCCGGTTTGCTAGCAAAACTGAATTACTGTGTCGCGAAATGATGCATGTCAAAAAAGTGTGTCACCAGCATGAAAAATTTGGAAAGCTCTGCCCTAAGGTTGCGGATTTTGGAACAACGCCCTGATAAATTTTTAAAATCTAATAAAAAGGGAAAAGGTTGTTCTCTCAGATTCTTTGTCGACGTTGTCAATTTTTCGTGGGGAAACTATCACAGAGAGTTTCCTGTCCTCTTGGAGTAGGAGCCTGGGCTGTTCAGAGACCCCTCCGGCTGTACGAATTAAGAGGAGGGGCACAAACCTTCCACGTTGTCCTGCCTGTGCGTTAAGAGCTGTGGAGACGGCCCTTCTCTTGGTACAAGTTAAGCCTCTCTTATCTGGAGATAGAAAAGCCTTCAAAACCAGAAAAAAATTGCCACCATCCACTCGTGGATATAGGGCTCCTGTTTGTTCGTCTCTCAGATCCTCAGTCTCTCTTTTTGCTTCCGCTTTCGAAGTGGTGGCTGCAGCAGCGTTCAGATCTGGGAGAAGAATGAGCCGGAGCACCGCAGCCGTTTGCTTTTGCCTGAGCTGGCTGGGAAGGGCAAGAAACCGCCTCTTCCTCTATTCTTCCTCCCCCTGCTGAGTTAATTGAATGCAAACTACTTTTGCACTTGGAAATGAGTTTGTAGCAACAGAAATAAGGCCAGGGCTAATGGGATAAAGTGGGAGGAGAGATAAACTGGGGTATTTTAAAAGCAGCTGAAAAAGTGGAATGACACAGGATTAATTGGGACTGTAGCTGCCAAACTAGGATAGTTGGAGAGTATGATGTCTGGCCATGTCTAGTTTTGTTTTGGGGGCGTTTCTGACTGCCCACGTGGCTTCCGGAGGCTGCCGGGGATAGAAGGTTCCCAGGTTGCCCAGCTCTGTTGTAAGCCCTGACTCATTGCATTGCCATGAGATAAACCACACAACCAAAGAGGTTTTCTCCTCGATGCAAACTGCTGCAAGACAGTGGGCTTTCTCCAAGAAAATCTGCACATTTTCACAAGGGTTTTTCCCCCTGCATATTTGTAAAAGGTGCAGCACAGGAAAACATGGTAACTGTTTCCTCGGGGTCAAAGTAGGAGCGTTGGATGACTTGCTTGTATCTTTGTGATCAATCACTGTTTCCTCTGAGTGAGGAGTGTGTGTGTGTGTGGGCGCGCTTAGCTTCACAAAGGAGAAAAAAAGACTCTGGTTTTGTACAGAGCGCACTTTGTGCCAATTGCAGAAACCGCAGTGGAAACAAAACCAACATTTGGCATCTCGGTCTCACATTGGAGGACGAGGGACTGATTTTCGCCCTCATGCCCTTCTGGTGGGCCTCAACAGTGTATTTGTGGTCCAGAAATCCCATTTTAGTTTCGGCCCAATGTTGTCTGCCTTTTTTGGCATTGTAGCAGTCAAAGCTTCCCTGTTTGGGGGCGGTTTTGCATTGTTTGGGGCAATTTCCAGGTGATGTTTCACACATTTAGGAGGGCCAGAAGATTCCAGGGAATCACCTGAGGGACTTGGGGTGTCGGTATGCAAAGTGGAGTCGGGCTTTGGGTCACAGTTTCTCCCCACTCCCACTGCGGGTCTTGCGGGCCGGTCTCAGCTGGAAACTTGGCACACTCCGAAAGCAAACACTCTGTTTTGTGTGTTCAGAAACACACAGGCCACCCTCGCTCCTTGCCCCTGTGCAGCACCCCTTTGAAAAAAAAGAAATAGGACACCTTCCTGTCTGACTTGTCGCAATGCACCTAGACAGTTTTGCTTCTCCTTCTGCTTTCGTTGGATTGCATTGCCTGGGTGAGGGGCCCTAGAGAGGAAATTTAAAAGAGGAACTGTGGTTAGCTTGATTGATAGAGCCTCCTGCGCCCGCTTTAATGGGTCTGTCACATGCGAGATTATTCCAGTCCCGGAAAATAGACTTAGAAGTTTGCAAAGCTTTATTCAGGAACGGTAGAGTAGCAGTTGCACATTCTGGCCATTGCCAAGACAAAAAGCCCTGTGGGAATGACAGTATCTTTTAAGCAGTGACAGTACAAATTTGCACGTGTGGCGCTCTTATTTGCCAGCTAATTAAAACAGCTCCTTTCCCAATGCTGGCTTCTACCTCTCTGGCATCCTGACCTTGTGTTTGCCTTTGTTCTCTTCCTTACCAAGGTTTGTTATATCAACATCCAAAATGCAATTTTCCAGGAAAAAAAGTTTGCTCAAATGATGGTTTAAATCAGGAGTGGGCAAACTTCGGACCACGGACCACCCCTAGGGTCATTTTTGTAGTGCCCCCCAGGATATGAAAACAATTATTATTGTTATTTTTAAAAATAACCTTTACCAGGGTTATTACCGACCTTTACTTCAGCCTTTACCAAGATAGTTATCTGAAACTAATTCTGCTGTGTTTAGTAGGTAATAGGTATTTTATGTGCTTTAATTCCTAACGCCTTAAAAGTAGTATTGGATCTGTGGTTTAATGCTTTTGAAAAACTTTTGTTTTCCATATTGTTTGCTTCTGTTTCAATTTATACTGTAAGCCGCTTAGACTCCCGCTTGGGAGAAAAGCGGGATATAAATTAAATAAGTAAATCAATGAATTGTAATGTCTTGTCCTTTTTTGCCTTCAGCGACTGGCCCTCTTTCGGAAAAACAGATTGCGTACGTCTGCAGGGAGACCCTCCAGGTGAGTCGACAGGTGTACCTGAGCTGAGGACTCCTGTGTTTTCAGACCCGGTGACATTAGCATCTTCCTCCCTTCTACAGGTATATAGAAAAGCTGAAGCAAGCATGTGCGCTACATACCTCGGTCCCCCGTTGTGCCCGGGACCGAATTCATCACAACTGTGGTTTATTGATTTTTGCTTGGGAGCTGTTGCAGACGTATAGGAGTCTGCATTTTTTCAGAGCTTAATTGGAACGGGTGCTCGTTGCCGTCCAAAGCGTGTATTAATGAGAAAATGGGACCCTCGGGTCACGTACAGAATGATTTTTTTCCCCTCCCATCTGCTTAATGACTGGTACAATTAGCTGTTTGAAATGTAGGATTCAGAGAAGAGAATCTCCCAGACTTTGTATTTCTCTTTGCCCCTTGGCCTTCCTTCGCCACCACTCCCAACCCTGGTGACTCTGCAGTTGGTTCACGGGCGGCCCCATAGCTTGGAGAGGAAATTCCATTTTTCTTCTGTTTCCCCTCTTCTTTTTCCTGCCTTCCTGCAGCAAAAACAGCTCCAGTGAGAAGGAGGGAATGCGGCTCAATAGTTGTCTGTTGAGGGTGGGGAGGCACTCCGGCACAGTAGGGGAAGCTGGGGGCTGACCTTATGGGGAGAGGTGTCCACCTCTTGGGCTTTTCAGTTTAGAAAAGAGGTCGGCAACGTGTAGATCTGTGGCCCGGTGTGGCCCCAAGGTTGTTTTTGTGGCCCTCCAACCAGCCAGCAGACAGTGTGGTGGAATGGTTGGAGTCTCCGTATAGAACTTGGTAGTTCTGTACATTGGAAAGGTCCATTCTGGGGCCATTTTTTTTCTGGCCAAAAAGGAAGAGTGAATTACCTCGTATGGAACCCTCCAGGGTTTCCTTTCACACCGTATTAATCCGCTTTATCTGCAGAGGATAGGTTCCAAGATCTCCATGTGGGGATATTGTTGTTGCATAGCGTAGATCTTATTGCATAGTGTCATGTACATAGTGTGATATTACTGCATAGTGTAGCTGCTCTCTAACTTTGGATATTTACAACCCAGGTGCTCCTTAACCCTGGTTAGTAATACCTTGTGCTTTGTGTGGCAGATGTCTCTTTAGCTGGCATTAAATGACGGTTTTGCTAACTAAGGGCCTTTCTGCCCTACACTATTATAGTGCTATTATTCTACTTTCAACCTCCTGTGGATTCTGGGTTTTTTAGTTTACTGAAGCCAAAGGACTCTCTGGCTGAGAATTCTAAATGCCCCTCTCTACACTGCAAACCCCAGGATTCCATGAGATGTTGAAAATGGAATAATAGCGCTATAACAAGGTAGTGCGGAAATGGCCCCAAGTGCTTTCCTGGACCTGCTTTTTTACATTTTGGATTTTGATCTTGCTCTGTGACTGTCGTTGATGTATTTCCTTTTATGTCACGGGGATCAACTCCCAAGGGCTTGTTCTGCACCTGATCATTTTGGCTCAGGTTCACTGAGCTTCTAGCACCCTTTGCTACCGTTTTCCTGATTCAGCGTTCGTTCTGAGGTTAACTATAGGGCTCTTCAAGTTTCTCTGAAGCCTTTGTCGGGGAACTTAGCTGCCTCAGCACTTTTTTTCTGGCTATTTCAGTCACGTGTGACATCGCTTTAATGTTATTGATGTTTTTGCTGTCTGCTCCTCCGGCATCTTAATTGTGCACCATTATGTGCTCTCAGCTGACTTCTCATATAAAAACTTAGTTGGAACAAAGTGAGCCAGAAACCTTTAAAAAAAAATGTTTCCACCAATGACATGGTATTTTTCCAGGGGAGGCAGCTGGGAGAACAAACCAGTGACAAAGCCGTGATTTTGGGTTCTCACACCTGGATAAGCCAAGTTTTAAATGAATCAGAGTTCTTAAACCAATTGCAAAGGGTGCCTTTTCACTGTGATGTGCAGCTGGCTAATAATGCAGGGTTCGTTTGCAGGGATGGATTAGGACACAACTGCGAGCCATAATTCGACAAACCACAATGTGGTTTCCTGTTACGTGCAGATCTGTCCAGTGTATAACCAATGCACTGCTAGAAGATGTAGTGATAAAAGGTGGCTTTACAGGAGATAAGACGATGTTGGAGAAATTCATAAAGGATAACGTTATAAATGGCTGCTAATTGTGAAGACTCTGTGGAGCCTCCCACTTTAGGGACAGTCTATCAGCTTAAATACCAGCCTCTGGGAAAAGGGTGTTAATAGATTATTCCGTTTGTGGGAGACTTATTGGCATCTGGGAGACCATCCTAGGAAGCAGGATGCTGGGCTAGAGAGGACTTCTGTTGGATTAGGAGAAATGAAATTTTTATAGCAGGCTTGGAGGTCATCCCTCCTTGCTTGTTTTTAAAACCTTTCCATTAAGTTTTTTTTTCCTTTCTGGAAGTTAAAGTGGAATAAAAGTGCTAGAATTGTGCAGTGTGAATGGGCCCCGCGTGTGGCCAAATGGTGAGCCCCAACAGCTCAGGACAGTTGGATTGCCACATACCTATGCTATGCTGGGGATGATGGGATTTGCATTCCATCTGGCTAAGACTGTTAGCGCTTGCAATCTAGTAAGATCTGGAGAATCACGCCCTCCCCGTGCTAGATGTAAGAATAACACTTGTCTTTGTTCCTTCTAATTTTTCAGGGCCTCCACCATCTACACACCAAAGGGAAAATGCACAGGGACATTAAGGTGAGACCTCCCTGCAGAATTGTGGGGGAAGGAATGGGGCACCCCATTGGCTCCATTCTTTGGGGCGCGTCTGTGCAGTTCGGAGGAGAAGGCAGGATGGGGGGTGGTTGGAAAGGAAAGGGAGAGATTTCGAGACCTCCTCCTTCGCCTTTGCAAAAATAGCCATTTGCCCTTCCTCTTCTGATATCCTCTGTCTCTTTCTTTTCCCCGCAGGGCGCCAACATCCTGCTTACAACCAACGGTGATGTGAAACTCGGTCAGTTCCTTCTCTCGGCTTCCCTTCTCTGACAAACCTTTTCCTACCCTCGGAACGGTTGCTCCCGAAAATTCTCCCTCCTCAGCCTTATTTAGTTCCCTTGGATTTAAAGGCCCCTCCCTAAACTGCAAACCCCAGGATTCCATAGGATGTTGAAAGTGGAATAATAGCACTATAGCAGTCGAATGCGGAAATGGCCCAAGTTACAGAGATCTGTAAGTCAGCACGATACAGATTTGAATGTTAGACTATGACGCCGGAGACCAGGCTTCAGTTCCCTGCCCAGCCGTGGAAATCCACTGAGTGACCTTGGGTGCGTAACACCCTCTCAGCCCCAGAAAACCCTGTGATAGCTTTGCCTTAGGGTTGCCATAGGTTGGAAATGAAGGCACTAAACAACAAACAGAAATCTGTTTTAGAGGGATTCCCATCTCAAAATTGCACTGGAGCTTCTGCTTCTTCTTTTTTTGGTTTCATCTGTTTAATGTCATTTGGGTATTGTATATTGCCAAGGATGATTCTCGTTCTCTTCTTTTTAAATCGTGCCTTTCCTCCCTGTCCGCAGCGGATTTTGGAGTCTCTGCAGAACTGACAGCATCGGTGGCCAAGCGGAAATCCTTCATTGGGACCCCTTATTGGTAACAGCATGGGGCTAAGTCCCTCCGAGAGCAAGCGTAGTGTAGTGGTTTGAGCGTTGAACTACGACCCTAGAGGCCAGGGTTCGATTCCCCGCTTCGCCATGGAAACCTACTGGGTGGACCTTGGGTGTGTCACGCACTCTCAGCCCCAGAAGACCCCATGTTAGGTTCACCTTAGGGCCACCGTAGCTCAGAAACAATTTGAAGGCACGCAGCAAAAACAACAACAGGCCCCTTCCTGGTCCTAGAATACCCTAAAAGCACCAAATTCTGTCTGATCTTGGAAGCTAAGCAGGGTCAGCCCTGGTTGGTACTTGGATGGGAGACCACTAATAAACACCAGGTGTTGTAGGCTCTATATTTCAGAGGAGGGAACTGGCAAAAACACCTCTGAATATTCCTTGCCGAAAACCCTCTGGAATGCATGGGGTTGCCATAAGTTGAAGGCACAGATACACATGCACACATAGGTAGCTTTTGAAAAAAAAAGAGAGAGAGAGAAGCCAGTTGAAATTAAGCTTGGCAAATTGGTCAGCCCAAAAGCTCAGGAAAGTGGCTGCTGGGGACTACAGCTTCCAGAATCCCCCAGCCAGCATAGAGCCATAACCTTAAAAATAAGCCCCTTTCCCTAAACTCTAGCCTGCTGCAGTATGAGTTGAAAAGCACACAACTACTGTGGAACCTCTGTGGTTCTGCAGGCTTCCGGGGCAAAATGTTCCACATTGTAGCAGAGCAAACAAAAGCAGAAGGATTCAAGCAAGACCATGAAAGTGCCCACCATGGAATAATGGTGACAAAAGTGGCCAGCAGTGTTAAAAAGGAGCACCAGGGCGTACCAAAGCAGTGGCAACTTCCAGCATCCCAAATTGCTGGGAGCTCCTGCCATGTTTGGCGGGAAGTTAAACGACACGGGAGTCCAGGGTTAGGGTTAGAAAATGACGTTGAAGGGATGCCACGTAGGGGAGGGAGTGGGCTTGTTTTCTGCTGCTCCAGAGACCAGGACAAGGAGCAATGGATTCAAGCTGCAGGAAAGGAGATTCCACCTGAACCTCAGGAAGAACTTCCTGGCGGTCAGAGCTGTCTGGCAGTGGAATCTGCTGCCTCCATGGAGTGTGGTGGAGTCTCCTTCTTTGGAGGTTTTTAAGCAGAGGCTGGATGGCCGTCTGTCAGGAGTGCTTTGAGGGTGTTCCTGCATGGCAGGGGGTTGGACTGGATGGCCCCTGGGGTCTCTTCCAACTCTACATTTCTATGATTCTATGACACAGGTGGAAGCCTGGGTTTTCTTTTAGGTCCCAGCAAGTCTGCATGCCTGAGCGTCTTCCTTTGCCCTCCTTCCCTGTCCAGAGTCACCCTTTTGTTCTTCCCTGGCAGGATGGCACCTGAAGTGGCCGCGGTGGAGAAGAAGGGAGGGTACAACCATCTCTGCGACATTTGGGCGCTGGGCATCACGGCCATCGAGCTGGCCGAGCTGCAGCCGCCGCTTTTCGACCTTCATCCAATGAGGTGAGGAGGGCTTGGACCTGGGAACTAAATCTGCTCCTACCCCCAAACCCTTAGAGAAGGGGTGATCCGTTGTGGGCCCCCAACCGCTAGCACCCCATGCCCCTGATGGGCTTGTATCAGTCGCTTCACTGCCAGCTTGATGATCCCTCACCTCTAAAACAGTTGCCTTTCTGCAGCTCTGTTAGCTAACTTTAGAACTGGGTTTGAATCTTGCTGTAGCTACGTATAGTCGTTCTGCTCCACAGTTACTCAAATGTAAGTCTGCATATATAAATTATCGCAATCTGTGGTTTGTGCATTGCAGCAGACTGAGTTTTTGCTAAGTTGGTGTCCTCCGGATGGTTCAGGTGGCATTTCTCTTTGCGCTGGGGATGATGGATGTTGTAGTTCAGCACACCCAGAGGGCACCAGGTTGGGGGAAAGGGTGTTCTGGTCTTTGGTTGTCCAGGTGTTTTGGACTTCAACTCTCAGAAGCCCCAGCCAGCATGGCCAATAGTAAGGGATTATGGGAGTTGTAGTCTAAAACATCTGTCTGGTTAAGTGTTTCCCACTCCTGCTGCAGGTAGAGCTATGGAGAAATGGTAAAGAAAGGGACAATCTGTTGGTCCAAACTTTTTTTTAACAGCTAAAATGTTCCACCTTGGTGACAGTATACCTTTAGGTCTTAATTACAGCTGGAAAAAATTAAGATGGATCTCATACACCCTGAACCAAATAACCGCACCTCTGCTAGGAGTTAATAAATGAATTAGCGTGCAAATGTGGAATCTTACCAGGGTAGCTCATTTCTGGTGGGCGGCAGGATGGAACCTGCACAGATGCCTCTCCAGCAAGACTGGCTTTGCTGGTTTCTAAGTGGTGTTTTCTGTGACTGGCTGCCCTTTAATTGCACCCCGGATTTCAGAGACACCCCAGACCTGACCTCCTCTGCGGAGTTGTTAGCACAAGGATCGCCTGCGTTTGCATCGCTGTCCAGCGTCAAATGCAAGTCCAAAGCGTTAAAATGAATATGCAAAGAGAGAGGCAAAGCTTATATTCTGTTGACTTGAGAACGTCTGAACATTCCGTGACATCACAGCAGCTCAGCCAGTGGCTCGTAGGGAAGTGCAGGCTTGCAGCGCATTCCGTGACATCACAGCAGCTCAGCCAGTGGCTCGTAGGGAAATGCAGGCTTGCAGCGCATTCCGTGACATCACAGCAGCTCAGCCAATGGCTCGTAGGGAAATGCAGGCTTGCAGCGCATTCCGTGACATCACAGCAGCTCAGCCAGTGGCTCGTAGGGAAATGCAGGCTTGCAGCGCATTCCGTGACATCACAGCAGCTCAGCCAATGGCTCGTAGGGAAATGCAGGCTTGCAGCGCATTCCGTGACATCACAGCAGCTCAGCCAATGGCTCGTAGGGAAATGCAGGCTTGCAGCGCATTCCGTGACATCACAGCAGCTCAGCCAATGGCTCGTAGGGAAATGCAGGCTTGCAGCACATTCTGTGACATGACAGCAGTGACTCATGGGGAGAGACAGCTTGCAGACAAGTGTGTGTGTGTGCATGTGAGAAAGAGAGCAAGAGAGAAACCAGCTCACCTCATTTTTCCTCCCCATCCAGGGCCCTGATGTTGATGTCGAAAAGTAGCTTCCAGCCTCCCAAGCTAAAAGACAAGGCATGTTGGTGAGTCCAGGAGATAATCCACCATCTATCTGCTGGTGCAATTAGCAATTAGGAGCTTTCCACCTCGTTTCTCATGGATCTTTTCTTTTTCTTCCAGGTCGGCAGATTTTCACCATTTCCTCAAGCTCACCTTGACCAAGAACCCCAAGAAGCGACCGATGGCAGAAAAGCTCCTACAGGTGACTCCAGGCTGAGCTGGGCTGGAAGACCAGGGTGGGGAGATTGCAAAGCGGTCAGGAGAGGACGCCACTCTGCCCTCCAAAAAAAACGAAAACCCTTGAGACATCCTTGCAGACGGGGAAGAGTAAAAGTATTCAGAAATATTGTTCTCGTTGTTTGTGGGGCCCCTTCTGGGTCTATAATTCTGTACTTCTATTTAGAATGGTGTAGTGGTTTAAGACTCCAGGAGACCAAGGTTCGAATCCTTGCTCAGCCCTGGAAGCTCACTGGGTGACCATGTTCAGGTCATACTCTCTCAGCCTCAAAGGGAGGCAAGCTTCCTCTGAATAAATACTGGAGAGCAATGTGTGTGCTGTAGCGGTTTGGGGCCAGCACTCTGGGAGAGCCGAGTTCAAATCTCTGCTTGCCCATGGAAACCTGCTGGGTGACCTTGAGCATGTCACACTCTCTCAACCTCAGGGGAAGGCAAACCTCCTCTGAACAAATCTTGACAAGAGAGCCCTGTGACAGATTTGTCACAGGTAGGAAATGACTTGAATGCAAAAAACAAAGTTGCAGGGAGGCTTTTTATGGGTGTGTGTGTGTGCACGCTTCATTTTAACCAGCCTAAATACCCTGAGAGAGCCAGCATGGTATAAAGGCTTTTCTGCAAGTAGCAAGGGACAGTTTATTTAGAGGGCATCAGGGATTTTTTAAAAAATGTTTCCCAAGCTGGTTGTCTATTCTAGGATATCTTTGAATGCAACCTCTTTCTGCAACTTTGCAGCTTTCCTTTTCTTTGTAGATGTTTTTATTAACATGCATTGTGTATAGAAAACAACCTACAGGGGAATTACAAAGACATACAGTAGACAGGCAGACTGAAAGATCTAACCTAATATCGTGTTGCCTAAATTAAATTAAACTACAACTAAACTAAAAAGGGGCCAGACATACATGCAACTATTTCTTGTCCTAAGTATTTAGCAAACTTTCAAATAAGCCGTTAGTTTGTCTTCTTTTGGAATTGTGTTGAATGGATGGAGTAATTAGCTCTGTGTGTGTCTTTTCGTTCTCCTTTGCCCGAGGGCAAAGGAAAAGTTACAAAAACCCTCACCATAGTGAGTTTTCATTTTCTTTTTAACCTTTTGATCTATGTCTCTACTGACATAGCTTTATTTTTTATTAATTTTTATGTGACAAAAGCAAATAGTACCATAACATTCAAAGTATAGCCAAAAAAGGAGAGATTTTCCCATAAGATAAACCATGTTCCTTTCATGTTTGCATTTCTGTATTTTCCGTATTTTGTATCCCCCTGATCTGTTTGTACCCCCCTTGATATACAATTTGAGTTACTCCCTTAGTGAGTTTTCATTTTGCACAAGGGCCCGGAGCCATGCAACACCAAGGGGAAAATAGGGGGTCCTGTCCATTGTCTATAGGCAGCTGGGTACCATGGGACGTGCTGGAGTGCTGGGGTCCTGGCTGATGCCCCAAAATTTTGACATTAAACCCAAGGCAACCTTTCTACAATGCTCATCCTCAACTCTCTGTGTCTTCCAGCACCCTTTTGTTTGCCAGCCCTTGGCCCGGACGCTAGCCATCGAACTGCTGGATAAAGCCACGAATCCTGACCTGACGGCTGCGGCTGCCCTGGATGATGGGGATTTTGAGGTGTGGTCCCAGTGGGGCATAGGGAGGCAGTGGTGGTGGGTTTGGGCTAAGTGATTCAGCACAGAGGCGAATGCACGCTTCCCACAAAATAGGATCTTCATTCACTGTGGCCTTTGCAGGGCAACGTGGCCCTCCGTATTGTTCATAGAATCATAGAGTTGGAAGAGACTCCAGGGGCCATCTAGTCCAGCCCCCTGCTATGCAGGAACATCCATCAAAGCATTCCCAACAGATGGCCATCCAACCTCTGCTTAAAAACCTCCAAAGAAGGAGGCTCCACCATGGAGGCAGCATCTTCCACTGCCGGACAGCTCTGACCATCAGGAAGTTCATAGCCAGGCATTTAGCATTGGGCACGGTGCTACGTGAAACCATTGGTGGCTGGTGCTTTGTGTGGCAGCGAGGCTGTGAATCTACCCTGGGTTTTAATCCAGATTTTGAGAGAGCTAAATCCTGTACCTCAAATAGCAGATTTAAAGTTTGGACCAAAACCTGGAAAGGAACTCACTGCCGCACTGACGTGGAAGCCTCTAACAACTGCCTTGTGGAATACTCTTCCTTCTGAAATATAATGCAGTCTATGATTATATTTAAACTTTTCCCTGCTGTCTGAAGTTTTAATGATGTATTTTAACATCGTTTTAATTCTTTCTGATTGTTTAATTATGGGTTAGCTTTTGTGTTTTGACAGTGTCTTTTTTAATTTTTGTAAGCTGCTTGAGCCCCAATCTGAGAAAAAAGCAGGGTATAAATAAAGATTAATAATAATAATAATAGTAATAATAATAGTAGTGGTGATGGCGGTAATAATAATAATAATAATAATATAGTAATAGATAGTGATATTTTTACAAGTCCAGTGTAGCTCATCTCTGCTGTCTGTTCTCTGTCTGTCTTTGTACTCTAATTTTGCATATCGTATGTGCTGTGCTTTAAAAATTAATCTTGTATACCACTTTAAAGTCCCTAGACCTGAGTGGTTTAGAAATATTTCATAAATTTATAAGGCTGCCAGCAAGTGACAATTTTGCCCTCTCCCTGCCTAGGAAGTGGTTCTGTTGGCAACCAGTTCTTACTCTTAAGTTTTTCCTGATAGCAGCGGCAATCCTAGTTGCTTTTTTTGAGGGTGGGCAGGGGGTACTTGTTCTCCGTCTCTGCTCTTGGTGGTCTTCGCCCTGAATGGACAAGATGGTTCTTGTATGTGTTTTTAGAAGTTCTCCTCCCTTGTTTTCATCCAGGCTTACGAAGTTTTCCCTGACAAAATCCGTTCCCATCGGCAGCACGGGCAAGCTGAAGGGACCCTTGCAGAGATCCAGCGTAAGTAGCCGCCCGCTTGGGAATCTCAACTCTTTCATCTGGATCCATTCCTTCTCCCCTACTCCGTGCCCCGTATATATCTCCAAGTTCTCCCGAAGCCCCTTCTAAACAAAGTTGGTGGCTGTCCTAGAAGAGGAGAGGGGGCCCTGTTTGGGAAGGCAGGATATGGGGTACACTCTGTAGCCACCCTCTTGAAATCAGAATTTTTGCGGGAGGTTCCCTAGAGCGTAATCTGCAGGGAAAGTTGTCTGTTGGGAATCCAGTGATGGCAAAGGCCAGAATCAAAGTATACCCATTTTGTCTGTTTCCTGTTGTGCGCCTTCAAGTTGTTTCCAGCTTACAGCAACCCTAGCCTGGGGTTGTGTAACACGTCCAAAGTCATCCAGTGGGTTTCCACGGCCAAGTGGGGGTTCAAACCCTGGTTTCTGGGGTCATAATTCAATGCTCTAACCACTAAACCACACTGGCTCACTGTCTGTTTTCTGTATTAGTCAATCAGGTAAAATTTGGTCCCCCTCTCCGGAAAGAAACAGAACCGTGGTGCAGTTTGGTAAGTTTTGTGTGTGTGTCTGTGTGTGTACTCTTTCACTTGTCATGGAAGCTGCAGACTGCCCCTGGGGAGTAAGGCAGCATCCTTTTATTCTAGCTTTCAACCGAGCTGTTAATAGTACTAAAGAAAGAAAAAACATAGAGAGTCATGGCTCGTCCATAAGGAAAAAAATATCCACAATTGGGCAATAGCAAATGCCACAAAAATGTGCAAACTTTGCAGTTCTCCAGAGCTCTTCATCAGGATAAGAGATGGGTCTGGGGCAGGGAGAGGGGAGGGAAAAAAATCTAAAAATTGGGTCAAGAGATTTTGTGGCTAGAGCTTTGAATGCAAGTCCCCACATGTCTCAGCCAATGGAGAGGAAAAGGGGGGAAATTGCTTTTCTAAGCTCCGGGTGTGCCCGTGCGGTTAATGGTATGTTTTTGTTTGCTTTGCAGAAGGAAGAGGAAGAAGAGAACTGGATGCTTTTAGGAGACGGAGAGTAAGAAATTGGGAGTAGCTGGAAAGGAGGATTGGGAGGTTGGTGGAGGTGGGAACAAGTCCTTATTTTATCACCTACAGAAATCAAAATCCAAACAGTGGTGGAACGTTTGTAATGCTTAGATCTCCCCTCCCTACAAGTAACAATAACACACCCACTTTTTTGGGAAACAGGATTTTTATCGGTTCCTTCCTGCTGGCTAACTCCCTCTTGCAGCCAAGCAGGCAGGAATTCAACCAGTGCAGCTCTTCTGCCGGGCAGGAGGTGGAAAGCACCACTAGTTGAACTTCTGCCTGTTGATAGCAATTCAAGGCACAAGTATCCTTCTGGAGGAAGGTGGTATCCCCAGCGGGGATGGATTTAAGTGGCAGGACTTGGTAGCCAGGACTGGGTATCAGGGATGGGGTAGCTGGAGGTTTGGGGATACGGGGGGAATCAGAATACCTAGAAACAGGAGTGTGAAGTGTTACTGTTTCTCCCATCAATTTAGGAGCCTCCTTCAGTCGGTTGAGGAAGCCCTGGAAGAAAGGTAAGCTAAGGCTTGGGAAGAGGAGTATGCAGGGAACGAAAAAATAAATCATGGTCCGTGTCGTCTAGTGTCGCCTGCTCTGACCGACAGCAGCCATCCAGGCAGAAGGAAGGGTCTTTCCCATCCCCTGTTAACCTGGTTGTTTTAAAACTGGAGATGCCAGCGACGGATGGAGAAATATTATTCCATCATTGGGGGCGGTGAGAGAAAGGTATTCTGCACGTGGTCAAGGGAGCCCTGTTGTTGGATGTTCACTTCGTGCCTCCGTGCAGGGGCAGGCGATACTGGAAAGGTCACATTTTCACTGCCTGCAGCATTTACCATTAAAAAAAAATACCTTAAAATGACCAAACCTGCAAGTAGTTGAATGTGGTTTTGGGGAGAGACCTTGGATTGTGTGTGCAGGGGCGGAGAGGAATCTATTTTCTGCAAAGTGTGTAGGTTCTGCAGGCCTCCAGGATTGGAAAAACCGTGTTACTCATTTATTGCAGCATAGGGAGAGGCAATCAAGGCTGCAACACAGCCTTGCGACCCACACTCGGCCCACTCTGGCATTGCAAGAGTAGGTTTTGGGGGCCACATCCTAGCACGTGCAGGCTTGCCTTGAGCCCCAACTCTTCCACCCTCTTGATTTTTCTGTTTTTTTTTCTTGTTCTTCTACAGGAGTCTAACGATTCGCCCAGCTCACCCCACGGAGCAGGTACAGCCCCGTTACTCCAGCTTTGCTTCTTCCACCCTTCCCTACTCGCTTCCTGCCAGCTTCCCACTCCTCTTGCCCTCTCTTTCTCTAATCACACCTTCCTGTCCTTTGCCCAGCCCCGGGAGGAGCAGAAGCCCAGCGACACTGGGGAGAGTGCCATGGACACCATCAAGAGAGGACCCTTTTGGGATTTCCTCAACCTGGAGCTGGCATCCAAAGCCCCTTGGGAGCATGAAGAGGGCACCGAGTTCGAGTCTGATCATCCTCGGCGCCAGAGCCTGCCAGGTAGTGGGAAGGTGGGAGCTGGGAAGACCCTTTTGTCACGTTCAAGATAGCTCAAGTGAGAAGCTCTGACATTTCCAAAAGCTTTATTCAGGAACAGTGGAGAAAACAATTGCAAAACATGTTCACGCGTTGGTGGAAGCCGAGGAGAATGCTCCGGTTACTCACTCCTGCTTTTGGGTTCTGTTTTTCCGTGCCTTCAGGCAACACAGACCGGGGCGATAATCCAAATACCTTGGGGACCGGCTCCCCGAAACCAGCAGACTCTCTTCTCTCCACGGAGTGGGCCACGATGAAGAAGAAAGAAGAGGCTACTGTAAGTTGGGGGATGGCTTGCAGTCCGAAGCATGTGTTAAATATGGGTTGATGGGCCTGAAGATATTCCTGTTTTTTCCACTTTTGCAAGGGTCCTGCACCCCTAATTCCCATGAACGTTTAGGGACAACTAGATAGATAGATAGATAGATAGATAGATAGATAGATAGATAGATAGATAGATAGATAGATATTTGCTTGAGGGACAGGTCTGGTGTCATAGGCTATTTCTACACTAGACTGTTATAGTGCTATTATTCCACTTTCAACATCCTGTGGAATCCTGGGGTTTGCTGTTTAGAGAGGGGCCTTTGAGGATGGCCTTTGAGGCCCCTCCCTAAACTGCAAACCCCAGGATTCCATAGGATGTTGAAAGTGGAATAATAACAGTATAACAGGATAGTGCAGAAATGGTCCTAGCTTCTTTGAAAATGAATAGTGGAATCGTTTCCTATATTTTCTTTGCTAACCGGCTTCCTTTTCTGTCTCGTTCCCACAGAGGCTGCTTTGCCACGGGCTGCCCCCGACGCCAAAAGTCCACGTAAGTTCCATGCATTTTGCTGTTAGCTGGATTTCCTTGTGGGACAGCGTGACGGACTTCCTTTTGCCAAAGGGAGAAAGGAAAGTGGGTGGTAATGGGTGGAAGTGAGTGACTCAGAGGCCGTTTCCGCACTAGACTGTTATAGTGCTATTATTCCACTTTCAACCTCCTACGGAGTCCTGGGGCTTGCAGTTTAGGGAGGGGCATTTAGACTTCTCAGCCAGAGAGCTCTTTGGCCTCAGGAAACTGAAAACCCCAGAATTCCACAGGCGGTTGAAAGTGGAATAATAGCACTATAACAGTGTAGTGTGGAAATGGCCAGAGACAGCAGTCGAAAAGCCCCGTCACATCATGGAATTGTATCCATCCCACTTTTAACAGCTGTGGCCGGATCCTGTGGGCTCCTAGGATGTGTGGTTTTGGCTGAGAATTCCAAGTGTCCCTTCCTAAACTGCAAATCTCAGAATTCCATAGAGTGTTGCCCGTGGCAGTTAAAGTGGAATCAGAGCACTATGACTGTGGCGTGTGAAAGGGCCCCAAGGCACTGGAGAAGGATCTTTTATTAGGATGTATGCACTGTCCTTTTATTATGATATTTTTAAATTCTTTTATACTGTTTTTAATTAGTGGTGTTTTGATAGAATAGCTTAGTTGGGTTCTTTAAACTTTTTGTAGCCAGGTTTATAACTGGTTGTTGTTGTTGTTGTTGTTGTGAGCCTTCAAGTTGTTTCCAACTTATGGTGGCCCCAAGGTGAACTTATCACAGGGTTTTTTGGGGGCTGAGAGTGTGTGACATGCCCAAGGTCACTCAGTGGGTTTCCTTGGCTGAACTGGGACTCGAACTCTGCTCTCCAGGGTCGTAGTCCAGTGTTCAGACCCCTACATCGTGCTGGCTTTGTGTTAATCTCTCTGTTGTAAACTGCCTTGAGCAAAAGATGGGATAGAAATAAAGCTGAATAAATAAATATATTGCAAATTAAGCACTGATGGAGACATTTTTGAGCCCACTAAACACTCTCCAAATGTGTCATTCACCCTTTGCCAGATGGGGGCCTGTTTCTCCAAAGTCTTCAACGGTTGCCCGCTGAAAATCAATTCAGCTACGACATGGATCCACCCTGAAACAAGAGGTAAAACTCTCCCTTTTCTTAAACTGCTGGTTGCCAGTTGCTTGCACTGGACCCTAATTTCTCTCCATTTTCTCCTTGCAGATCTCTACCTGGTGGTGGGAGCAGACGAAGGCATTTATACCCTCAATCTCCACGAACTCCATGAGGACACGATGGAGAAGGTGAGTTCTAACTTCTCCAAAAAAAAAAAAGAGGAGGCTTCAGTACAGAAGAGAGACATAGCATCTTAGGAAGGGTGGGCAGTGGGGTGTCACGAGAAATAGCTGGCCCCCAATCTTGAACCATTGCAGGACATTTTTGTTGTGTGCCTTTAAGTCCTGCACTGGTGAGAATCTCTGCAATTCAAGACTTTGTGCCAAATTCACAAGTGGTTGTTTTGCGCAGAAAACAAACTCTTCTGCACAGGAGACTGCATTTTTTTTTTTTTGCACAGAAAATAGTATTTCTATGCAGAAGTGTTACTTCCTGTGCAGAAAAAGTGATGTTCATAGTTAGTTGTTAACTTACCCTAGATTACTTTATACTAATGGTCAATCATTGAAAAATAATCATCATCTATATAAACACAACATTTTTGTTGCGTGCTTGTAAGTTCTTTCTGACTTACAGTGGTTTTGAACATGATGTTATCACGGTGTTTTCTTGGCAAGGTTTTTTCAGGTGCTAGCATAAAAATGTAGTAATCCAAACACAGGTGGATGATAGATCTAGGTCTACGGCTAAACCTCTGGTGATTTCGGATTTCTGACTCCCAGTTTGTTTACTGTCCATCCTTGCCTGTAAATTATGTGGATGGAATGAACTTTTTAAAAAAAGAGCTTTTTTATTTTTGAAAGAGTACTGGGAGGTAAGACCGGTCCTGGTATACAACCAATTCCCGCTCGCAGAACCCATTAGTTCTAAATATATGTCTTTTTGCAGCTGGCTCCACTTTGGTGGATCTCTAGGTTCTTGTAAAACCCACCAACTAGATCCCACAAGCCCTGGACACCCCTGTGTTAATCTTCATTATCATTACCTTTTTACAACCGTTATAATTTATGTTGCCACTGTTGGCAACTCTTTCTCTCTCTCTCTTTTAATAAGCCCCATATAATTTTTATGAGGCTTGTCATATTGAACTCCAAGCACTTTTTAAAAAGTGTCCCTGCTCTGTTCCGTGCAATAAAAATAAAGAGTGATTATCCAAGAAGCAACAGAGGCCTTTTTTGTTTCTCCTCTCCTTCCCAGCTCCTTCCACATAGATGCTCTTGGCTCTACTGTATGAATAACGTACTACTGACCTTAGCTGGTGAGTAACCGGGTGCAGAACTGTACCTGGAAAATCCTCCATCGTCCCTGCATTTCCGGCATGTGGCTTTTTATCAAGAGGATTGGCTTATTGGGGCTGAGTGTGGAGTTACGGGAGCACCTGAATCTAATTGCTAGTCCTAATAGGATTAGACCAGTTGTGGGCATCCTTTTGGGGAACAGGAGCTAATTTCTCCCCCAGGTGCCTCAGCATCCCCTCTCAGAAAGCCAAAATGCTTCCATTTGCCTCTGCGGTCCTTCTCAAAATGGCGGCAGGAAGTGGTGCCACATCAGTTCTTGTTGCCATTTTGAGAGGGACTGTATATAAGATTTTACGGATGGAAAACTGTGACACGTGTGGCCGAATGACATTAGAGTGTGGCCAGGATGGCGAATATCATCATTGATAATGAATGGTGGGGTGGAAGGGAAATCAGAGTCTGTGGGTATCAGAATTTCCTCCTCCTTCCTGCTGCATCATATAAATCTTTGGTTCTCAAAGTGTTGGGGGGACTGTAAGGGGGTCGTGACAGTGGCTCAGGGAGGCACAAGAGCTGTGCAAGAAAAGTCAGTGTGCAAGTACAGCAGATGTGAAAAAGAAGCTCCCTCCCATGTTTGTGGTCTTTGGAAAAAAAACTGGTCTTTTGCAAAAGAGCAGCACAAGGCGTCTTCCCCCATTATGCCTTCCTCCAATCTCAGATGTAGCAAAAAGCAACTTCCCTTTTAAAAATGTTTTTCCCACTCATCTTCTCCAAACGCTCCATTGTTGGCACAGCAGGTGCATGCCCCTTAGCAACCATGAGGTAGTTTCTCAGGTGGAACAGGGAGGGAAATGAAGAGAGGTAGAGAGTACAAGAGCTCGGTGGTAAAGATGGAAGGCATGTGTGGCACCAAGGAGCCTGTGTGTGAGAGAGAGAGCGGAAAAGGAAAAGATGTGGAGAGGACGTGGTGTTGAAAGTGGGTGCAGCTTTGCATGTAGATCTAAAGTTGGGGGTCACAGGGGTAAAATGTTTGAGGACCCCTGCTATAACTCACTCAGGTCTCCCCGCTTCTGACTGGCAGGGAAGTCTTCCCAGATGTCTTCCCACAACCTCCTGGGCCTCTTTGAACAGCGACGCCAGCTGCAGAAGCGCCAAGTCCCCCTGTCCCTCGCCACCAACCGGCTGACGGAGCGGATCATCCCCAGGTGGGGAGAGGTGAGGGGGAGGATGGGCTGGGGTGGGGAGACAGGAAGACGGACGATCCCTCCGTAAAAGGAGCTGCTTTTCCAGAAGCTTTGTTGACTGAGGGGTGCCTGTATTGCGTTAGGACGACTGTTCCTTCCCCTCCAGCTAAAACAACTCCCTTCTTTTTGGCAGAAAATTTGCACTGTCGGCCAAGATAGCGGACACCAAAGGATGCTTGAAATGTCGTGTGGGTGAGTCTCTGCCTCCTTGCCTTTCTTCTTTACATGTTTGCATTGCACCAAAACAGAGGTGGAAAGAATATCTGAAAATATGGCTTTTTAAAAAATAAACAAACAAACAAATGTTTCTTGAGTTCCAATAGGCCTTTTGCACAACCTAAAAGACCTTTTGCACAACTGATTGGTTTGCCTCCCGGTGCAAGGAGAACAGAGGGGGGCAGCCTAACCTCCTGTGGAAGGGAGTTCTACAGGCTCAGGGCAGCCACCAAGAAGGCCCTTTCTCCTGTGTCCTCACCTGTGAGGATGGTGCAGCTGAAAGAAAACCCTCCGAGTCCCAACCCATCCCTCCTGTCTTGTATTTCAGTCCGAAATCCGTACTCTGGGAGTACCTTTTTGTGTGCCGCATTGCCCTCCAGCCTGGCCCTGCTACAGTGGTACGAGCCCTTGCAAAAGTTCATGCTGCTGAAGGTGAGCATCGCATCATGCAGGACCCCAGGAAGGAGGGAACTTTGGGGTCGGCGGTGCATCCGGCAGCTCGGAAAGCAACCTTACACGTACCCTCTCTGTTTCCTCTCCAGCATGTCTCTGTGGTGCTGCCCGATCCCCTGAGCTTGTTTGAGCTGTTGGTGGTGGAGACGGAGGAATACCCGCAGGTGTGCTTGGGGGTCACGGGCAGCGATCAGCCAGGCGCAGAACTGCATTTCAGCATCCTTTCTCTTAGTTCCGGTCTCAGCACCTCAACCCCTTCTGGTAAGCAAGGGTGCGGGGTAGGGTGGAGGTGGGTATGTTTAGCTTGGAGGAGGACAGACATGCTGGTAGCCTACAGATTTCTGAGAAGTACATGACCGGGCAGGTTTTTGGCGAGGGTAGGTCTTATAGCCAAGGAGCTAACACAGGTTGAACCTTCCTTATTTGGAAATCTGAAAACCTGGTAAAGATTTTCTGCCCCCAGCCGCCCACTGCTGCCTTTGAGATCTGAGAGACGAATGAGAGGAGTGCTGCAGCCGCCGCCTCGAAGGTGGAAGAGGCCGGCTGGCAGCAAAAAGGGAGAGAGACTGAGGATTTGTGGGATGGTGCAAGGTGTGGATTTTTGCCGACCACTGTACTTGGATTTCTGCCTTTTCACAGATCCTCTGTCTCTCTCTCCAGCCCAGCGTGTTTTGGCCTGTTTGCAAGTTAATAGGGGCATAAATCCAAAGTATAACAGAAATTTCTGGGGTCGCTGCTGCACTCTCTTTATGTACCAGACTGATGTGCAATAAAGAAGTTGGACTTTTTAGAAGAAGAAAATGTGTGAAGCCTAGTCTTGTTTTTTTCTGCTGGTTTAACACATGTGCATTTCAGTACTTATTCCTGCCCCACTGATGTTGCCCACCTTGGCTGCACTAAGTGTGCTCTGGTGATCATCCTCGGTGGGGGATGTGTCTCAGTTCCTCCGCTGCACATCCGTGTCTCGCATTGCCTCTCTCAACTCCTCCTTGCAGGCCGGCCCCTTGTCTTGGCCAGTCGAGTCACTCAGATGGACCGAGACACTGTCCTTGTGTGTTTCGAGCGTAAGTTACTTTGCTGTTTTCATTCTTGTCCTTCTCCTCGTCTTCCCACCCTGGCCCCTTGAATGGTCTCTTCGTCCCTTCGCCAAAGCGCTCTTTCTGTCGTTCTCACAGGCTGTGTGAGGGTGGTCAACCTACGTGGCACCCCTCAAGGAGCCCTTGCTCCAGAACTCACCTTCAACTTCCCTATCGAGACCATTGGTAAGAGCCGTTTGACAGTGGAATACGCTGCCTGGGAGTGTGGTGGAGTGTCCTTCTTTGCAGTTTTTTAAAAACAGAGACTGGATGGCCGTCTGTCATGGGGAACGCTCTGATGGTGTATTCCTGTATTTCTGAATGGGGTTGGACTGGATGGCCCTTGGGGTCTCTTCCAATTCTAGGATGCTATGTCCTGCCCTTCCTCCTGAGAGAGGCTACATGGGACCAGAAATATTTCATATTTCGGCTGTATTTTTTCAGGTTTTCAGTGCCTGTACAGTCAGCCCTCCACATTTGCGGGTTTCACTTTTGGAGATTTGGTTATTCACGGATTCTTTGCTGTCCCCTCTGCTGCCTCCCTGGGCCATTTTTAATAGGGACTGCAAGCCTCCTGGGACTGAGAAATTGAAAACAAGGCTCATAAGTCCCTATTAAAAATAGTGTGGGGCAGCAGGAGAGGTGGCCGTCAGCCCCACCGGCCCCCCACTTCTGCCTTGGGAAGGAACCGTGATGCCTCAAAGGAATCCACAGTGGTTTGAATAGGCCGATCATACTTTTTTGTGTGTTAAATATGGTTTGGGAGGGCCTAGATTTATTCACGGTTTTTCCACTTTCACGGGGGTCCTGTGCCCCTAACCCTAGCGAATGTGGAGGGAGGACTGTATTTGTATATACATAAAATATAATGCTATAGAGGAGATTTCTGGGGAGTTTGCAAATGAACAAGCGGGAGTGCCACAACTGCCATTTCACGTCAGGCACTGTGCTTCGATTGCCATCATTTCACAGATCCTCGTGCCTCTCTCCAGCCCTGCCTCTCCTTGTTTGCTACTTGTGCTGTCTGCGAGATACGAGGCTGGAGAGTGACTGAGGATCTGAGAGACAAACGAGGAGCGGTGCCACCGCCATCGTCTTGAAGCACCGAAGCGTGCAACTGGCGGCAAGAAGTTTCAGTTTTGGGAGGGTTACAGATTTTGGATTTCTGGATACAGGATACTCAGCCTGAATTAACAAAAGTCCTGTTTAAAAATAGTTCTAAAATCACAGGCAGTCCTTCCTCTCTCTGTTTTGCCTCAGTGTGCCTTCAGGACAGCGTCTTGGCCTTTTGGAAACACGGCATGCAGGGCCGAAGCCTAGAATCCACTGAGGTGAGTCAAAATGTTATTATTAGACCTCCGGCCCGGCTATGAGAAATACTGTCGGAGAAAATGTGAGTCGAATAGCACGGTTACCGTTCAGCTGTGTGCCTTTAATGCTGACTTACAGCAACCCTCTCCTAGGGTCTTCTCAATGAGGTTTCTTCGGAGGAGGTTTGCCATGGCCGTCATCTGAGGCTGAGAGAGTGTGGCTTGCCCAAAGTCACCCCGTGGGTTTCCATGGCAGGACAGGGCTTTGAACCCCGGTTCCGCTGGGGTCCCAACACTCAACCACTACGCTGCACTGGATCCCATTTCTTGTTTGACTGTCTTAATATTAGGGGCAGTTTCTGTGCATGGAAGACTTCATTGATTTCAACCATTTGCATCACATTGTGCTTGCATTTATGCTAGATTTTGTTGCTAAGCTGCATTCTTTAAGATTTGACTGTTGGCTCTCTCCTCTCCTGTATTGTTTCTAAGTGATGCGCACCATTCTTGGAATGCAGACGAAGTACGGGTGTGATGCAGAGTTTCCTAACCTTTTCTAGGAATTTATTATCCTGCATCATCAGTGGTACATCTGATGACGCCACTCCCCGAAAATCTGCCTTTGCAACCTGGCAGCATCCAACTGAAGTATTTCCAAGGTGCTGGAAATCAGGGAGCTGGCAAGTGTTGTCTGCAGTGATGTCTTGGGCCATTTCCACACTACGCTGTTATAGTGCTATTATTCCACTTTCAACCTGCTGTGGAATTCTGGGGTTTGTAGTTTACTGAGGACAAAGAACTCTCTGGCTAAGAATCCTACATGCCTATCCCTAAACTGCAAACCCCAGGATTCCATAGCAGGTTGAAAGTGGAATAATATCGCTACAACAGTGTAGTGCGGAAATGGTGTATCATAAACAGGCAGCTGGAGAGACCCTTTGGGGCCCTGCCACAACTGCTTGTTCTAAGGTCTCTCGCGACTTGGAGAACACTTCCGACTTCATTTCCCAGCATCCCCATTTCCAGGGTTTTGGAAATGCTTCAGCTGGTGTGCTGCCAGGCTGCAAAGGGAGCTTTTTGGAGGGTTATATAACCCTGCCTTTCACAACCATAAATGTGAATCCCCTAGCAGTTACAAGATTGTAAGCCCAGTTTACAGCCTCATAACTGCTGAGCACAATGCTAGCCTTTCTGTTTTACAGTGACTTTATCAGTAAAAATTTATACTCAATACCATTAGTACGATTTTCAACCAAGAAATATTATTTTTGGTTGTGTCGACCGACAGCGATACCGTTGCAATATATTATGACCTTTAAAACTTCCTGTAAATGGCAAATATAGCAGAATGCCTGAAAACATATAAATATCCTTTCTCAGAAAAAGTGGCCTCTTGGTTTCTATCACGGCGGAACTCAAGTTAACAGAGGGGGTGGTGAGACATAAAAATAGGAAAGGTTGAGAAAGATTGGTCTGGAGAAATTGATTTAGAGGCATCTAGCCCAGCAAGATATAGTGATCTGCGTGTTGGGACTGTGACTCTGGATTCGATTCCCTGCTTGGCCATGGAAACCCAGTGAATGAGTCACACACTCTCAGCCCCAGAAAACTCCGTGACAGGCTTGCTGTAAGTCAGAAATAACTTGAAGGCACAGATAAAAAATGAGCAGAGGATCGAATGTGAAGTTAGCACTACTATGAAAAGGGGTTTGCTTGCTTGCTGTGTATTCCAGCCTTCCTCAGCTAGGAATCCTACAGACGTCTTGGATTACAACCCCCATCATTCCCTGCATGCTGGCTGGGGGATGATGGGCACTGCACTCCAGAACATCTGGAACATGCTGGATTGAGTGGAAAAAGCCATTATATTCTGCCTTCTCTCTGTAAGCAGTGCTGAGTTAGAGGCTATTATGGGTTTGATAAAATCGTTTGTGTTTGTGTGATTATAATCTCTTTTATGGGAATTTCCTGCTAAGCTTTTTCTTTGTTCCACGACAGGTGACGCAGGAGGTAACAGATGAATCCAGAGTGTTCCGAGTCTTAGGAGCTCACAGGTGAGATTTTCAGCAAGTGGAGAAAATATTACTATCATTTGCTCTATTTATTTCCTGCCTTTTCTACTGAATTGGTAGTCCAGGGGGTTTAAAAGGCAAACTAGACACAGGTTGAATATCCGTTACTCAAAATACCTGGAACCAGAGATGTTTTGGAGTTTTGATTTTTTTCAGGTTTTGCAATATTTGTGTATACATAATGAGATTATATATTGTTCTTCCAACACAGTGTCCACTCTTTGGTCAGTTCTTCTCCTCTTGCCTTCTTCCTCTAGGGAATATGATGGAATTATGAAGTCTTGCTTGGGACTGTGTCTCTCTAATTCTTTCATGTTCCCTACAGGAAGAAGACTGGATTCCACTTTTCAAAAGTTTTGGATTAAGTTTCCAATTTTTTGGCTCACATTCAGTTCCTTCTTGATGCCAAAGGAAGTTCTCATTCATTAATTACTTACCTATTTCCTTTCAGAGTTGTCCTCTCACCAATATAATAAATACGCTAGGATTTGGTTCTGAGATTCCCCCGTGGATACCAAAATTTGTGGATGCTCAGGTCCCATTATGTACAATGGTGTACTAAAATGGTGCCCCTTACATAAAAGAGCAAAATTAAAGTTTGCTTTTTGGATTTTTTTTGGTGGGGGGGCATATATTCAAGCCGTTGAATCTGTAGATGCAGAATCCATGGATAGGGAAGGCAGATGGTACAAATCTTTATTATGGTTTTAGACCAGCATATGGAGGTTGGGGTACAGTCAATTAAAAACATAGAAGATAAAATATGCATAGAAATACACACACACACACACACACACACACACACACACACACACACAAGCATTGGGAAGCATTGGGAATAATATATGAAACACCATAGCCATCAATTTACAGTACACTCCAATATAGGTTCTGCTGGACAGATATAGCGACATTATATTTGGTATCAGGATTATTATTAGAAAGCGGCAGGGAGATATATTTTGACCGTACTTCCAAAAGAAGTTCTAACTCATTGTTTATTCCTGATATATCACATACCAAAGAATGCTTTCTGTTCTTGCTAGTTCTTAACTCAAAATACACTTGTACTTTCCTTTTCTTGCGAAGTGTAGTTTATTACCCCCGTGTTTATTCTAATCTGATTTTCTCATCAAAAATACTGTGTCAACTGGCCTTTTTATTTTTGAAAGAAATTGTTCAAGAGTGCCCATTTATTGTTAATTTTAATCATCCGTCAGGCCTTTAAAGTCTTTGAGTTAAAATGTTGACCGCTTTCATTTCTGACAGGTTATAATCTTGGGGGGGTTCCCTTCATTTTTCCAAAGTTTTGCATATTCTTTAGAATTGTAAATACTACTATATTCTAGGGAGGAATGGAGGAAGGATACGAAGATACTTATAACCGCTAACTTGTTAATGTAAATATTGCTCTTATTTATTAACTATGTATTTCATTCTCTGTATGTATATATATATATATAAAAGAAGATTTAGGAAAAAAAAGCAACAGGAAGGTATAGAATTGTTCTTTGCACCCTAAATATTTATACCAGGGCTTTCCAAATGGTATACCACGACACGTTAGCGTGTCGCCTGAAGTGTGTAGGTGTGTCACCTACAATCTTGGAACTGTATGTTATTATTTATAAATCAGATATTTTTAAAAATATATGAAAGGTTTTCATGAGATATGTTGTGTCCCCATACATTTTGTTACTACAATTTATGTATGTGTGTGTGTGTCTTTTGTAAGGGTTTAGTTTAACCTCCGGTTTGCTAGTAAAACTGAATTACTGCGCGTCGCGAAATGATGCATGTCTAAAGAGTGTGTCACCAACATGAAAAGTTTGGAAAGCTCTGATTTATACAGTGAAATGAGACTAGTACAAAAAGAGCCCTGGTGGTGCGGTGGTTAAATGCCGGTTCTGCAGCCACAAGGTTGTGAGTTCGATCCCGCTGGGCTCCAGGTTGACTCAGCCTTCCATCTTTCCGTAGGTCAGTAAAATGAGTACCCAGCTTGATGGGGGCAGTTAGCTAAACACATTGTAAAATGCTTAGAGAGCACTTAGCTGATAAGCGGTACGGAAATACACATGCTATTGCTATGTCCCTATAATGCAAACACTAGAGTTGCACATGCTGTGGCATTTCTGTGTTGTCCAGCCAAAGCAGCGTGCATTATAAGAACAGTGCGAGAAAACTAACTAAATCCTCTGGACTGGATAAACGCTCTTCCTCTTTTGAACATTTCTGTGTCACTCACCATCGCTGTCGCCTCTTTTCTCCTCCGGCTACCAGAGACATCATCCTAGAGAGCACGCCCACAGACAATCCGACGGCACACAGCAACCTCTACATCCTGACGGGTCACGAGAGCAGCTACTGAGTGCCGTCTTTCGAACTCTGCACACCTCCCGGAAGCGCCCAGCCTTGTGACGGACCGTTGCTGGAGAGGAGCAGTTGGCTGGGTGCAATCCATTGGTCATTGAGCGAGCCTCACCGAAATGGGGGTGTCCGTGGGTGGCCCCCCATTCCTTCCGTCGCTGCCGTGAGGACTGGACAGACACTGGCTTGGCTCCGGGTGCCATCTTTCTCCCTAGTTCTAGTCTTCCTGAGATTCTGCTGTGCCTCAGTGTGGAGAGGGGGACTCTCTCCTCCATCTCTGATTTGGGCCAGCATCTCCTGAGATGTTCTTTTGCAATAATTTGACCACTAGCCGATTGGAAGGCTTTGCCGTCTTCCCCGGCTGTTGCCTTAGGCCTGCTTGAACGCTTTCCCCTTCTCCCCTTTACGTCCCCTCTGCCTTCTCCTCCCGTGTTTAACCTTTAAGTCACCTGTGGCAATGTCGCACGTGGGCGAGAGGACCGTGCGCAGCTGCCGGCGGGAAGACAATCGTTGGCCAGGGGGCCTGAGGGCGTCCCCTTCCTTTGCACTTGAGCTTTAATTTAAAAAGAGAAATCTTTCAGGGCACTTTGAGATTCAGGCTTGTTCCCCCAGGAATAGTCCTGGGGCAGGAGGGAGATATAATAGAGTTTATTTTGTGACTGGAAAACTGGGTAGAGAAAATAGGTCATTCCTCAAATGGGGAGAACTGGGTGACTGTTAAGTGTGTGTGTGTGTGTGTGTGTGTGTGTGTATGCGTGTGGCGTTGCGTGGATGCTTGCCGAATTACTAGATGGGAGACGTATCTGCAGGGTAAATGTAGAGGGTTTGAGGGCAGAGACTGGCAGGGAATGCAAATGAGTAGCATAATGCCCGAGCTTATCACTCCATGGCCTTTGAGTCTTATTTTTTTTGCTCTTGCTGGACATTCCAAAATTCCTTCCTTGGACAGAAAAATCAATATAATTCCCCCAAAGTGGCTATCTCCATTTCTGAAAGCTTCAAGAAATAGTGGCTTTTGCCTTAAAACCATGTGCGGGAGCTTCACTGCATTTTCAGCTAAACCCCTCTGTAGAAATATTAAGTTGAAATCAATTGAGTATTTTTTTTTATAGGGGGAGGGCTGGTGTAGCTTTCAGTGGATTCTGGGGGCTGAATTTTAGCCTCTGGACCTTGCCCACCCCTCATTCTAACCATTTCCCCAAGACTGTTTCATCCATCCATCCCTTTAGTCATATCCTGCCTTTCTCCCAGACTGGGACCCAAGACAGCTTGCCGAAAGGCAGAAAATTACAGTAGAAACACATCATTGAAAAGGTTTTTTCAGAAAAAGTATTAAACAACAACGGAATTAAAATCTTAAAGATTAAAAATCGTACAGTACCCTAAAAAGCCCTTCTCTTGTTAAAAAAAAAAAAAGAATTTCTGAAGGGTTGTTGGGAAAGAAAGGTCTTAGCCTGGTGCCAAAAAAACAACAAAGAAGGAGCCATCCTGGCGTCCCTCAGGAAGGAGTTCCAAAGTTCCTAGCTCTTTCCTTGTGACTCAGGTTGAGCCCCTCCCCAAAAAACTGGAGAATTTGAACCCTTGTCTCTCACTTGGAGATGACCCATGGAAACTGGAGACTCGGGGTGAGCCCCTGAGATTTGGCAACCGTACTGTTGGAAGGAGTATTTTATTTTTTCGTTGGGATTGTGGGAAGAATTAACCCTCCCTACATGGGGCAAAGCTCTAGGGGTGATTCCGCCAAGCTGTTTTTTCCCAAAGCAAAACTAGGCAAATGACAGGCTTCTCCTGCTTATTTGACAGGCTAGGGACCGGCGCATGGTCAGAAAGCAGAATTGGTCAAAAAACGCAACCCGTGTACTCTTGAGAAAATGACGGGCTGAGCGGAGGCTCACTTGGGACCGACCCCGTGCGCTGCTGCAATCTCTCAGCCTGCTTGGTGCCTTTTCCCCCCTCTCAGCTCGCTTTGCAAGCAGTGCGCATGCATGCGCAAGCAGTCCCAAGCAGTCCTCCATAGGGAAGAAGAACGGACGAAAGCCCACGTTCTGTTAATCCAGAGCTTTCCAAACTGTGTCGCGGCACATTAGTGCATCGGCTGCAGTGTGTAGGTGTGTTGTGCAAACGTAATGGGTGGAGGGGCTGCCTCTCCTGCCGCAGTGGGCCAGGCCCGCCACCCCCAGCCAAGGAAGACCCTGGCGAGGGCGGCAGTCAGCCAAGCTTGGGTGGAGGGACCGCCTCCGCTTAGTGAATTACTTACTGAAATGGTGTGCATGTCTAAAAAGAAATGGTGTGTATGTCTAAAAAGTCTAAAAAGTTTGGAAAGCTCTGCATTAATTCCATTAGAAGTCCCATCAATTCGACGACGGATCTGCTCTTTCCACAGGCAAGACTCGCGACTGCGCGCACATGGAAAGAGACCCAAGCGCACCTCAGGAAGAACTGGCAAGAGAAATGAATTAACTAATTAAGAATTTTGTTAGTGGAACTTGCCTGTAATTTGTTAAGTGTCAAAACAGCGGAATATTGGAAAAAGAAGTCGACAGAAAGGGGAGCCCTGTGCAAATCCGTTCAGACGTTTGAGAGAGCATCACATTGGGTCCCCTTCCGCGCATAAAGTTTAATGTTTGTTGAGTTCACAGTGTGCCATTGGAGATGCGCCCTTCCAACCCCTGCGATCCCTTGGTTGAACGGCTTCTGTGCGTTTGATCTGACTGTCTTGCCCCAAGCAGCCCGGATGGGGTCTTTACTAGCCACTTGAAGTGTTTGAGTTGTGGGTGGGTGATTATTATTAATTTTTTTCCCATGTGGAGCAAAAATAGCTGGAGGTTCCCCCTCCAAAGCTCAACGTTGGAGCGTCAGGGCCAACCGCAAACCCCTTTAACTTTCAGATGCCAAGAACTTTCCCTTCCCCGAAGGCTGCTAATAATTTCTTTGTGGTTTTTAA
The DNA here is from genome assembly GCA_948472985.1 of Iguana delicatissima. Taxonomy (NCBI): domain Eukaryota; kingdom Metazoa; phylum Chordata; class Lepidosauria; order Squamata; family Iguanidae; genus Iguana; species Iguana delicatissima. The sequence continues at coordinate 139,279 of CAOKZL010000714.1, read as the reverse complement.
TTTGCTAGAGCTGGACTTTATTGTCCTGAGAAGAAAAAAACAAAACAAAACCAAACAAACAAACTTGAACAGAAAATGGGTATTTAACAAAGAAATGGATATTAAATTGTGGTATTTTACCTCCCCAGTGGAATGGAGTTGACTCTTTTTTGTTTCACGATTCGGGGGATTCTTCTGGGGGTTTCCAGCGGAAGGTCTGGACATGCAGCTCCCTTAAAATATTATGTCGACCACGTTGCTGCAGTGATGCTTCCTGTTAAGCAACTGGGAAGCCAAGACGACTAAGGGCCTTTCCGCATTGCATTGCTATAGTGCTATTATTCCACTTTCAGCCTCCTGTGGAGTTCTGGGGTTTGTGGTTTAATGAGGCCAAAGAGCTCTCTGGATGAGAATCCTAAATGCCCCTCCTTAAACTGCAAACCCCAGGACTCCGTAGGAGGCTGGAAGTGGAATAATAGCACCGTAACAGTCTAGTGCGGAAACGGCCATAGAGAACACGTTTTCCCGATTGGGGATTAGCAGGGAAGTCCTACGCCAAGGGGCTGTTTCCCAGATCTGGGTTTCCGGGGGCTCTAGTCCTCCACGTGTGTTGGACGTCAGCTCCCAGCTGCCTGGGCTAATGATCAGCGAGTCTGGGAGCTGAAGCCCACAACATCTGGAAGGCCAGAATGTAGGAAACACTGCTTTGAAGCCACTATTCAGGTGCCTTTACTACAAGGGGGTGCTTTCCAAAGATTTCTCCACTGCCTTCCTGCGGTATCGCATGCCAGTGTGGCACGGACACCTGTGGGGTGACCTTTGGTGAGGCACACACTCTCAGCCCCAGGTGCCTTTTTTTTTTCAAAGTATGCAACTGAACTGGTGTATGAATCTAATGTCATCTGTCATGGTGAGTATGTGTCAGTGTCACGGCGAGCATGTTAAATGAACTGCAATTATTCTCCCAGCTGTCTTGTGTAGTGAGCTAGAGTCTGTGGCTATTCCAATTTCAGCATCAATTTTATTTATTTATTATAATAATTATATAATATATGTAATATATAATATTATTATTATAATTAATTATTATAATTATTAATGTATAATAATTTATTTATAATATTATGTAGCGGGTACATAGAGACAAGGAGACCAGAAGGAGACCAGAAGGACTGACCTTCTGAAGGAGGGTCAGTGTGGATAGCCTCAGGACCCTGGACATGCTTATGTCCATGGTCCTGAGGCTATCCAGACTGACCCTCCTTCTAGAGTCCCCTTCAATTATATTTATATTATAATTTATTATTATAATTATTAATCTATAATAATTTATGTATAATTTTATTATTACTATATTTATATTATAATTAATTTATTATAATTATCTTCCCTTTCTGACCTAAAGTGGGATTCGAACTATTGACTCCCCAACAACCCATTGCGACCGTCCTTTCCACCTCTTAGGACCAAACTCCCATCAGCCTCTTGGGTTTATTGCTCCTTCACCAATCCTCAACGAGATCTCTTGGAAAAGAACGTGGGCCAATCAGATGTTCCTTTGCTTCCCTCTGTTTAACGACGTCCAATGGTAGCCAGACTTTTCATTGACGTCACTGTCTTCTCGAGAACTGCGCTGCGTGCTCGTACTGTCCGCCTCGCAAACGCAGAAAGAGGACGCAGGCCATGTGGCGGGGGGGTGAGAGGAAACCATCGAGCGTAACCAATCACAGACTTCCATTTCATCTCATGAGCCTGCCCTCCGCTCGTCTCCCGTTTTCCTATCTCCCCGCCCACCGTGCTTTATAGCCAATCGGCGCTCGCAGTAGCTTGAAGGACAATGGAACAATCCTGTCGACTTTAACCCCGCCTTTCCCCCTCCTCGGAGCCAATGTTTTTCGAGGCGAAGGCACAGCCCGTCCAGTCGCCGCGGCGCAGATTTGACCGACGCGGCGCCGGCCCAACGACCCGCGTGAGGGACGTCTGCGCCGGCCAATCGGCTCCCTCCTCCTTTGTGAGGAAAGGCATCGGCGTGGAAGGTTCGCGAAAGGGCCTCGGCCGCCATCAAGCGCCTGCCGCGTCCCTCGTCTTATGGCGACCGGAGCGAACGCGACGCCGCTGGGGAAGCTCCACCCGCCCCCGCCGCCGCCGGGCAAGGCCGGCTACCCGCTCCCGCCGCCGCCGGGCCTGGTGATGCAGGGCCCGCCGCCGCCCCCGCCGCCGCCCCCGGGCCCCGCGCAGGCCCAGCCGCAGCCGGCCATCCCCAGCCTCATGGCGGCCGCCGCCTTCCCCTTCGCCGCCCTGCCGCCGCCGCCGCCGCCGCCGCCGCCTCCTCCTCCGCCGCCCCCTCAGCAGCCGCAGCCGCCGCCCCAGCAGCCCCCGCCGCCGCCGCCCCCGCAGCAGCAGCAGGCCCCGCAGCAGGCCCCGCCGCCGCCCCAGCAGGCCCAGTACGGGCAGTACCGCTTCCCCTCGCCCCCGCCGCCCCAGCAGGGCCAGCAGCCCCAGCCGCCGGCCTCGCTGGGCCACGAGCCGCCGCCGCAGCAGCAGCAGCAGCAGGCCCAGCACCTCCACCTCCACCACCAGCAGCAGCAGCAGCAGGATGAGGGCGGCCAGGCCGGGGCTGGGAACCAAGGCGAGTACAGGGAGTGGTTGGTTGCGGGCAGGCGGTGCAGCCTCTCGTTTTTGCCTCTTTATTGATTTTTTATCGAGTTAATGATTGATTGATGGGTTTATGGTCGGTTTATTGATTGATTCATTCTCTTATTATTGATGTATGGGTTTGGGATTGGCTTGATTGATTGATCGATTCGGTTATTATTGATTTATGGGTTTGTTGTTGATTTATTGATTGATTTATTCACTTATTGATGTATGGGTTTGGGATTGGCTTATTGATTGATTGATTCACATTGATTTATGAGTTTATTGTTTGATTGATTGATTCACTTATTACTGATTTATGGGTTTATGGTTGGTTTACTGACTGAGATATTATTGACTTATTGACTTGTTGATTGACTTATTGATTCATTGAAGGACTCATTGTTGACTCATTGGTTTATTACTGATTGATCGATGGATTTCAGTGAAGAGGGGGCCCAAGGCAGCTTCCAAGATGCGGCCCGAGGCAGATTCCAACGGGTTGGGAGAGCGGACATTAATAGGATAGAGATAATTAGAGCGTGAAAAGACGTAGAAAGTTGTGCAAGAGCGGTAGATTTTTGAGAAACAGCTAAAAAGGCTTCTGGCTCACCCGTTTCTTAACATTGAAGACATGTACACAACGAGAACGTGGAAAGATGCATGAAGTTGTGTAAAAGCAATAGATTAAAAAGAAGGTAGAAAGGCCTCCCGCTCACCTATTTCTTAACGTTGAAGGCATATAAACAATTAAAATGTGAGAAGATGTATAAAGTTTTGCAATCGCAATAGATTTTTGAAAAGGCGCTAAAAAAGGCCTTCAGCTCACCCTTTAATATTGTCACCCATTCAGTAACGTTAAAGGTACACAAATGATTAAAACGTGAAAAGGCATACAAAATTGTTCAACAGCAATAAATTAAAAAAAAACCAGTAAAAAAATAATTGAAAAGGTCTCCAGCTCACCCATTGGAGCTCTCACCCATTTAATAACATTAAAGACATATAAACAATTAAAACGATAAAAGACATATAAAGTTGTGTAACAGCAATAGCTTTTTTTAAAAAAAAAATCTAATAGGTGAAAAAGTCTCCAGCTCATCCATTTGTCTTCCCTACTAAGCTAATTCCTTTTTTGGTGGGGGGGGGTCCTTTGCAAGAAAGAAAGTGGGATGTGTAATAAATAAATACCCCCCCATTTTCAAGCTGGAGGTGGGCAACTATTCTCTTTTTCCTCATTCTTAAGATTTCAGTTTTATTCCCTGCAAGTTGTAGAGACTGCCTCTGAAGATGGTGGTCTCTCGTATATGGAGGGCCTTTAAACAGGGTTTGGATGAGCATCTTTTAGGAGTGCTTTAGTTATATGTTTTTGCATGGCAAGGGGTTGGACTAGATGGCCTTTGTGGGTACCTTTAGTTGTGTATTCCTCCATGGCAAGGAGTTGGACTAGATGGCCTTTTGTGGTCCTTTCCAGCTCTTGCAATTCTCTGTTTCTTGAGGCATTCAAAATTGCAATATAGGGCAGCCAAAATTAAAGACACACAAAGTTGACAGTTAGGAAATAGCTGTTATCAAAGGGAAGTATTGAGTTCAGTTAATGTAGCCATGTATTTCTGTTTATTTGTTTACTTTTCTGCCTTTCTCATTGACAGGCTGCTTAAAAGCAATTAAAAACGGGGAGCATTGGCTTTGAAAGTAATAAGGGTACTCTTGTTTCTAGGGTGTCAGAATCTTCATATGTACGTGAGCCATTCTCCCATTAAAGTCTAAAGCTTTCTGCTACCTCTTTTGAGCTTTTGGGCTCAGGCGGCGTCTAGAAGCAGAAAAGATCCGTACAGGGTATTTATTACACTTGAGTGAATTATCATGGCTGGTAGTTTTGTAATTCGTGTGGTCTGAATACCATTAAAGGGAGTATCTTAAAGTGGCTGACAGTATACTTAAAGAAAGTAGCCAGAGGCCATGTTGTTATTTCTGATGTCAGGTTTAAAACATTTTAGTGGGAAGTGAATAAGTAACCAGTCTGAAGCCAGATAATAGTTACTTTTTATTTTTGCTTTGAGGCAGTGTGCTTTTGGTTTCTGTAGTCCATTTGAACTGGCAGACACACTTGCATTAGAGTTACTTGTATCCTCTCAACAATTGAGTCTTTCTAGGAATATTTTTCCCCCAGTTTAGTTTTGAAACAAGTGTCAGCTTTTGAAGCCTTTAGTAACATTAATTGATACTCGTAAAGCCAAAAGACACAAATGTAAAATGAAGTGACTTGCTGTAGATGTGCCACATCTAAAGTAAAAGGAAGTTGAAATCCAGAGAGCTGAAGAGCTGCCTCCCTGGTTTTGAGAGAGAGCTTCCCAGCCCTCCCGTTGTACATTATTAATGGAGAGTTGGAGTGGATATAAAAAGTGCTTATGATGGGTACTTGGACAATGGTAATTCTGTCTTGGGACACGAGCACAGCCTGAGCTATGCCTGTATTAACTGTTCCTATAAAGAGACATAATGTGTTGCAGATTATCCCAATAAAAAAAGAAAGAGGAGCAGATGGAACCAAGACACCATGGACCAGAAGACTGTCATCCCCGGAATGCCCACAGTCATCCCTCCCGGGCTTACTCGTGAACAAGAGAGGGCCTATATAGGTAAATACTTGTTCTGTTCTTTCATGTTTGTGTCAGTGCCGATCCAGAAACTGTTTTTGGCTGTTGTGTGTTCAAGGCCTTTTCAGTGTTTGCTTTCAAGGGCTTGAGTTATCGTGGCCTTGTTTCTGTTATCAGAATATATAATCTAGTTTTTAACTCAGAGTGAACTGTGCTCCATCCCAGCTCCCTGTCCTGTTTGATCAAAACAGTGTCCTCCACAGGCGCCTTAGAAGCTGAAGTCCGTAAAAGCGGTGGGAGATTAAAACTTACTGGCATGTACCTAATTGGCCATGGAAACTAATCATTAAGATCTTTTGTTAGCGTCACAGACTTCTTGCTAGCGGAGAACACTAAGAGTCCCTTTTAAGGCTGTATAATGTTTAAAAGCAAGTACCTCTTTCACAGTGAAATACAATCTAACCATGGTTCCCTTCTCACCTTTCTTATGTTGCTATGCTAATTATTCAGAATTAAAATTCAGCCTTCAAGATAGTGAAGTTTGTTGGTGCCACTTAATAGAAGGGAGAGTTTTCTAATCTTTGATTTTTCCCCTTGTAATACTTGAGGTTGGGTTGTATTACCATTGGGCTGGGGCTCTGCAGTCAATGTACACACTTGCTGGGAAAGGGATACTGCTTGGTTCTGTAAGAATTGTGGTGTTGAAACTGCTAACTGGGAAGACTGGAAGTGGAAAATGTTATTGTATTGTATATTGGAGTGAACAGAAACGTTATACTTGTAATAGGAAATAAGGTGTGCATGTTTATCTTTATCTGTGAATGTTGATCACTGCTCAGACCCAAATCGTCACAGAATATTCCGATGTTTCATTATCAATTGCAGATTTTTATTAACAAGGCCATTATGACCTGTTCATTTGATGTTGCAAAAGAAGATACTTACTCCTTTCTTGTGCATAAATCACTGAGAATTTTGATGTGTAACACTCAGCTATCCATAGTAATACTGAGAGCTACTTTGCTGCTCTAAATTCTGATACTGGATTACTTTCAATTTTAACAGAGTAATTTCTTTATAGTGCAGAAGTGTCTGCCTCTAAGTCAAGCAAAGTTTCTCTGCGGGAAAAGTGTTGTCACTTAATACACATTGGAAAAACTAGTCTTACTGTCTTATGCTTTGCATTGCAAACCCCAAGAGGCAGTTTTCTTTAATCTCAGCATAGGTTTCGTTCTGCCTAACTTTACCAAGAGAGGCTGCCTGGTCATGAGTGTAAATTCATATAGAAAATAACTTAGTACTATCTCAATAGGCTTCATTTGTAGAGGATAGATAGTGGAATTGGCAGTGGGGAGGGGGCAGAAAAGACTGACTTGAAAAAATACATTAAGAAACAGTTCCTAATATTGAATCATTGCGTTTAGAAAGACAGTTCTGCATTTTTAAAAGATTTAAATGTATTTACCTGTTCAGACCCATGCGCTTTGAAAGAGCTCTGTCTGTAAATGGATAGAATCAGGTCAGAATTCTCAGTCTGTGCAAAGATACGAGTGCTTCACCTACTTAATTAATTAGAGTTGCACACCACATCTTAACTCAGTGGTTCTCAATGGTCAATGCTCAGGGCTTCTGGGAGCTGAAGTCCAAAAACATCTGGGGACCCACAGGTTGAGAACCATTGTCTTAACTGGTTAAATGGGGAGAGGATAGAGGTTTGACCCGACCAAAGGACTCTGTACATGCACATCTTTAGGAAATGGGTTGTGTGTGAGAGAGACTACTACATATGCACTTGGAAAATAATTATGAGCTTCAGAGGTAGGCTTTCTTACATCCAACAGATAATTGGTCTGCTGAAACATTTCAAAATGTACTTACTGCAGCTGATTAAGCGTAACAAAGAAATAGGTGAAGATCCAGTAAAATCCATAGTAAAAGATGTATTTTGAGAGCCATATTTTGAAATAGAGCCACAGATTAGCATCCCCTGGGGTAGAGGGAGAACCCAGCCTAACGTCTTGCATCTCACTGGTGAAGCATATGTCTCTGCTAGCATATATAAGGGAAGCAGTGGAGATTGCTCCTCTGTGTAGCTGTTCCTCTTCTCCCCTCTCGATATTCCCAGGGTGCTGTTGATAAATCAATTTAAAACAAACCCAAAGCAAACAATAAACTAACCAATAAAGAAAACAATGCCGCAGCACATGGAAGATATATCTCCTCAGACCTCCTGAGCAAGACTTCCATATGAATTCTTGACCTTTAGCTGAAGTTCCAAAGTGTTGTTTAACCTCTCTTTATTCTGTGGATGCCTGAATATGGGACTGTGTCATCGGACTTGGTTTTTGATCAAGTAGAAGTGATAACGGTGCTGGTTCTTTGTGTTTCTTCTTGTTTGAAAGTTCAGTGAAGTGGAGGGACCTTCCTTCCTGCTTCACAATGAAGGAATTTCGCTTTGCTGAACTTTGGATCAAGCAGAACTCTAGATGGTCTCTTGTGTAGAATAAGAGACCTCTTCCCCAAGTTATCTTCTGTTAATGGAGAGAAGTGGGTGAAATTGCTGAGCCATGGTCCTCTCTGAAGTGCATGGATTTATCAAGGCCTGGCTTACTTGCTATCTATTATATGTCTGATTAATCTCTCATGGATATGGATGTGGGTGTGTCTTTGCAGCAAAGTGGTTTGGGTTGTAACCCACAAACCATATTCTCCAGAGTGACCTGCCAGATGTCAGTGGGACCTGAACAAAAGCTGCCTCCGGGCAGGAGGCTTGAGGCTTGCATCCCAAACCAGCTGTTGTTCCGTGTCTGATGCTCTCCACTAGCTGAGCAGATACTAATTATCTTGAACTCCATTGGATGAACTAGCATCAAAATGTTATCTTTGGGGCCTAAAAACCAATGGCTAATGCTTGGCATCTGTTAGTACTGTACTGTGAATACTGAGTGTACGTGCATAATGGGGTAGAGCACATAAATGTTTTGCATAATAATATATTTTAATGTTCAGTGTTTGCCAGTTAGCAAAGGGTCACATTATATATATATTATGTATACTTTGTAAGCCATAGTCTCAAGAATATTGACTCCTGCTAAACTGGTATTAAATGTGGTGTTTTAAAAGCCCAATCTCTAATTGGCCTGTACAGTCATAACAAGATTGTCTTGATGTTTCAAAGTAATAAAAATTGCTGGTGTTCTCTGTTCCTGCTGGAAGTTCTTGTCCACTGCCAGTTCTAGCAAGTCAGGATGGTTATCTTTCAATGTTCTGGAAGTCAGATTCAGAATGATGGAGGTGTTTTTTCCCCCTAACTCTCATGTGAATGCTTTGCTTTCTCATCAATCATTATTTCTGAAGACTTGCTAGAAATAAGGAGGGTCTTTTCTGGATTCCTGTTGAACGTATTTGACTGACATATAACATTGTAGGATCTTCTGATTTTTATGTTGACGTATCAGTCGTCCCTTACAAATTCTCCAGTTCTTCATGCTTTGATGTTGAGATTTGAGATGTTTTTTGGTAACATTGTCTTTTTTTCCATCCTTTTTTCTTTCCTAACCTGGTTTCTTCCAGTGCAACTGCAGATAGAAGACCTGACTCGTAAACTGCGCACAGGAGACCTGGGCATCCCCCCTAACCCTGAGGACAGGTTGGGAAACAGTTTTAACCAGCTGACAGTAACACTTTTTACCTTTTTCAATAAATTTTTCGTGGCATCGTTAATGTCAGTTCAATGAGGTTCCTTCGTTATGAAATGTCTTCAGTGATTTGATGTGACAGGTGGTAGCTGAGGTCTTAATTGTTAGGAAAGGTATGAAGCCAGAAAGAGATCGAGTTCTGTCCTTGGTGTGGGATTTCCAGGCCTGTGTAGGCTATAACTGTTAACTTGGGGGGAAAAATGGTGGCCAACTAATTTTAACATGTGCAGTGCTGGTCTTGGGCAAGTGTCCAGAGGTCTTTCTCACAGGTTCACGGTGAGGAGTTCTCAGCACAGTCGCTGAGTCTGAGCAACCTGGGAACTTTTTCTGACCGCTGATTTTGCAATACTATCCAAATGGTGGCTGAGCATGTTTTTTTAAAAAATCAGATGGGTACTAACCAGTTTCTTTGGGAGCAGCTCCTACACAGCAATGACCAGTCTCTTGGGAGTTGGGGCCCAAGCAGTACTGCACTAGAAAGCGTGCAGAATTGGACACTTGTGGTTTTGTTGGGCTACCATGTCATCCAACAAAATAATGTGGTCCCCCCCTTTTTTAAAAAATTGGCTTGTAAACATTAATTTCTTTATAGGAAGGTATAAGCTGGGAGTTGTTGTGTCACAGCATGTGGCATAACTTGCAAACCAGTTTTTCCCTTTAACTGTGGAGCACAATGAAACCCCTCTTTTCCTTAAACTCAACCCTCCTGAAATTGTAATTCTGGGCAGTAAATAAAGACTGGTAACACTGACTCTAGTTTTGGAAGACTTGCAAGAAAAATTTAAACTATAGTTTATAGGCATAAGATTGCCTATTTTAGCTCACAAAGAACAGTTGAAGAACGCCTTTTTGATCTATTAACCATGATATTGGGGTTTTTAGGTTAAACGTAAGAAGTGAACTCGTTCTTGATGGCAATAGATGTGCATACTACCTGTGCTTGATAAGAGTGAAATTGGGAGGGGGCAATGGGACTTAACAGGCAAATGGGATGGTTAATGCAGAAAAAGAGGATTGCAATTACTGTATTGTCTTGTGTACATAAAATTCTTATTTGTACAGCCCTTTCAAGGAATGAGACCATACTGGTTAAAAGACCTGATAATAATTTATACAGTAAAAATCAGTTCTCTCACTTAACTTTCAAAAAGACAACTTCTGCTGCGGAAGGCATGAAATGATTAGGTACATTCAGCTTGACACTCTTTCTTAAGGTTTAATCTTGGAACCAATCACTTTATTAATTTAACAGGTCTCTTTGTGTTTAAAAGGATCTACTAAGCTAGTGGATGAGTTTATTTTTAAATGTTGGGAGGAAAAAAAATGTTCACATTGCTGTGGGGCTGTTAGGCCTTCTCAGGTCTTAGAAATGGAGGTATAATTTAGTCGTGATCACTCCTTACCAAATATGACCTTTTTATTTCATATTCTTGTGTTGACGATTCACTTCAGGCTGAGAAGACATTGGGATCAACTGACTCTAATCAATCCTTTAACCAGCTAGAAAGAAAGATTGTCTAACTAAAACCCCCTGGGTTTAGTTTTTCTGATTACTTCAAGGATGTATTTTTTTTAATAACATGACCAATATCTCTTCCCTTCTTGCAGCTAACTCTAAATTTTTATTTCAATATGTTTTGGAAGAATATCCATAAATCTAAGCGCAGTTCTAGGAGTGTTGCTTTTTTACCGCAAGTGCAATGTGGTAAAATTATTCTGACTCTTTTTTTGTTAAAAAAAATGTTATTAGTTATAACATTTTTGTTTGTTAGAGCCTCTGCTTTCTGGGTACCTAAACCACATGGAGAAAGCCGGTCTGTCTCTCTCGGTTTACAAGCCCAGACTGCGGCATGAGAAAGGTGGGCTTGTTCCGCTTGTACCCACTCCAGTTTTCTAACTCTTAAACACAGTAAACAGGTTCAGTCGGCCTTGATGCAGCCAGCAAAGTGGAGGTAAAGCCAGAACAGAAGCTTTGACCCGTCTACGTGGTGCCAGACCTAATTTTGTATTGCCAGAAAGAATTTGATAGACGCTTAACCTGTCTTGTTACTTTTCTGATTCTAAAAAGTTCAGAGTTAACCTGAATTGATTTACCTCCTGTGCCAGGGTTCCTTCTAAATGTTTGGCTCCATGGAATAATGAAGTTGGAAAGTTTGTTCTCTGTGTGAATCAACTTTCTCCATCTTCCCTGCCCCCCCTCACCCCTTTTTTAATAACAGGCACACTCATGGCAGAGCTGTTGTCATGGCTGTGTATATGAACCCTCATTCTCCTTTCTGCACCCCTCCTCCCTCAATAAAACACCCCAGGTCCCCCCCCCTTGGTAGCAGGCAGTGGTTTGCTACAGCTGCCTTGTCCATGTGATATTAACAGGCATGAGTGAGCTTACACCTTCTTTTCCTATGGTCTCTTTATTTATTTTTTTTCTAAATTGCACTAGAATGGAGGGGAACCTGTACTTAATAAGTGGCCTTGAAGGCTCAACTGCACGGGAAGTCATTGGGAATTATTGTTCTTCAGGTCTCCTTCTCCTGAGCCCATATACAATAGCGAGGGGAAGCGTTTGAACACCCGTGAGTTCCGCACACGCAAGAAGCTGGAGGAAGAGAGGCACAACCTGATAACGGAGATGGTGGCTCTCAACCCGGACTTCAAGCCCCCAGCTGATTACAAGTAAGTATGGCGAGTGGAGAGGAGGTGTGTTTGGATGGGATTTGCCTTCTCCATTATCACTGTGAGAGTTTTAAGTTGGAATAGCTCTATTCGGTCTCATAACCAGACCCTTAAGGAAACTAACAGTCTTAGAAACAGCATTATCAGCCATCAGAAAAAATAAGCTAAAATAAAAGCAGTAAATAGTGTGTTGAGGAATTGTTGACTGATGTTTACAGTCAAATAGCCTTGGAAGATAGGGAGAATTAAAAGGTTGACACCTGACACTTGGAAACAGTTGCAAACACTGCTTGATGGGGTAAGTAGTTCCAAAGGCGAGACATGAAGACCCTGCTCTGTGTTACCTAAGCCTTAAAATTACTACCAATAGTTTGGAAATAAGTCAGAACACACTGTAGTTTTCAGCTGCTGCAGGGTAAGCGGTCTGTAACCTGAACTAGTTAATAGCCTGGGCACTGAATTTTGAACAAATTGGAAGTTTTCAGGGAACTTTCCGAGGTAGTGAAATAACAACACTAGACTATTTGCTAATTAGAATGTGGATAACTGTCCAGTTTTCTTTTCAAGAGGTGGCCCAACTAGCATACCAGCCAACTGACCAGTTACTCATTGAGACAGATTCCTTTTAACTAGCACTGCTATATGGTCCTAAAACTTTTCTAGAGTTGATTTGAGTATGAGTTTTTGTTGGAGAGAGGACACCTAGATGTTGATATTTGCTGTCCTTTGCAGACCTCCGGCAACTCGAGTGAGTGATAAAGTGATGATCCCACAAGATGAATATCCAGAAATAAACTTTGTTGGACTTCTCATTGGACCCAGGTAAGACTATTGCTGTTTTGGAGGATGTCTAATGGCAAATTGTTCAAGTCAAGAAACTTGGGAGGGAGTAGCAGGAGCTTGTTGTGTTTTCGAGGTTTTTGAGTGCTGTGGGTGGGCAGTGGGGATTGTTTTGACATGCAGGAACTGCGTCATCTCAGCACGGGTCTCTCCACACTGACAAAATGTGTATTTTAATGCCATACTACTCATAGTTAATTCAGTAGGTTTGTGGCTGTTTCCCCCCACAATATTTCCAGAAAAGTTCAGGCCTTAATTCTGAAGTAAGGTTTACTTTGGGAGTTTATATTGTGGTCCTCCTGAAGTAGTGATACAGAGGAATTTCTATTGATGTATAGGCCTTGCTTCTGAATTTCCTTGAATTAATTGTATTTGTGATTTGTATTTTTATGGGGAGATTTCTTACGGTGCTGTAGGCTGTATTCCAGAGGAAGGAACTGGCAAAACCATTTCTGAGTATTCCTTGCGTAAGAAAACCCTATGAAATTAATGGGGCAGCCATAAGTGGACAGGTGACTGGAAGGCACTCACACATATATTTCATCACTGACTTTCTTCCTAGTTCTAAATTATTAGGCAAAACAGTAGATTTCTCTTGTGAAGGCAAGGTTTCAGAGCCTTGGTTGCCAGGCAAAAACGCTTGGATTTGTCTTTTTCTCTCACCAGAGGGAACACTCTGAAGAACATTGAAAAGGAGTGCAATGCCAAGATCATGATCAGAGGCAAAGGGTCTGTAAAAGAAGGGAAGGTGGGGCGGAAGGATGGCCAGATGCTGCCTGGTGAAGATGAGCCACTTCATGCTTTGGTCACTGCCAACACCATGGAGAATGTGAAAAAAGCCGTGGAACAGGTAAAGTGCCAGTTGCTCCATAAAATGTAGTCTGACTAGATTCAGGGACTGAGATAGAAATATTGATGCAGTGACAGTAAGAACATGCAGTTAGAGAGCAAGCAGAACCTCAGAGGGGCATGTCACAGAGAACCCGTATAAATGAAAGAAGCTGCCTATTTCGAGGAAGAGCAAATATATAAAAACCAGGTCACTGGGCAGTTGAAATTGGGCACTGCCTTTTGCTCACCTACAGTGTGGCAGCCGGCCAGGCCCCAGGCATGAGTGTGAAAGTAGTTACGGCATAAGCTGTTATTGTTACTTAATTTAGCTCCTCTTCCATTATTGAGCTGAAGGTGTGGCGTGTACAGCAGTCGCAGGGGTGATATACACTGAGTACATCAACAAGACTTGCATGTGCAGAGATTGAAATTCAGGATCTTTGATCAGAGAGACAGAAAGTACATTGGAATATACTGGATATCCGAGCTGTCTTGTCTCATCCTGTAAGGACACCTACTTAGGAACAGTCTGTAGAGGGTGACAAGTCTGAGAAGCGAGCCAAAGAATAGTAGTTAAGCACACTCTGAAATCCTGCATAAGAATGATTGACTAGATGTCTTTAGGTGAGCAGATTTGTGACAAGCTGTTGGTACTCAGGTGCCCCTCGTTCTTGAAGCCTATCACATCCTCCAGAAGGTTGGTAAATTAATTAAGCTTAGTGGTGCAGCACACTGACCCCCCCCGCGGTTCCCTTCCTAGATCCGAAACATTCTGAAACAAGGCATTGAGACGCCAGAGGACCAGAATGATCTTCGGAAGATGCAGCTGCGGGAGCTGGCCCGCTTGAATGGGACACTGCGCGAAGATGACAACAGGTGAGGGTGCCTGGTAGGCCCCAGTGATCGCCTGTGAGAAGGACCTGGTCTCACGTTAGCCCTGATCTTTCCTGACTTTCTCCTTCAGGATTCTGCGTCCGTGGCAAAATACAGAGACCCGCAGCATCACCAATACCACAGTGTGCACCAAGTGTGGAGGAGCTGGTCATATAGCCTCAGATTGCAAGTTTGCCCGGTAAGTTTCAGTCTGGGTGTTCTGGACTGAAAGTCTCATCAGCTTCAGTCAGCACAGGTGCAGCTCAGCAACAGTTGGATAGCCCTATATTCTCCAGCCTTTCATTAATTTCTTAGAACATCACTTGTTTTCCAACGTAATATGGTGGGCGGATGGGGACAAATATCTCCTAGCCGTATCTGCTAGTTGTATCTAAAGCAGTCTTTATCAACACAACTCCCTCCAGGTGGGTTAGACTACTGCCTTCATCAATGCCAGCCTGCACAGCAGTACATTTTTCGACCAGGCAGGGGGTAATGGGAGTTGCAGTCCAGCTCATATTGAAGGGTGGCATGTTTTGGGAGGCTGCTTTCAACCTGGACAGACTGAGGGCTTATTCTGTGTGAGTTGCATGAGGATAGGGATACTGGCCTCTGTCCCACAGACCAAACGTTGACCGTCTTTTCTGCTTTCAGGCCTGGGGATCCCCAGTCAGCACAGGACAAAGCCCGCATGGACAAGGAATATCTGTCTCTGATGGCTGAGCTGGGAGAAGCTCCCGTACCAGCATCCGTAGGGTCATCTTCTGGACCCTCCAACCCACCCCTGCCAAGCGGCCCGAGGCCATCAGGGCCAGGAAATAACCAGCCACCTCCTGTGAGTGACGGGCATCGCCTCTAATTGGAATGTCTTGGGGCAAACGGAGAGTCATGATTTTGCATATGATCAGAAGGGAGTTGTAGGGTGGGATTGACCCAAGGTCACTGGTGGGATAGCTGCAAGAGCTCTGGGCGAGGGCCTGAGGGTTTTGGCACTGAATGGGAACTGGGGACAGAAGAGCGTCCTTTAAATTTTTGTATAACTACAAGGTCAGGCTAGAAGATAGGTTGAGTGGTGCTTGGGGACTGGAGTTGTGGGGAGGTTGAGTGGCCACTGGAAGGGAGATAAGGTACGGTGAGCAGTAAGAAGCATCTGCCCTTTCCCCCCTTGGCTCAGTGGCCACCGCCAGCCTTGCTCATGCCCACGTCCTTGGCATGATGCTTTATAACTGGTCTGTTTCCTCTTAGAACCGTCCACCATGGATGAATTCGGGCCCCTCTGAGAACCGGCCTTTCCACGGCATGCACGGTAGCGGTGGTGGCAGTGGTGGCGGCGGCGGGGGTGGAGGTGGCGGTGGTGGCAGTGGTGGCGGAGGACCTGCCGGGCCTGGCGGCCCTCACAATTTCCCACACCCCATGTCAAATATGGGAGGACATGGTGGTCACCCCATGCAGCACAACCCCAGTGGCCCTCCACCTTGGATGCAGCCTCATAATCCGCCAATGAACCAGGGACCACATCCTCATGGCCCCCCAGGCCCCCACCACATGGGTGAGTACAATCCAGAACGTTACAGGGGTCTCTTCCAGGTTGGTAGTGGGTGGAAGAGGGAGCCCAGCCTGGGTTGGGTGGGAGGCCGGACTGGCTTATTATGGCTTTGAGCAATCTCCTGAGTGCCGGCCACGGTGCAGCCCCATTGACTAACATGGAGGGGGTTCCCTGGCTGCACTTGGGAGGCCAAGGCCACTCGGTCTCCCTCGCTGGTGGCTGGCTTGGCAAGGAGGGATGTTGGGGCCAGCTTCCTTTACCTGTTGCTGAGTCTGTGGTCTCTCATTCCCTTAAGATCAGTACCTGGGCAATGCGCCCGTGGGCTCTGGGGTCTTTCGCCTCCAAGGAAAAGGTGAGTGACGTACCTGTGGGGAAGGGAGGTACGTGCTGAGGGGTGTCGTGGGACCCTCCCAGGCTCTGCTTAATGACTTTTCCATTCCCCTGGCTTCTCTGGCAGGTATGATGCCGCCTCCGATGGGCATGATGCCTCCTCCACCCCCTCCACCCAGTGGCCAGCCTCCCCCGCCTCCCTCTGGTCCTCTCCCCCATGGCAGCAGCAGCAGCAACAGCCTCCACCCCCGCCCCCCAGCAGCAGTACTCCCTTGCCATGGCAGCAAAGTGAGTAAGAGCATTTCTTTTAATTATACACCTCTGGGGCCGGGAGGGGGCTCCGCTGGGCAAGCCGGCTCCATGTTGGCAACCCCTAAGCCCAGTCCCTTCATGTGTCTCTTCCTGTGCCTCTTCCCATGCTGACCTTGGGAGAAGTAACTGGTTCTGGAATGGTTTGGAGCCACTTACCCAAGGAAACTGCTGCCGCTTTAGCATTCGCAGTCTCGTGAGCCAGATCCCTCCAGGAAGGAGAGGGGCTACCCTTCTTGCATGTCCCAGTATTTGGGGAGTTGAATCCCTGCCTGGTGGGGAGGGGAAGGAGGTCACTGTACAGACTAAATGCTTTGTGGGTAATGGGAGGAAATGCTGACATTTTGGGGGGTAGGGTCAGATACACCTTGCTCCATGGAACACTTCCCAGTGTGGCTGTGTGGGTCTGGGAAGTTTTTGCCAGGTGGGTGGGAGGGAGTGCCGGCTGTTTCTCTACTTGCTGGGGCTTGGGTCTCCCTGGCTATTCTCTCTTGGAGTGACCTTGTTCTGTTTCCTGCCCCCCAGATACGACGACCACCACCACCACGAGCGCTGGCACCGGGGCCATCCCTCCATGGCAGCAGCAGCAGGCGGCAGCAACTTCTACGGGGGCCCCGCAGATGCAAGGCAGCCCCTCCATGGTGCCTTTGCCTCCCGGGGTCCAGCCTCCGCTGCCCCCGGGGCCCCGCCGCCGCCCCGCCGCCGCCCCCTGGCTCCGCAGGCATGATGTACGCTCCTCCCCCTCCCCCGCCTCCCATGGACCCTTCTAACTTTGTCACCATGATGGGAGTGGGGGTGCCGGCCTTGCCACCCTTCGGCATGCCCCCCGCCCCCCCACCGCCCCCACCACAGAACTGAAGAATGGTTTTGTTATCTGTCCAGTTGTGTTTCCCACCCGTGTGGAGCCAGGAATTGGATTTGGCGGCAGGGCTGGGGGGGCGACTTGTGGGGCCCAGCAAGGTGTGTGTGAGGGATACCCGTCTTCCCCTTCCTCTGTACTTGGGAAGGTGTGAGCCTCTTGTCCAGTTCCTGTTTTTGTTGACTAACTGGTGTCCTTCAGTAACAGAGCCTGCCTTGCCCACCGGGACAGGTGTGCTGAGTCTCCCTGGCCAGCTGGGGGCTACCCTGTCCTCCTCTGGTGAGAACAAGGAGCGTGCATGGTAGAGTTGCTGGGAAAACTCTCTTGAAGCTGGCCAGGCCCAGCTATGCTGGCGGCAGCGCCCTTTGTGTGACTTGCCCTGCTAGGTGGAACGATAGCTTTTGTTAATTTAGATTTTTAACTTCATCTCGAGGTGCCCATTTTCCACAGTTGGTGTGCTCCTCTACGCTGAAACACGTCTTCTGCCAGCAGAGTCGAACGAGCAATGGGCATCGTTCTGTGGAGTTCCCTTTCTGGAACGGAGGTCCCATGCACCACCCCTGGACTGGGCTTAATCAGTTCTGCTTTGTTTTTGTTTTCCTCTCCAAGTCCTCCTTCGTAGGGGAAGGCTAGACTTCCTAGAGTGGGTCTGCCTTTTAAACTGTGGGCTTTAACCTTCCCCACCCATCGAGTAATGAAGTCAGCACGGGGAGGGCATCTCAATCTGTTTCAAAGCCCACCTTGTCTCCTCCTCATCTGCTTAGAAATTCCTCTTTCTCCTCCTCCTATTTTTTTAAACACATCTGAGTGTTTTGTGGTTCGGGGCTGCTCTCCCACCCCAGGTTGAATGATTCTTTGTTGACAATGATGTGCGTATGTATGTACAATGCTTCATTCAGTCTCCTGTAACCATTTTCTTAATTGCGTTTTTTTTGTGTGTGTGCGTAAGGATAAAACTTCAGTAAAAGGGAGGTTCCCATTAAAAGCAGCTTTTAAAATAGCCCTTGTGTGTCCCTTTCATTTAAAGGGTGTGGAATGTGGAGTCTGTTGTTGGTTGTTCCTGCCAGTAGGGGGGGCCGAGTTGCACAGTGCCGGCTGGACCTATCCTGAGAGAGAGTGCTGGTCATACGAGAGAGACTCTTTAAAGGCCAGAGGGCTCTTCCACTCGTAAGCCCAGAGATCTAGTCCATTCAGAGAAGATCTACCAGCTTGCCTTTATCCACTGCATACTTGAAAAGCTTCGTTTCCTACCAATAGCTGTTCTTGTCTTTCCACTCAGTTTTATGTCTGAAACTGAAATTGCAAAGGATATCTGGGTTTTTTTTCTGTTTCCTAAGCATAGCATGGTCTGTTGGGACCAAGGTTCTCTAAAACACACACATCCCTTTACCCATGGGAGGTATCTCTATTGACTGCTAGAGGCTGCTCTGTGTGTGTGTGTGTGTGTGTGTGTGTGTGTGTTGCCTTGTTTCTCTTGTCAAGAATGTTCCTCCAAAGAACAGGAAGGGGTGGAGATTGCATATTGGTGGGGTAGGTGTTGCCATGGCGTGAGCTTGCAATACCCTCCCATCCTTTTTGTTTTGGTGCCTTGGGAGTGTGCGTTCTTGCCTCTTCACTCTGTGCAGTGGATTATTTCGTGTCCAATTCATTTGGGTCTCTGCTCAAGTTTTCTTGGAGTTAGTAGCTTTGTGCGCCAGTTGAATACAAAAGAGCTCCCCAACTGAGGACACTCTGTTCTTAGCCTTAAACCCGTTGTCCTTGAATCGGTTGCCCCTATTAACAGCATTTGAATTGCTGGGGAATGGCATTCAGAGCTGGGGGCAGGGGAAGCGGGTAACCTAGTGTGGCCAGAAAATGTTGAGCCATGCCACCATCTTTGTTCGCTGTTTGGAGGCTGAGTTCTTTTTCTTACTGCCCTCTGGATCACATTTGTGAAGGGACATTACGGTGAGGAACTGGCAAGGCTGCTTGGCTGTACATCTTGCCACAATTCCTCCCCTGAAGTGTATGAAGAGTGCTTCCCTCCCCACTATTCCTTCACTCTGCACAAGGTCTGGAATTTAAATTAGGTGAGAGACAAAAGCACTGGCATATTTTCCTTCATTTAGATAACCACTTTTCCAGATACTTGTCAGACCAATCACACAGCACTGGATATGCAGAAACTGTATTTAATAGAACGTGTCACAAAAGCAGGCAAAGAGAGAGACCTTCACCCTGCCACCATCTCCCCCTGGTTTGCTTGTTGTATGCTTGACGCATCTACAGTGGGCTACTTATAATTGTCCCTGGAACCTGTGGTTGTCCACTGAAGCCAGATGGTGGGAAGTCTTCACATGGTGCAAACAACAATTCCCTGCTACAGGATGTAGTTACAGGCAGCAAACTTAAGCATTAAAGAGAGGTTGGATAAATTGGCAGAGGACGGTGTGATCAGAGGTTTACAGTCGGGATGGTTATATGCTTTCACTAGCAGTGTGCTTTTGTCCGTCAGTTGCAAGGGAGTGTGAGATGGAGAGAGTGCAGATGCATGTGTGTCCCCTGTGTGAAGGTGGTGAGGAAAATATGAATTGTTCCCCTTGCTGGGAACGGTTCACAGGTTTTCCCCTTCCTTGTGCCCCCTAGTAAGGGTGTAGAAATACCACTTCCTGGGGTGTGTTTCATAATCAGCCCTTTGCCATAAAACCCCAGACAGTTCAGTTATCCTGGGGTGGCTTTGCTCTAAGCCAGTTCAGATGTTTGCATTGTCGGTTTGCCACAGGTGAAGTTTGCCACATATTGGATAAATATATGGGGTTGCATACTTGTCAGTCTCTCTGGGAAAAAGGTCTCGATGCAGTTCTCAGTTGTTAAGATGAACCGTATTGGCTTTTGAAAGTCGAAAATCCCAGTCCTTAAACCAAATTTCACTCACTACAAATTTCATCCACCACTAACTTCTGGCACGTTAGGCACAAACTCAAGAGGTACACTTTGCACTCTTAAATTGCCTGCCTGGAGCTTCATCGACCCAGACCTCTCGACTGGTGTTGCTGAAAATGGGGGGCTCAAGTGTGATTCACTCGCCCCACTCAAAGGGAGCCTTGCTCTCCAAGGCAGAGATTTTTTTGGGGGGGGGGTGATATGTAAGGGTCTGCATTTCTTTCAGGTTTGTGCTGGGCTTCTAAACAGATCAGATTTCATCTCAGGCTGGGTCACCCAATGCCCCTGGCTTTATGTCTGACCTTTTGGCAGAGAGAGGTGGGATTTTGTTCGGTCCTTGCCTTAGCTCTTAACTGCTCTGTGCATCTGCGAACAGATTCGGGTTCCCATCTGAAATTTAAACGCCTCCTGGCATTCTGAAGGAAGCAGTTAACCAAATGGGCCACCACCTTTTCGAAGTGCTTACATGCAGCAAAGCAGAAAGTAAACACTTGGGTGCCATGAAGTGAACTGTCTCCTTGACTCTTTTCAAGTTTTTGGAGAAAAACTTGAAAAGTGTCTGGGTTCAAACAGCCAGACTTGTAACAGCAGTTCCTTTTCAGCGCATTCCCTGTTCTGTCTTGGCAATTAGGCCATCTGAGTCCAGCTCTGTGACTGTAATAGATTATGCTAAGTAAGCAAATTGTGCATAATTTATTCTGACAGTTTGGGGGTAAGAAGGCTACGTGGCTGGTGAGTGCTCCAGTCAGTTCTCCCCCCTCCCTTCCCTTGCTCCCATTTCTAGCAAGAGTTCCCTTGAGTTCTTAAGAGATCAACAAGTTCTGTAGGCACAAGGAATAGAACTGTATGAGAGGAAGGCAGTCGCACTGAAAATAGCCAACGACTGCAGGCATTACTGGTAGAGCACATGATTTTTGAGGGAAAGGCGGGGAGAGAACCCAGTCTAAAAAAACCTGGAAAGCTGCTGCCAGACAGTGTCGACACATACAAAGCAAACTGTATGATACCTGTTGCGCTTGGCTGTACATTGCCATGCTTTTCGTATTGCCAAGTGCCTTCGAATTGTAGAGTTCAACGGCTGTTGCGTTCCCATCTTCTGCACCATGCAGAGACTCCATCTAGAGCATCCCCAAGCAGGTCACTGCCTGGCCTCTTTTGGAAACCTCCAGAGAAGGAGACTGTACTGCCTTTCTGAGGGATTGTTTCATTGCTAAACCCTTCTGACAGGATGTTCCTTCTGATGTTCAGTCAAAATTTCCCTCCCTGTAACTTCAGTCTGTTAGACCTGTTCATTCCCTCTGGGCAGCAGAGAACAAACCTGCACTGGCCTCTCTCTGGCAGCCCTCGAGATGAAGAGTGGTCAAGTCAAGTCTTCTTTTCTCCAGGCGAAATATGCCAAATGCCTTCAATTTCTCATATTTTTTGTTCCCTGAACCTCTCATCTTCCTTATTGCCCGCCTCTGATCACACTTCCGACTATATCCTTAAAATGAAGTGCCCAGAACTCAGCACAGATGAGACCTTACAAGGTTCCATTAATGCAAGCTAAAATAATTATTTGCCGCCTTTGCTGTAGCATCACGTGGCTGGCTCATGTTCAGCTTACAAGCAACAATAATTTAAAGGTTCTTTTCATAGGCTATGTATCTTCCACCTTGTACCTGTACATTTGTTTTTCTGGCCCAAATGTAGAGTTTTGCATTTGTCTTTGTTGAATTTCATTCGGTCTAATCCTCATCTTCTTCCAGTTGCCTTCCAGTCTTCAAAATGAACTCTGTGAAGTTCATTAAACTTTTTTTTCTTTTTAAAATTCGAGGCTCTTGACCTCTGCTTGCTGAAACAGCGGATTTTCCTGAACTAGGTGACCTATGAACTCCCTTTCAAATATGATTCTAAGAGACTTGTGGCATCTTAATGTAAGCTTTTTGTGGTATTAATTCTCCAGAGGGCAGTGACGCATGGGACTCTCCAGATTTGTTGAGGAAGCCTCCGGAATTCCCTTCGCTCACGATTTGAGGGTATAAAAATATCTGGCCCAAAATAGCCCATAGTGACCAGTTAAAGTCCCAATGTTTGGGGCATATTAAGGGGTTCTTCTTACCTCTTTCAAGCCCAGATGAGCCTTTTTTCCCCCACAAAAGGAAGTAATATTTTAAAGCAGATGTGTCCTTGGTGTGTGTGTGCATGTGTGTGTTTTTTTTAAAAAGGAAACTGGGCCCTTTGTGGCAAAGAAATGCAGGATATTCTGTATAAACGTTAAAAAGATAAAAATCCCAGAAGTGTTGATTGAAAACTGAGGTTCCCGGCAGCCAGTTCAGATGATTAATTTCAAGTGGCAAGGCTTGGGTGCACTCGGTGCCTCTATCCAACAGCTGTCTCCCAAATGCTGTGTTCTGGATAAATTATGCAGATCTGGAAGCGTGAGGCCTGTTTTGCATAATGGGCTCTGGGAGGGATGCAGAACTTGCACAGAAACCGAAGCTAATTCCTCGTTCCTTGCTCAGTACGTGACTATGTACCCTGCCCTGCAAGATTCAGCTTTGGATTTGTTGTTGGTGGCCTCCCAAGGCATTTCTGACTTAGGGTGAACCTATCACGGGGTTTTCTGGGGCTGAGAGTGTGTGGCGTGCCCGAGGTCATCCAGTGGGTTTCCATGGCTGAGTGGGAAATTGAACCCTGGTCTCTGTAGGATCTGTAGTCCAAAACTCAAACCATTACACCATATTGGCTCTCCAGTTGTTATGTGCCTTCGCATGGTTTCCAGCCCTAAGGCCACCCGATCATGGAGTTTTATGGGGCTGAGAGTGTGTGACACACCCAAGGTTAACCTGTGGTTTTCCATGGCTAAGCAAGGAACTGAACCCTGCTCTCACCCCACTTCAGAACCTCCATGGATCTATGTGGCTGTTTCGGCCAAGGTACAACCATGTTCCCTCCAGTCCCAAATGTCGTTTTAGTGCAGTGGGTTATAAAATGGTTGGAAATACGGAATGGCTGCAGGCCGTTGCTGCTGCAGGTGCGTGGACAAAAGCATACAGGAGGAAGCGTGCAATTTGCTGTTGGCAAGGACAGTGCTGTAGGCCTGGGGAGACCCCGCTGTTTCGGAATGCCAGAGCTTCGCAGGTGTTGGAGGGTGGCGAGTATCGTTTGCAGACGGAGGAAAAACGGTCGATAGGCTAGGGCAGGAGGCACCAGATGGCCGGCGTGTGGGAGCCGGTTTGGTTTTTGCCTTTTTAGAACTCTGAAGTCCAGTAATTGTTACTGGTGTGTGCCTTCACATTGGCTGCAGCGTATGGCAACTGTGTCCTAGAGGTTAATAGGGAAGACTTAATTAGACTGGGTTTTGTATTGCCTTTCTCTGAGGCCAAGAGAAAATAAATTGCCTAGGTTCACCCAGGATTTGAACCCAGGTCTGTCAGAGCCCTAGTTAAATCATAGAAACGTGAGTGGAAGAGGCCACAAGGAATGCAACCCCCTGGCATGCAGGAATTCACCACCAAAGCTTTCCCAACGGATGGACCTCCAGCCTCCGTTTAAAAATCTACAAAGAAGGAGACTCCACCACACTCCCAGGCAGCATATTCCTCCATCAAACTGCTCTTACCGACAGGAAGTTCTCCCTAATGTTTAGATAGAATCTTTTTTCGTGATGTTTGGAGCCATTGCTCCGTGTCCTAGTCTCTGGAGCAGCAGAAAACAGGCTTGCTCCGTCTCCCATATGACATCCCTTCAAATATTTAAACATCATATCACTCCTTGTATTTCCTCATTGCTCGTTTAATATACTTCTAATTAACAGTTACTGAGGAGGCTCAACTACATAAGAGGGTTTTGGGGTTTCTTGGTCCAGTTTTGCCAGATCATTCTGGGCGAAGGGAAGTGTGTTTGCCAGTTGTCCTTGGCAAAATGCAAGTTAGGAAGTGGAGCGGGTAAAGTTGCAGCACTTGTGAGTCACGCCCCGGTTGTGCAGATCTACAGCAGAGAGACCTCGCGGATTCATTCTAATGGAAAATAAAAACCAAGAGAGTTGTGTATCCACCTACCTGGTCGAAGTCAGCCATTTATTATTCCGCTCTTACCACCAATGAACAGCTGAGGCTGAGAGATAAGTGTACGAGGGTACGATTTCTTTTAAAAAAATGACTTTCACTTTTAGTTTGCCGCTCTTCAGTCATCGGGAATCAGAAATCCCTTCGGAGATTTCGTAAATGTTTTCAGCGTCCCAGTTCTTCCCTACGCTAATCAAATCTGACTTGGGTGGCATTTCTACCTCTCAAGTCCATTATATCTTTCTATATTTTATCATGGTGTTCCTACTACCAAAGCTGTGCATTATCGTGTTGGCCCGAGTACTAAAAATCTATGCGCATGGAATTTTACCCCTCTTAAGTCACTCTTTAAAAGCTCAATGGGCCCTGTGGCTCTTTGACGCTAGTTTTAATAGTGCGATTCCTCTTCAACTATCATGGCAACATCCTATGGGCTCTTGGGAGTTGTAGTTTAGAGGGGGTGTTAGAATTCTCTTCTGAGGCCCTTGTTCAGCAAACTACAGCTCCAGGATTCCGGAGGATGTTGCCGTAGCAGCTACAGTGGAATCGCAGCACTATAACCGTAGTGTGAATAGGCCCTGGGATATTGCTGAATCCACCCAGCAAGCAACGGGACTGGGAATCCAAGTCCGAAACACTCTCTTGATCCGAATCAGCTCCTTCCAGAGGTATGCATAGCGGAAGCAAGACTCGTGGGATCAAAAACGTAGGACTTCTTGATGAGCAGGGACTATAAAATCATTTGTCACCCCCTTGAAACCCCTCATTTGCTCGGAATTTAGCTGTAATCCCCACAGTGGAGGGGAAATGGATTTTTCCAGCAATCGTATTTTATTGCATGCTATCTGTGCTGCTTAAGAAAGTGCAAAGGTGGGATTACAGTTGCATATTAAGGGAATGCAAATAATGACCACAGGTAATTTACATAATTGTAATGTGGGTAATAAGGATAGCGAAATAGTTAAAGATTTCCTATACCTTTGCTCAGTTATTAAGCAAAATGCAGACTGCAATCAAGAAATCTGAAGATTAAGACTTGGAAAGGCAGTATGAAAAAACTAGGTGAGATGCATATAATTAAATACCAAAGTCGGAATCGTTAAAGCCATTTCTGATTTCCATGTACGGATGTGAAAGCCGGACAGAGCTGATAGGAAGTAAAATCCACTCAAATATACTGCTGGAGGAGAGTTCTAGGGATACTCTGGACTGCTAAAAAGACAAATGAAGGAGTCTGAGAGCACATCGAGCCTAAACTCTCCCTAGAAACCAAGATGACTGACTTCGGCCATATCAAGAGACAGTGTGATTCAGTGGAAAAGAATACAATGCTTTTTAAAACAGCAATAGAAAAGAGGAAAGCTGCACTACAAGTGATGGATGCTATCCAGGAAGCAAAGGCACTGAATTTCGAAGACTGGGACCATACCATGGATGACCGGGGATCTCCTTCATAGGGCTGCTGTAAGTTGAAGTCAGCCTGACAGCAAACGACAATCCTTGTTGCAATCCAAGGTAGATTTTTTGGGGGTGGGGACTTGGTTGTTAGTGGGAAAGGGCCGTTAGCCTTTAAAAAGACCTGTCCCTGGCGGAGGTGAAAGTGTCTAGAAATGGCTTTTAGGAATAGATCAGCGCAGCCGTTTGCATTTTGGGGCTGTCCTTTGGGGTGCTCCTAGACGGGCTGTCAGGGTGAATGCCTGCCCTCTGAAATTGGCTACTAAATCGCGGCTGCTAAGGTGTGTGTTCTGGCCCTCGGCGTTTCCAGGCTGTACGTGGCAGACAGGAACACGTCTGTCCTGGGTAGGACATGGAGAAACCGGAGGTGTTCCCCTTATCTCAGAGACAAGGGAGAGGTAGCCAGATCATTAGCTAGATCCAATAAAAGGGAAGTCGAGAGCAGGCCGGCTCTTCCCTTACCTGGCTTCAGGTAGACAGGTGTCATAATCCTGTTATTCTCCAAGCTTAGCCACAGCTAAATTTGGGGATTCTTTGCACAAATGGAGCAGCAGAATACACCCGCAAGTAAGGTGACCATCTATGCTTCCTATGCATGTATAAGAGATCACTTATTATTATTATTATTATTTTATTTTATTACAAAAAAATAGATTAAATCCTTATAAAATTTAATTTTCCTTTTCTTAAAGTTTGACATTTTTCTCCTCCCGCCTCAATTCCATTCTTTTTGCATTTTCCCCAAATTATACCCTCTTTTTGTTTTTATCTTACAACCTCCTTTATATATATTATCCTTTTCTTATCAACTTCATAATAATTTACACAAGTGAACAAGTACTAATCAGTTTAAACAGTGCAACGAATAAACATCCATTAAATGCTATTTTTAAACTGTTTATCACCCACTTTCTTTGTTCTACTGCTTCTGCAAATCTTCTCTCTCCTTATATTTAATCCACTGCTTCTATAAATCTTATCTCTCCTTACATTTAATCTACTTTATCATGCTACCTATTATTATTACTATTATTATTACTATTACTATTATTATTATTATTATTTTCCTTAAACCCAGCATGGTTTAGTCATTTGAGCATTGGACTACAATCCTGGAAACCAGGGTTCAGCTCCCCACTCAGCCATGGAAACCTACCTTGGGAGTGTCACACCTTCTCAGCCCCAAAAAATCCCATGATAGTTTTGCCTTAGGGTCGCCATAAGTTGGAAATGACTTGAAGGCACACGGGAGCAAGCACGTGGTGGAGTGGTTTGAGGTTGTGCAGCCCTGGAGACCCGAGTTCGATTCTCTGCTGCAGTCAGCTTTGACTTCCTGGGAGTCTGCAATCATTTGTTAGGGATGGTTATCAGAAAGAGCTGGGAGAACTACGACTCCCGGTATGCTTTAGTGCCAATCATGTCTTGAGCTAAACAACTGGGAGGCAGGGAGTTGTGCTAAATACGGCACAGGCTGCGTCCTGGCCAAGTAACATGACCTTTTTCTGAAGGTCGCTGTATTTATAGGGATGCTGATGGCCTTGAGTGGCGGGCACAGGAGAGATTTCTTCTTGCCTTGGCCGTGATCAGCAGTCGTAGCCGTCCCCTGGGCCTTGCAGAGCAGAGAGGCCAGCATCTCAATCTTTGGGCTTATCTGGGCAGCCTCAGACTGGGCCTTGCTTTTCTTGTCTGTAAAATGGGCTGCCAAGACAACAATGTTAGGGGGAAAATGTTATCTGCTGCTGCTTTCCCTGCCAGGCACTTTCTGCATCTCCCAAACTTTCTGATACCATCAGTATTTTGTGTGTGACTTGAGCGATGGAGCCAAATGACAGAGGATCAGCAAGTTAGGGACAACAACGGGCTTCACACATCAAGACTCTGGTGCAGCTGTCTGTCCTGTCTTGTCAAGAATTAATTAATTTCCATGCCACTGCTCCCATAATTGGTGACACACATGCAGAAACAGGACTCGGTGCCTGGTCTTAGGTTATTGTTTTGTGCCTTCAGGTTGTTTCTGGCTGAACGGCGATACTAAGGTGAACCTATCGCGGGGTTTTCTGGGGCTGAGAGTGTGTGACACGCCCAAGATCACCCAGTGGGTTTCCACAACTGAGCAGGGAATCGAACCCTGCTCTCCAGAGTCCTTCAGTGTTTAAACTGCTACTCCATGCTGGCTGTAAAAGACCATACGTAAACTTTAAAAGCTGCGCCACACAGTCTTAAAAGCCCAACACTACTCAGTTTGTAAAAGCCTGAGGGCACAAAATATTTTGACCTGGAAAGAGAACCAGGATAGGGCCAACCTGGCCTGTCTAGGGAGGGAGCACCAAAATCTGGGGGCAGCCACTGAGAAGGCCCTCTCCCTTTGGAAGGCCTCAAAACATCTGGAGGGCTAAGTGATTCCCCACCTTTGCTGCGTGTGTCCTATTTGCCCCACCTTAGATACACCTCTGGCTATTCGCCAGCCCTTTGTGCTTCCCAAGAAATCTTCCCCTGGCTGCTGTCATGCCCCGGAAGGGGGTTGCCATTGTGGCTTGCCAGTGGGAAAGGATTTGGGATGCGATGAAGATGCAACTGGTCTGGGCTCTGCAGGGAAGGAAAAGGAGGGTGCCCTCTGTCCATCAGCAAATGCTTGCTTCTCCTTACCGCTGAGCTGAGACCAGCTACTTCTTCTCCATCTGAATTGCTTTACCTCTTTTCCCCTCCTGCGGATAAACTAACCTCCAGGGTTTGACAGCTGCAAGGGTGGAGGGAGGGCATGGGCAGAATGTTACACCCCGCCTGCTCAGAGTCGGATCTCTGCCAAAGAGAGGGAGGGTAAAGCACGTAGGATGTGAACGCGGGCTGTGTGTAGACACTAATATGAGGCGGCCACGCCTGAGATCCTACACCTTGTGTGTATGTGCCTCCAAGTCACCAATTGACTTATATTGATGTTGCATGAAATAAATCTTTCCATGCAGAGTTAGACATGGATTGTGCGGCACAACCCTTGTGTCGAAGGTCGGCATTGCAAAAGTGAACACATAACCCAAAAAGTCTCGAAGTGTGCATGCGTGTCCATGCACAAAAAGAGAGCATGGTGTAGTGTTTTGAGCTTTGGGCTACAACTCTGGAGACGAGAGTATTAGTAATTCCAATAAGCTCAGTGTACATTTATCTGTAATGGTAGAATAAGACATGGGACACTCATCAGGTTTGTTTTTGCTTTTTATTATAGTTTGTATGGTCAGAGTCCTTTTGGGTTTTAGTTAGCGTAGGAAAGATGCATCTAGTGTAACAGATGAGTATTTTTTAATAATGGGTTTGTCTCATTATTTCTTTGTTTTAGTTTAGTTTAGTTCCAATTTTAGTTACACATTGCACACTTCTGATGTATATTGGGCTCATGTTGTGTGCACTATGCACATCTAATGTGCATCGGACAATCCTGTGGCACATTAGACACTCCTGTGGCACATCCAAATCCCCTTGTGGCACATCAGCCCCCCCCCCAAAAATTATGCATTGGACCCTCCTGTGACACTCCGGCACTTCCTAGCTGGTGCCTGGATTTTCATCCAGCATGCTGCAATGCACATCAGTGTGCATAAAGGCTGTGGCATATCAGTGACTCCACTGCCTACCATTGGCGATGGGTTTCCGCATGTTCTAATGCAATGGCAGCCCCTTGCACTGCTAAGCCACTCAATTCCTTTTTCTGCACAGGTAAGTCACTTGCAAATAAGTCTACTTACAAAGACAGAAATTCCATGCTGAATTCTAGCCCTGGGCCGTAACAGTAGCACACCTCCCCGGGCGGTACATGGAGACTGTGTGATGCAGCCAATGCCACCTCCCCAAAATATAAAACCGACGAGCGTTTCTACCTGGATGCTTTGCACTAGCAGGGCGAGAGAGACTGGGAACCTTGACGGAAGGGATTAGACGGGTAACTAGATTAGAGAGAGAAACTGAGTGAAATTAGGTAGACTGATGATAAGGATCAAGGGAAAGAGAATTAGAGAGAAGAGTATTAGGAATCCAGATCAGGGAGGCTTAGAGGGAAAAGCGCAGGGAGTTCGGGCAAAAAGGGGGAGATTCGTAGTCTGGGAGTAGGAGGTTTGCTTAGCATTAAAGCGGTTTTTCATAGGAAGGATCTGAAATCTCTAGGCAAAGCAGAACAGGAATATGTCTCACCTAGCATTTGCTAGGCTGCTGTGATGTCACGGAATATTTTAATACATTTGGGGAACTGGTCAGCTGAAGACTGTTGATAAATAGTGCAACTTCTGCAAAATGAGTGGAAGTGGAGAAATGCAGGGCCAGGGACAAAAAGGACTAGGTCATATGTGTGAATTGTGCAGACTTCCAAATCTTAGGCTTGTGTATTTTGGGTGCCTGATGTGCGCATAAGCTCCCTCGTACATTCAGTTGTACTTTTTTTTTTGGCCACAGTATATAATACCCAAATACATCTGAAGGTTACAAAAGTGGTGTTATTGTGCACAGTTGAACATCAGTGCACAATGCACCTTTGGCTGTGTAATGTCGCTGTTTTGGAACAAAGTGGCATATCACAAGTGAGAATAATAACTCTTTGTGCCTAAAGTTACGCTATTTCTCTTTCATGCAGGATCTTGGCGCTTGCTGGATTGCAAGTCCCAGCATTCCTAGCCAGTGGCCAATAATCGAACTCGGGTCTCCAGGGTTCCAACGCTTAAACAACTATACCATGGTTTCTTTCTACATAATGCCTCCCCAATAATGTTATAAAGCTACAAAAAGAACTATTCACAATATTAAAACAGTTTAAACCTGCCTCTGGTGGATTCTGGGAACTGTAATTTAAAAGAGCCACTTTCCCAAGCTCTGGGCATTGGCTGAGAACTGAAAGGAAGGAAGAAGTCCCGGCTGAATTCTGAACAGGATGCAGAGTCTCTAAAGATCAGTTATCTTTGAGCGAGGGGAGTGGAGAGGAAAGGAAAAGGCCTCCCTGCTCTTGGAGAATTGTTCTGTTTCCTGCAAAGGAGTGTCCACAATTCGCCAGCCGCACACAACGGGGCTTCCTGCACACCCACTTCCCTGCTGTGCATTGAGCCTCTGTTCTGGATTGACAGTGCCGGTTTACAGCAGCGTTCCTCCAAACCCACAGCTGTGGTGGACCACAACTTCCATCGCTCCTAGACAGCCAAGGGGGGATTGTGGGAACTGTAGTCCAGCATAATGCGAAGGCCCCGGGGTGTTGCCAGTGGGGGCTTGATTGAGGCCATTTCTGCACTACACTGTGATAGTGCTATTGTTCCACTTTCAACCTCCTATGGAATCCTGGGGTTTGCAGTTTAGGGAGGGGCATCTTTGGCCTCAGTAAACTACAAAGCCCAGAATTCCACAGGACGGTGAAAGTGGAATAATAGCAGCGTAACAGTGTAGTGCAGAAACGGCCTTCGAATCCTAAAATCTGTTTTCCGGTCTGGATTGCAAATGGATTTTAACAAGAGGGCTTTTTGTGATGCTTTGCCATTTTTGACCAGCTTGGAAGTTTTTTGTTTTTGCATTAAAAGAGAGCCAGCGTGGTGCAATGATTTAAGCATTGGATGATGACCCTTGGAAACCAGGGCTTGAGGTTTGATTCCCTGCTTATCCTCTGCAGGTATTAGAACTGGGCAGTTCCATGATATGCCCTCTTCTTTCTACCTCCCTGTTCAAATGGAGCAATGCAAAACCCTTCCACCATTTTGTTGCTGAGGCAGATGGCGCTGCACAAGCCCTGGCAGGAGAGGCCTAAAATTAGACGAGAATGTTGCCAGGCAGCCTTCCCAGTTGGTGGCAGGGGAGGGGGACGGTGGGTGGGTGGGTGGGTGGTGATGGAGCCAGAGTGGCACCTGCTTGTCATAATTCAGGCCGTTGGAGCAGCGAAGAGTGGTTGGAAGTGCTTGCTTTATCAAGATGGAGGAGATCTGGCATTGCTGGGGTAGAGCTGTCAAGGAGGGTTAAGAATCTCCTTCACTCTTGCCTGCTCTTGGGGTCTTTGTGTGCCTCTGTTATTTTTATTGGCTGGAATTGTGTTGGGGACGTACGTCTTTATATGTGGACTTCAGTCTTTGGGAATTAGCATTGGGCAGTTCGGCAACATCTGTATCTTAAGATTTAATATTTATTACTTTTAGCGCAGACATGCAAACAAATTGATTTACCACCTACCGGGGGGGAAAGGGAACGAACTATACATAAACAGTATAACTGAATATATATAACTATATATCGATATAGATGTGTGTATAATTGGTATAATTAAGCCCAAAACTAAACTCAGTTGAATTGAACTAAGCTAAGACTCAGGCCATTTCCGCACTACACTGTTATAGTGCTATTATTCCACTTTCAACCTCCTGTGGAATCCTGGGATTTGTAGTTTGCAGAGGGGCATTTAAGATTCTCAGCCAGAGAGTTCTTGGCCCTCAGGAAACTACATACCCCAGAATTCCACAGGATGCTGAAAGTGGAATAATAGCACTATAACAATGTAGTGTGGAAATGGCCTCAGTCATAACAGCAACACCCATTACAGAGAGCCCTTGGTATGGGCTGGGGTTTGGTTCCAGGATTGCTCCTGTGGATACTAAAATTTGTGGGTGCTCAAGTCAGCAGGACACAACAGTGTAGTTAAATGGCATCACTAATATAAAATGGCCAAATCAAAGTCTCCAGGGATTCAGGGAATCATCTTTCTTTCTCAGCTATGCCTAGAAATCCTTGCTCTTGCATAGTGGTTTCCCAGCCAAGAATTAATCCAGCTGGACCCTGCTTAGCTTCCAAAATCAATGCGGAGTCTTCCAGGAGGGTTTTGCTGCCATTGGCTGCCAAGTTGCTTTCCGCTTACGATGATGCTATGAATGAGAGATCTCCGAGGGATCACGATTAAGCACCTTGCTCTTGCAAACTAAGGGCCATGGCTTTACCCAGAGAAATAAGGAGTGAGGTGACTGCACTCTTTAAACATCTCAAGGGCTGTCACAGAAAGCAGGAGGCAAGTTTATTCTCTGGTGCTCCAGAGGACAGAGCCAGGTCTAATGGTTTGAAGTTATGGGAGGGAGGATTCCAAGTGAACATTGAAAGGACATTCTTGATAGTAAGAGTGGTTTGGTAACAGAGTCAGTTGCCTACAGTGGTGGTCTCTTTCTCTGGACATCTTTCAAAAGAAGCTGGACAGCTAGTGCTGGGGATACTCTAGCTGGAATTTCTGCACCGAGCTGAGGTTTGGACTCACCAGTCTATGGGATTCACCCCAGTTCTGTCATTCAACAAATCAGTCCCTCTGTATCGCGTTCCAGCTCTTAACTGCCTCCTAGTTCCACCAGCGTGATTGTTTTTTCCAATGAGTCATGTCATCTCATGATATGGCCAAAGTAGGATAGCCTCGGGTTAGTAATTTTGGCTTCTTGGGAAGGTTTGGGCTTGGTTTGCGCTTGGACCTAATTGTTTGGGGGTTTTTTGGTGGTCCATAATATCCAAGAGAAGTCTCCTCCAGCACCACATTTCAAAGGGGCTGATTCTCCTCCTGTCCCAGGATCCAGGTTTGGTCTCGGCGGCTCCAGAGGGCAGGATGATGTCTGATGCTGAGGCCTAAATCAAATTGCTCATCTAGGCTAGGACAAGCCTGTGGACTAAACTGCTGAGAGTTAGATTAGAACTGGGGTAAATCCCATTGCTATAACAGGTCTACTCTGGTTGTGACTAGCAAGTGGGTTGAGGCTAGGGAGGGGAATGACACCAGCTGTCAAACTGCATCTCCCAGCATTCCTCACCATCTTGGCTAGGAGCTGATGGGAGCTGCAGTCCAGCCACAGCTTATGCCCTGCGGAATTCCCACTCTTGAGTCAGGCCAAGCAGTGGGGTTAAAACTTAGCCAAAAAATGCAAAATGATTTCATTTAGATGTCTGTTGTGCTGTTTGCCTAGGTTTGCCTTAAGGTCATCATATCATGGGGTTTTCTGGGGCTGAGAGGGTGTGACGCAGCCAAGGTCAGGGCCGTCCGGCAGTGGAACATGCTGCCCTGGAGTGTAGTGGAGTCTCCTTCCTTGGAGGTTTTTAAGCAGAGGCTAGATGGCCATCTGTCGGGAATGCTCTGAGGGTATTCCTGCATAGCAGGGGGTTGGACTGGATGGCCCCTGGGGTCTCTTCCAACTCTACATTTCTATGATTCTATAAGGTCACCCAGGGGGTTTCCATGGCTGAGCATTGGATTAAACCCTAGTTTCCAGGGTCATAGTCCATGCTGAAACCTCGGCACTGTCTTTAAAGGAAAGCCTAAACAAGTCTCTTGTTTGGGGAGGATGGGCTTGCAAAGACCCTGAGAAAAGTGGCTGGGTTTTGGACTACAGATCCCAGCATCCCCAGAGAAAATGACTGCCAGTGGAGACAAGAACCCATTTTCTGGATTCGTGCCGGGAGAGTTTGCAATCAAACTTCGAACCCGAGGCGGAGGCGGCGGCGGCGGCGGCGGCGGCGGAGGCATCCTCCTTTCTCAGCCAGTCCCTGGACCGGCAGGCGGGAGGGGGCGCGGCCCAAGCGCGGCCCCTCCCCGCTCATGAATAATGCCCAGCCCCGGGGGGTTTAATAATGCATGAGGGGAGGGGCCGGGGGCGCATTTGCCGGTGCCCCGGAGAGAAGAGCGCAGGGTGCCCCTCCCTGCCTCCGTCCAGGCTTCGTCCGTTTTGCGTTTTGCAAGGAGAGCCTCCTCGCCCCGCAGCCGCCAGGATGTCTCGGCCGCTCTCGGACCACGAGAAGAGGAAGCAGATCAGCGTGCGGGGCTTGGCCGGCGTGGAGAATGTCACCGACCTCAAGAAGAACTTCAACCGCCACCTCCACTTCACGCTGGTCAAGGACCGCAACGTGGCCACCACGCGCGACTACTACTTCGCCCTCGCCCACACCGTCCGCGACCACCTGGTCGGCCGCTGGATCCGCACCCAGCAGTACTACTACGAGAAGGACCCCAAGGTGAGGGGGGCTTGGGGGGAGGGGGAGCCCGGGAGCCCCCGCCCAGCCCGACCCGGCCGGGGACTCGATCCCTTCCCGTGCGCATCGCCTGCCGCATTCTGGAAGGACGGCGATCGCGCTTCTGTCGCGAGCCTTTGCTCCCCCCGGCCCAGCGCTTCTGTTGAGGGTCCTGAGAATTAACCTCTTCCTCCCACAAGAGGCGTATATTGGTTCTTTAATCGGAGGGAGAGGCCCCTGGACTTTTCTTGGGAAGGAGGGGGGCTCACATCTGGGAAAACAATTCTTGCAGTGACAGAGGGTTGGCCTAGATGACCACAGGAGTGCCCCCAAATTGTGAATTCAGGGCTTCCTGCTCAGTCCTGTCTTATTCTGGACCAAAGAGCTCATTCCAGCCTGGGCTAGCCCTCCCCAGGGGATGGCAAGTCACAAGGGACGATAGTTCTTTCTAGAATTGCAAAGTGGGGGACTCTACTTGGATGCGATCCCCATACAGCTCAATGGGACTTACTTCTTGGTAACTCTGAAGAGAAATGCAAATGGTAGTGGGCCTACCAGCAGTATGAGCCCTGAATATTTTGTTGTTATGATTCCCAAGATATTTTGGCCTGTCAGCAAAATCCCAGAAGCCACTCTTCCTCCACCTTGGCAGATAGCAAGAATAATTGTGGATGCTCTTTCATGATACCCCAAATCTGCTGCCTGAGGGGGTCCGCTTAATGCTAGGGCCGGCCATGACT
This sequence comes from Iguana delicatissima, assembly GCA_948472985.1. Taxonomy (NCBI): domain Eukaryota; kingdom Metazoa; phylum Chordata; class Lepidosauria; order Squamata; family Iguanidae; genus Iguana; species Iguana delicatissima. The sequence continues at coordinate 103,959 of CAOKZL010000714.1, read as the reverse complement.
CTCAACCCTACCGGGCCCTGACTCTCTCCCTCTGCTTCTTCCCTTACCTCTGCAATTTTTGATTATGAGTGACCGAGAGCATGCACAAAATTCTCCCTCCAGAGGACTAGAAACTTGCCTTGAGTGTTGGGGTACTAGAAGAACAAGGTTTGTGCAGACATGGAGGCTGCCAGTCCTTGTCCCTGCAGGAGGGGAGGGGAAGAGATCAGAGCCTCAGTCAAGGGATATTAATAGCTGCTCGAGATGCCACAGTGCATGCCGGGAGGCGGCCGCTCCAAGAACCAGCATGGGCGGCCAAAGGTAGAATATCCCCCCCAAGAATCCTTCAACCCCCCTTTCTGTATTTAGGAGGGTACCAAGAAGGGGAAAATTCCCGGTGATGCAAGCAGGCAGAAATCAGCTGCTAAGATCAAGGGAAGGCCAATTCCAAAGCAGTGCAAGCATGCAATGTATTTATTAGAGGATCTAAAATGGTACTTCTGGGGCTACCAGCATCCCATAGGGTTTCAGAACCCTATAGGGGGATAAGGGACTATGTAGACACAGACACAAATAACCCAGTGGCCGAGAATCTCTGTTGCATGCAAAATGTCTTAGAGTCAATCCCTAGAATGCCTGATTTTTTTTTTCAAAAGCAAAAATGATTCCGTAATAATAAACAAATAGGAAGGAGAAATCTTGAGTGAACTTGGGGAAGTGGCTTTGGATACTGCAGCTCCCCTAATCCCCCAGCCCAGGGTTGTAATCTGAAGCAGCATTTTTTTCCAAGTTCAGCAGAGATTTCTTCTCCAGGGCCCCTGGCTGTGGATTCTGGGAGGTGCGATCCAAAACAGCCCCTTTTCCAAGTGTGTTGGGAACATCCTGCTGCCAGTCTGGAGTCTAGGGGATTCTGGGAGCTGTAGTCTAAAAAAACAGCCACTTTTCCCAAGTGTGGGGTCTTTGCAAACTCACCATCCCCAGATAACTGATGATGGGAAAAGTGCACTAGGGTTCCTGAAAAGCTGATGAGAACAGACAATATTGGGCATCAAATGAAGCAACTTCCTGTGTACACAAACCATGCAGCCATCTGCTCTCTGCATTTATTGCTTTCTTTCATTCCCTATCCAAACACATTCCTGTTCAGTCCCCAACATGCAAGAGCAAGTTTTAAATATAAGCCTGGAGTCTTCTGGTGTCATACAATCCCTTCTGCTGGGCTGTTAGATTGACCCTTATTTCCAAAGCGATTGTGTGCCAGTCTGTGGCAGAAAGGGGAAAAAAGCAAAAGCAACCACTAAGAGTCCTGTTGTGCCCTGAAGATGCATGCATTTATGATTGCCTGAGCGTTCGGCGGGCAGTACATGCCATCATAAAAACAGTTAAATCTTTCAGGAGAGGCACCTTCGAAGAGACAGCCGATAGCTGCGCCGCGGCTTCCCTTTTCTCTTTTAAATTTAGACTGACATTTGCGGTGAACTTTTGCCTTTTAATTTCGGAATAGGCCTGTGTCAGCAGGCACCGGGGCTCGGATGGGGAGAGGATACCAGATACGGCTGGCAATGGAGCTCCCAAGATGGGCTGCGAGCTCTCTCTCTCTCTGTTGGTCCGCGAAAGGTCAACTGGCCAAGGAAGAAGAAGCTGTGGACCTTTCTGGGGTGGGGGTTGAGAAAGGAGAAGCAACCAAACCCATCATTTCTTTCCCTCCCTCTCCACCTCTGCAACAGTTCCCCCTTCTGCCAGTAAGAGGATATGGGGGAAAAATAGGCCGGAGGCTGGGTTTGTTTTGCAAAGTTGTGCCAGGGTACGAAGCCTTGAAATGTGCAAAATGCAAACAAGGAAAGCAGGGCCTCTGAGCATGAGCAGAATGCCAACCCCCCCCCTTAGGGCAAAGAGGGATGGTGCCACCCAGAAGACAGGGAAAATGTAGCCTGTAAGTTGTATGTGCCCCTCAAGCAAACTGACCTGAGCACAGTGGGGTTGTGGCTGGCTGAGACCCCCAAGCGGTACTTTGTTATGATGCCTCGGATCTGTCTGAGAGCCAGGAGGTTGTTGTGGTTAGAAGACCTGGGTTCAAATCCCCCTGTCACAAAGCTCACTGGGTTCTCTTGAACCTGTCAGTGTCTTTCTTGGGCTAACCCCTTCACAGCATTGTTGTGTGGAAACTATACAGGATGATAATCAGGTATGCTCTTTTTGTGGAGCTAAGGTATGAATATAACAAAAGACTCCGACAAGCGGGGCCTGCAACAAAATGTGGCAGCGTGAAGAGCTTCTCTTCGGGGTGCCAGCTAGCCAAGACATTCCATTACATACACACGTCTGTTTCGCGTTCCTGCATTCTCTGCCCAAGCAATGGGCTCAGCATTCATAGGGTTGTTTTGGAATCCTCTCCTGTTTTTAAATTTACACATTTAATTATACGATTCAGTTTTGGAACTATTGGACTTGGGGGGGGGGCAAATCTTTCGGGATAGCCGTTGAGAAGCTAATGCCATGCCAAAACCTGCTGCAGAAATAATTTTAAAAAAATATAGCGCATTGATCAGGCGATAATGATCTGCAGTTAATGCGCTGAGCTTTAGCGAATGCATAGAATGTGTAGCAAGTATCGTCGCTAGGGCTGGTGCCTGTCATCTCACGGACCTCCTCTTGTACCAGAACGAAACAGGCTAAAGTAATCTAAAATTTGACAAAAATCAGCAACTGTAAAAAAACCAGCAGCAGCAAAAACAAGCTGCGCATCACTATAGCGCATGTGGATGAAGCCACATGACTTGAAGCATCCTTGCGATTGGGTAATAGCGACAGCTCTAACCGGAGCACATGTGCATTAGAAGGTTCAAAAAGCAAATCGGTATAGAGTTTTAGCCTTATAGGTATATTGGTACAATACATGCAAGCAGGGCTTTCAAAAAATGTTTCTGCAGTTATATTTAAACGCAGGGGAATTTTTATTAAAAAAATAACACGTTTCTATTGGCACACTGCACAACTTTTTATAGGCAGTCATTTTGATGTCACCCCCCCCCTTTTTTAAAATTTTAAACCTTGCCAAACAGCAAAGTCTTTCAATAACTTAAGTCAGTATATCTACAGATTCTAATGTACTTGTAAAAAAAATAAATAAATCACTAAATCATCAGCAAAAGCCTGTAGCTTAAAAATTTGTTTCTTTATGGTCACGCCTTTTATCTTTTCTTTTCTTTTGGATGTCACTTTGAGCACAGCCCTATACAGGTCTACTCTGAAGTAAACCCTATTGCATTCAGTAGGGTGGATGCTGTAGTACTCCAAAAGCCAAAAGCTGTGACTTCAGCTTTTTTTTGACTCCAGTTTCCATCATCCACAGTCAACATGGAGGATGGTGCAGGATAATAGGACTTTTAGTCAAAAAGACTGGGAGGACATTGGATTGGAGAAAGCTGCCTTCATGTTGGCTTTGGGACGAAAGGCCAAGTAATTTGATCCACCTCCCAAAATACTCACAGATCAAGATACTCTTGCAAATGAAAACAACAACATTTACTAGCATCCCCTGCTTTTCCAAACAGACTTATTATTAGATAGGAGGCAGCTATTCTTAAATAAGAAATTATTTCAAATGCGTGCCATTGGAGAACCATCATTGCACGAACTTTACAGTGCAATGCTAAATTTACAATACTGCCGTGGTCTGATTTATCTCCGCAGATCCTTTTTCCCAAGATCTCGCATTGCTTTGCTGCCTGCTCACCTCGAGGTGGCCCTTGCTCACCTTAGGTGAGCAGGTGCCTAGCCTAAAGCAGGTGAAGAGATGGGTGGGACTTTTAGGTCAAAAGGGGTCATCCCTGAATACTTCCAAACGTTAGAAGAGTGAATGAGTCTACAGTTTTGCATGATGATAACAGTCATTATTATTTTAACCAAAAAAAAAAAAAGTGATATTTCAGTTTCTGGAAGTTTTCAGGAAAGTTGTTCTTGCTGTGGTGTGCCTTCAGATTATTTCTGATTTATGGCGACCTTAAGGCAAACTTGTTGCAGGGATTTCTTGGCAAGCTTTGGCCAGAGAGTGTGACGGATCGCCTTTCCAGGCCAGCCCCACAATTCCAGCCCCGGGTTCCGATCACTCACCTTGCCCCTTTTCCATTGCTTAATCCCTTCCCAGATTTGAGTATTTGGGCTTCGAGGTGACCCTCTATTGTGGACCAGTGGCTGTGTTGTCTTGGTGAGTTTGGGGTGGTAAGTGTGACTAGGCCCTCCATCAAACTTAGGACCTTTCCGCACTACACTGTTCTAGTGCTATTATTCCACTTTCAGCATCCTGTGGAATTCTGGGCTTTGTAGTTTCCTGAGGCCAAAGAGCTCTCTGGCTGAGATTTCCAAAGTCCCTCCCCTAAACTGCAAACCCCAGGATTCCATAGGAGGTTGAAAGTGAAATAATAGCACTAGAACAAGGTAGTATAGAAAGGCCTTGGGACACTTTAAAAGCAATTGAGAAAGTGGAATAGCAGAGGAGTAATGTGAATTGTCGCTGGCAATTGGGACAGTTGGAGGTTATACATCGGTGGTAAAAAACAGGACTCCAGACCACTCAAAGTTGTCCACCTTTGCACGGCTCCGTCTCCGGTGTGAAGGACAAATAAAATCTTCCCTTCCTTTTGGGGTTGTTTTCCAACTCTTTCTCCCTTTCCTTTCTCGCAGCGTATCTATTACCTCTCCCTGGAATTCTACATGGGCCGAACTCTGCAGAACACCATGGTCAACTTGGCCCTCCAGAACGCCTGCGATGAAGCCACTTACCAGGTTTGAGACCAGTTTTGGGGTTTCATTTTGGACAGAGTTGGGGGGCAGCTGATGAGATGGGGAAAGGAGGACAGGGAAGAGAGGAGTGTGGCCGTGGAGGTGGGCTTTTGGGGGCAGAAGGCAGGATCCCCACTCAGCAGAGCGCAAGGTCTGGATCTGTTATTTTTTTCCTTCTCCCTGCTAAGGAAATCCCATTTACCTCCCCGACCTTCGTCTCCTCTTTTCTGACCCCTCTCTCTTCTTGTCCAACAGCTAGGCCTGGATATGGAGGAACTTCAAGAGATTGAGGAAGATGCCGGCTTGGGCAACGGAGGTTTGGGGCGCCTGGCCGGTGAGTCTAAAGGAGATGGGGCCACAGCTCAGTGGCAGGGCACCTGCTTTGTACATAGAGTGGCCCATGTTTAGTGTCTGGCATGGTATTTAAAATGTGCTCAATGGGTGGTTTTATTTCTTTCTTTTATCTTATCTTTTGTTATTTTATTTTTATTATTTTTTTATTTTGAAACAAGCACAATGCATTCTGTCTTTGGGTGTACGATGGGCCTCCTATATGCCCCCCACATATTTGCTAGGGGGTTTGGTTCCAAGACCAAAGATCTACCTTTTCTTCGATGCTCTTAAGGTGACATCCATGGCTCCTGTATTCCTTCCCGTTTTTCCAGTACTATGGAAAGTTGAGCTAAAATCTCCAGTTAAGCCTTTCTTTTAGCTTAACGCACCTCACAGGATGTTGCATAGTAAACACTGACATATGTTATTGGTTATGTTTATATCCTGCATTTTTTGCAACAAGCTCAAGAAGGCATGCATGGTACAACAGCCTTGCGAGGTAGGTCAGGGAAAGAGCGAGAGAGAGAGAGAGAAAGAATATCTCAAGGTCACTCAGTGAGTTTCTTGGTTCAGTGAGGACAAGAATCTTGAACTGTCCAGAGTCTGAGGGCCTTTCCACACGACACTGTTATAGTGCTATCATTCCACTTTCAACCTCCTGTGGAATTCTGGGATTTGTAGTTTCCTGGGTCAGCGAACTCTCTGGTTGAAAATTCTAAAGGCCCCTCCCTAAAGTGCAAACCCCAGGATTCCATAGAAGGTTGAAAGTGGAATAATAGCCCTGTAAGTGGAGTGCGGAAAGGCCCCAACTCTCTAATCACTATGTTTTGACAGCCAACAAAGTCTCCCCCTTTTGTTCTGGTCTGTTTCCAACAACATTTGTTCCTTGCTTCTTGCAGCTTGCTTCCTGGACTCGATGGCCACCCTGGGCTTGGCCGCCTACGGCTACGGGATCCGCTATGAATTTGGCATCTTCAACCAGAAGATCTGCGGCGGCTGGCAGGTGGAGGAGGCAGACGACTGGCTGCGTTACGGCAACCCCTGGGAGAAAGCCCGCCCCGAGTACATGATCCCCGTGCATTTCTATGGGCGCGTTGACCACAGCCAGGATGGGGCGAAATGGGTTGACACCCAGGTAAGCGAGACCCTCGATTAAGCGGTCAATATGGCAGCAACATACCTGGTTAATCCTCTGCCATCCCACTTTCTTAGCTGCTTTTAAAATGTCCCAGTTTCTCTCTCTCCTCCTCCCATTTTCTTCTTTTACGGTCAGCTTAGTTAAGTTGCTGCAAACTGGCTTCAAATTGCAAAGGTCATTTTCGCTCAGCTAGCTCAGTAATTCAAAGGAAAGGGTGAAACCTTGCCTTTCCTGGTAGGTTCATTTAGTTCCCCCTTCTTTTTAAAGGCTTTCCAAACTCAGTAATACACACCAAGGCTTCTTTGCTTCAAATACAAGGCAGCAAGAACACGATGCTCAAAGGAGAATCAAGCTGAAGTAGAAATGGGATGAGAAACTGGGGAGAAAAGATGGGGAAGAGAAAGAGATGAGAGTTCAGCCCAGTCCAGAGGGAGGAAATCTGGCAGGAGAGAAGGCCAGTGGGGTTATAACGTTTGGTAGAGCATCCCCCAAATTTAGGAGTTAGTACTGTTGCATGTAGGGATGCAATAGCATGTAGGGTATCCTGGACGGCTCAAGTTGCTCCAGTTTCTTTTCCAAAGTTAGAAGGAGCCATCTGAAGCCCTCCACCTATTTGTTGGATTGGGCTCAGGACTTTGGACAGTTCCCTTAAAGTTTGGACTAGAGCCCGGAGTGGATTCACATCCTCAACGGACTTCCCCGAAGGGAAGTCTTCTTGCTCTCCATGGGGCAGGATTTGCTGCCAAGTCAGTGTCACGAGGCCTCTGTCCCACCGGTGGATTTCTCCACCCTTTTTTGCCTCGCAGGTGGTCCTCGCCCTGCCGTACGACACACCCGTCCCCGGATACCGCAACAACACCGTCAACACCATGCGGCTGTGGTCTGCCCGGGCTCCCAACGAGTTCAACCTGAAGGACTGTAAGTGGGCCAGATCCCCTTCCTGCTGGGTGGTGCTTGTACGTGAGACCCAACCGAAGATCACACTGCGCTGCTGTTCCGCTTTAATTGCTGCGACAACACCCGGTGGAATTCTGGGGCTTGTAGTTTCGGGAGGTCCAAGAGCTTTCTGGCTGAGAATATTTGGGGAAGGCCATCTACACTCCTTAGGGATCTTTTTTTGGCTACTTCAGAGCAAAAATTGCAAAATTTGCAAGGGAAAAAAAGCATTTTTTGTTTGACGTCGAGGACCCCGGAAGCTACTAAAATGACTCCGGGTGGGGTGGCATGAAGCCCACATCTTGCACTGCAATAGATAGATAGACAGAAATTCTTTCTATGGCAATTCTCCTTGCATTAATTGTATCCACCAGTTGCTTTCTCTCCTTCTTTCCTATTTCAGTTAACGTTGGTGGCTACATCCAGGCCGTCCTCGACAGAAACCTGGCAGAGAATATCTCCCGTGTGCTCTACCCCAACGACAACGTAGGTTTTCCTTTTCTCACTCTTTTGGCTTCCCTTCTCCTTCAACTTTTCCTTGTGTCCGAGGAAGGACAGACCCAGTTCTCGTTCCAATTCTTGATGGCAAGACGAGTCTCCGGCTTCTTCCAGCCTTTCACCTTCTCCATGCCTTGCTCTGTGACTCCCATCATCCCCAGCCAACGGGCCCTTGAACTCTGATGGGGTTTTGTTCCAGGACCCCCTCCCTGGACACCAAAATTTGTGGGTATTCAAGTCCCACTGTGTACAATGGTGTAGTAAAATGGTGTCCCATATATAAAATGGCAAAATCAAAGTTTGCTTTTTTGGAATTTTTATTTTTGAATATTTTTAAGCTGGGGTTGGTTGAATGCTTGGATATAGAATTCACAGATATGGATGATTAACCTAGCTTTAAGGGTGGGGGGAACACATTTGGCTTGTTAAAATGGTGTCCAGTATATAAAATGGCAAAATCAAAGTTTGCTCTTTTGGAATTTTTATTTTTGAACATTTTTAAGCTGGGGTTGGTTGAATACCTGGATTTTATTTATTTATTTTTTGAAGAACGCCGTCTGGAATATGCGGCACCTTAGCAGAGCTAGGAAATGGCCCCTTTTGGACCACAAGCCCCATGATCCCCAGCTGTTGCAGGGACTGTGGGAGCTGGAGTCTAAATGGGTCTCGTTTTAAAACCTGGTGTTTGATGCATGCTGCAAGGCCTGTCTTGCTGCCTTGAACTTCATGCTAGCATCTCTCCTCCTCTGTCTCCTTGCAGTTCTTTGAGGGCAAGGAGCTCCGTCTCAAGCAAGAGTACTTTGTCGTGGCCGCCACCCTTCAGGACATCATCCGCCGCTTCAAATCCTCCAAGTTTGGCAGCCGGGATCCCGTCCGCACCTCCTTCGATGCCTTCCCAGACAAGGTAAATAAATGACTTCCGTCGGGTGCGCCCAGTGGAGCAGCAGATTGGCTGAGACAAGATTGGGCATCCCTTATCCAAAAATCTGGCATGCTTTAAAATTTGAAACTTTTGAAAAGTAGAGCCCAATTGTCTTCCTGTAGGGAACAGGAAGGTCACTTGAGAGCCAAGCAGGACTCCGTAATTTCTTCTTGTTCCCCACAGGGAAAAGGCAAGAGCGGAAGAACTGAAAGAACAGTACAGTAGCCAAAAATATTTTATAAAATTACCTTTAGGCTGTGTGTCTAAGGTGTACGCGAAAAATGGAATGGATTTCATGTTTAAACCTGGGTCCCATCTGGGTTTGGGCATTATGGCTAGCCATTGTTTAAACAACTCAGAGCTTGTAAGCCCTTTGTAAATCGTGGTTTTGGACCGTGAGTTAACAAATTATGGCTTGGGAGGCAATTTGGGTCCCTACAAACCAGGTTTGGTCAAACCAGACCTGATGTATAAATGCATGCATCGTTGTGCCTCTTGAGGAAGTCTCCTGCTTGGTGCATCTCAGTTTTCCCACCTGTAAAATGGGAAATGTGGTGGTCAGAGGGGATTTTGGAAGGAGAACTCTCCCAGCTGTGCAGGTCTGGTTTTATTTCTTTCCTTTTTTTAGTTATACCTTTTATTAACAAAAGAAAACAAAATCAGAAACAAGAAAAAGATTTAAAAAAAGGTCATAGTATTTAAAAACAAAGTACATGTCTTCTTTTTACATCAGTCATTTCTATGGTAATATAATATATATATACCTGCTAACCCTCAATTCCATTTTTTAGCGCTTTCCCCAAATTATCCCCTCTTAATGTTTTGTTCATTACCCCATTTTTTTTGGTCACTATTCTTTTCTTACCCTTTATACATACTAACTTTTAACCATTTTCTATTTTATTCTCTGTAATTTACAATTTTTATCTATTTATTTCCCACTTTCCATTTTTCTTATCTATTTTACATTGTATCTCTTTATGTTTAATCCAATTAGGGCATTTCTGCACTGCACGGTTATAGTGCTATTATTCCACTTTCAAAATCCTATGGAATCCTGGGGTTTGCAATTTAGGGAGGGGCATCTTTGGCCTCAGGAATCTGCAAACCCCAGAATTCCACGGGAGGTTGAAAGTGGAATAATAGCACTATAACCCGTGTAGTGCGGAAATGGCCTTAGTCACTGGTTGCCATTCTCTATCAAATTGTTGAGTGGTCTTTTCTTTGTGCAGGGTGGAAAGTTCTTCTGATTCCTCCATGTCCCTAGCTTTAATTTTCCATTCTGACACTTCCCTTCAACCTGCTTTTCAATATTTCTTGCTTTCTCCAGGTTGCCATCCAGCTCAATGACACTCATCCATCGCTGGCCATCCCAGAGCTCATGAGAGTCTTGGTGGACATTGAGAAACTTGACTGGGACAAGGTGAGGCCGTGCATGGTTTTAAAACATGCTCCAAAACATTTCCATCATACCCTGGAACTTGGATATTGCCTCGGTGGAAGCCGGGGATGGCTTTGTGAAATAATCACCAGCACCGAAAACGGATGGCAATCGAGTTCTTCATACACTGGAGAGCAAAGTTCCCAGTGACAGATTTCGGCTAGCTGCCTTCCGTACTATTCCTAGTAAAAAAAATCCACATTTCAGAGTGCTGGTTATGATCTATAAAGCCTTAGATCAGCGGTTCTCAACCTGTGGGTCCCCAGATGTTTGTGGACTTCAGCCCCCAGAAGCCCTGAGCATTGACCACAATGGCTGGGGCTTCTGGGAGCTGAAGTCCACAAACATCTGGGGACCCACAGGTTGAGAACCACTGCCTTAGATGGTTTAGGTCCAGGCAATTTGACAGACTGTATCTCCCAATATAAGCTTATTTTAGCATGAACTTTCATGGCTATAAATAATACAGTGCAATATCGTTTGTTGCGGCCAATGGCCATATCCAAAAAGGAACAACACATACACAGGTAAATTATACATTATGCAACGACATTACATAAAAAGCAAAAAAATTAAATGTAAATATGTAAATATGAATCTAAATATGAACCATAAATATATAATGTACCAATTTTATATTGTAAAATATAGAATGGGGACAGTAAAAACATATGCCAGTAGAGAAAATAACAGAGACATGAACTTCAACATTTGATTTAACCTTTTCTTGGTGCATTTAGACTGCATTTAGACTGCAGCAGCACAAAATATCAAACAACATGATATAAATAAATAATAATACATAATAATAAACAATACATCTTTTATTTGTTCTCCGCCTCTGCCCAAGGCTCAAGATGGGGGTAAAAGCATAGATGCAATTAAAAGCAGATTGGGACTAAAATATCCTAAAACGCAAAACCATTTAAGATACACATCTATCCTAATCAAAATATATCAGAATTCAAAGCACAATTCAAAGTGCAATTAAAAAGTATACTTAAAAATAGGCTGGGTAGGCCTGCCGGAAGAGATAGATCTTTTTGAATTTGGAGAGCGTATTTTGCTGTCGAATCTTTTCTGGCAGGTCATTCCAGCGTCTGACGAGAAAGTCCTTTAGATATAAACTCACTTCTTTGGATGTAGTACTGGATCTGTGGTACTGGATGTCCAGTCATTTCTAGGTATTTTCTGTTTTGAAACTCCCCTTCCCAAATTCTGTGTCTGTCCAATTTGTAGCAGCTGCTGCGGTTGGAACTTTGACCCCATCCAAGTTTTCCACCCCCTGGTGTAGAAAATACTGAGCTTAGATGGATAAGCTTGGTTCCAAACCAGCTTGGTTCATTCTTATCTAAGCCAGCCTTTTCTCCCAGTATCTTGGGGACTAGAATCTCCGTTTTGGATTCCTGTTGCAAGAACGGAGAGTCCAACATTAGGAAAAACTTCTTGGCTGTAATTGCTGTTTGACAATGGAATAGATTGTTTTGGTGTTTTTTTTTTGGAATAATTTTTATTAACATTTCAACAAATAAAAAATTGCATGTTATATAAAGTACAATTATATCATCCGTTGCAGCTTATCAAGTGGCATCGTTCTTCCGTCGCTTCTTTATCAGAGCATATAATTATTCATTCTTGTCACATAAATAAGTAACTCTATTAAAGTAAAAAAGACAATATTATATAAGATTTTCCCATATTGTTTTTGAAGGCAATGGAATTTCCAGATTTAAAAGTTTCCAAACAGAGGTTCAAGAGGGCTTCAGCTGTGTATTCCTGCTTCTCAGGGGGTTGGACTAGATGGCCTTTGTGAGCCCTTACAACTCGAAGGCCATTTCCCACCACACTGTTATAGTGCTATTATTCCACCTTCAACCTCCTATGGAATTCTGTGTAGTTTCCTGAGGCCAAGAAAACTCTCTGGCTGAGAATCCTAAATGCCCCTCCCTAAACTGCAAACCCCAGGGTTCCCTGGGAGGTTGAAAGTGGAATGATAGCACTATAACAAGGTGGTGTGGAAATGGCCTGAGCTTCTGTGCCTCAGGAGTAAGGCCATGTGCCAGGCATGCAGACGGTCCCAGGCGTTTCCAGGCAGGGGTGGTGAAAAGTCTGCTGTCTCACGCTCTGTGTTTGCAACGCCACGAGCCAAGAAGATGGACCCACTTCTCCATTTCTGCCTTCTAGGCCTGGGATGTCACTGTGAGGACTTGTGCCTACACCAACCACACGGTGCTCCCTGAAGCCCTGGAGCGCTGGCCCGTCCACCTCTTTGAGACCCTCCTGCCACGCCACCTGGAAATCATTTATGAGATCAACCAGCGCTTCTTGGACGTGAGTGCGAAACCCTGGTGGGATGGGGCCGGTCACAGAGGAATGGAGTGGAAGAGGTTGGGTGAGCTTTCCTAGTTTTGTCTGGGATCAACCCGGCCAAGGAACTGTGCTTGGAATCCCTAGTCTGTGAACTGTCCAAATGGGGACTGCTAGCACTTCTATACATCCGCTCAGTCCGTGCCTGGGTTAAGTCAGACCTGCTGTGGGCTAGGATTGCCAGAGTAAAAACCAAAGAGGGCTCCCATCCATTGAATGCAGTGGAGGGGAACTCTGAGAGTCTGGAGGGACACATTAGCCCTCTAGGAGATTTTGGGGAGCTGCACTCCACCTCCCCACTGCAACCCCCCAAAGTATGTGGACCCCAAATGCCCCTCTAGGGGCATTTTGACATCTCTTTAGCCCCTCTGGGCCATTTTAGCCTAGGAGAGGCCTTTTTTTCAAAAACGGAAAGTGACCACCAGTGTTAATTTGTGATTTGAAAAAGACCCTTCACCCGGGCAGTGGCCCAAGTCTTGGGCAGAGACTGAAATCTCAGCTCTGTTGCACCCCTAAGCAGGCATGGAGCTGCAGGGAAAATCCGAAATCAACCAGGGAGGAATCCACAATAGGATTGGGCACTGCAGGCAGAGGTGGGGTTGGCTGAACAAGGGGAAGGATTGTTACTGAATGGCTCTTTTGGGGGGAATCTGTCTCTGTGTCCCCACAGAAAGTCTATGCCAAGTTCCCAGGGGACCTTGACCGATTGCGCCGCATGTCCATGGTGGAGGAAGGCAGTGTCAAGAGGATCAACATGGCCCATCTCTGCATCGTGGGCTCTCACGCTGTCAACGGAGTGGCCCGTATCCACTCGGAGATCCTGAAGGCCACCGTGTAGGTATTTGGCCCTGTAGCACCAGACAGCCTCTGCCCTCACCTCCAGCATCCCGTTCTTTAGCTTGCTTGGGAAGCTTGGTCATATTCCTCTGGTGCCCTTTTCAACATATATGGCCCACCTCAAATGTGGCTTGCAGTGGGTCAAAATTGCCCCACCAGAATTTGCCCACTGGGATGCTGTGATGTTTGGAGGCTGCCGATGGCTTCCGTGTCAGGGTTGTGCTAAATCCACCCTGGGTTTTCTTTGAGACTTTAAAGGAACTCTCCAGGGTGCGGAACTCTAGTCCCCAAAGACGGTCAGGACCTTGGAGAGCTCTTTAAAATCCTGGAATGGATTTATCACACCCTTGACGTGGAAGTCTCTGGCTACCTTGGTAAAAACTGAACACGGCTCTTCTGCACTAAAAAATTCATGACCCTTCCTTCCATCACTGCCCCCCAAATTCTTTTCAACCCCATCCCAAAATCAAACTTCATTTTGTTTTTAAAAGACTATTCTGATGTTTTGTTTTGTTCTCCCCATCCCACTCCTTCTGCTGCCAGATTCTCTCCCGTCACTCCTTTTCTCTTTTCATTCTTTCTTCTTTCTTCTTGCAACCGCCTCCCCTTCCCCTCCCTGCCTTCTCCAGATTTAAAGACTTCTACGAGTTTGAGCCCCACAAGTTCCAGAACAAAACCAACGGCATCACCCCGCGGCGTTGGCTGGTTTTGTGCAACCCAGGGCTGGCTGAGATCATTGCGGAGGTGAGATCATGGTGGGGAAAAAGAGCGCTGGGAATTCTTGAGCAACAAGTTTCCTCTTTGGACTACAGCTCCCAGAATCCCCTAGCCAAGTTAGCTTTTATTGTGACTTTCTCCTAACCGCCCCAAATTCCTCCATTTTCTTTCTCTAGCGCATTGGTGAGGACTACATCTCTGACTTGGATCAGTTGAGGAAGCTTCTCAACTATGTGGAAGATGAAGGCTTCATCCGGGACGTGGCAAAAGTCAAGCAGGTAAGGGGCAGGGGTGTTGCAGAGCCAACAATCCACTGCTCAAGATGAAACCAGACTTCATTTGCGGTCAAATGGGTCACTTGAAAACTGAAGGGAGCAGGTGGTGATGAGTGACGGAAGAGGGTGTTGGAAAAGAGAGCAAGAAGGGGTGCCAGGGGGAGAGAAAAGGGACTGGTAGAGCTGGCAGGAGGGTGAAGGAGAGAGAATGAGATGGCATGGGGGCAAGGGAGAGGATGGCAAGGGGTGTGTGTGTGTGTGTGTGTGAGACAGAGAGAGAGAGAGAGAGAGAGAAAGGAGTGAGAGAGACGGAGGAGCAGAGGGAGAGGGAAAAGTTGGTGGCATGAATGAGAGAGATGGAATGGCGAGACAGGAGAATAAGCAAGGATGGTAGAGAAGGAATGTCAGTGTGAAAGGTTAGCAGAGAGTGAATTAAAGAGAGAAGGAAAGAAGGAGAGAAGGAAGAAAGGAAGGAAGAAGGCAGGCAGGCAGGAGCACTGCCAGAGGGAAAAGTTTAATTAGTGTCTTAACTTTTGTATGTCGCAGTTTTTTAACTACTTGTTCTTTTTTAAAGTTGTAAGCCATTTTGAGTCTGGATATAAATAAAGATAATAATAATAATAAAAGTTGGCAGAATGGAACTCGTAGAGAAGGAGAATGGCACAGAGGGGAGAGACACAGGAAATGTGTGTGCGTGTGCGTGGGTGTTGATAGAGAGAGTGCCAGCAGCGGAAACGGCCTGGGCCCATAACCTGACAGAGTGTGTGTGTGCAATGGTTAAAGGTTCTGATTACGGAGCAAGGACCCCAATGGTTTGGAGAAACAAACTAAAGGCTTTGTTATGGGAGCTCCATTCTAAGATAGGAAAGTTACTCAGGGTGCTGATCTAATTCAGCTTCGTTGGGAAGAGCTGAGAGAGAAGAGAAGAGGCGCAATAGCATGCTGGAAATACCCCTCCCCGTCTCTTCTAGATGTTGTTTGGGAGTATTTGGGCAAAGATGGCTGGGTGTGGGGGTGCGGCCCTCCAAGTCCCCTTGGAGGGGCTAATGTGCCAATGCAATACAATACAAGTGTACCTTTTGCTTCTATCTCGCTCCCCCACCTCACCCCTGCTTCCCTCTTCTCATCCCATAGGAGAATAAGCTGAAGTTTTCAGCCTACCTGGAGAAAGAGTACAAAGTGAAGATCAACCCCAACTCCCTGTTTGACATTCAGGTGAAGAGGATCCATGAGTATAAACGGCAGCTGCTCAACTGCCTCCACGTCATCACCCTTTACAACCGTGAGTGTCTCCCACCTGCGAGGCTTTTTAAATCCAGTCGTCTGCCCTTTCCCTCTCCCTTCACCCCCCTGCCAGTGGGGGGCTGCAGTGCAGACCACCGTAGAGTCTTGCTCTCCCACCCATTCTTTAGTTAACAGTCTTGGGGTTGGCAACTGGCAGTCTCAGAGCAGAATCTGGCCCCCAGAGTTGCTTTGATGGGTGAGAATTTTATATGTGTAAAAACTCACCAGCCCATTGGTTACTGCGTTATTTGTATTACGATAGTTAATAGGGTCAGGGAGGCATGGAGGGGATTTGACTTTTTCCTTCCGTGCTGGAATTTATGGAGAAATCTCTCTTCCAAAGCTTTTCTTTGGAGCAGGAGTCCTGTATATTTTGACTCTCTGTCCCTCCCATTTTCCTAAGCTGAAATAGAACCAAGGATAGGGAAAACAAATATTTCTTCTTGCTCCCTGCCTGCTGCAGAGATATATTCATTCTCCCATCCATCTTTCAGATATGCTTGAGCTGTGGATTTCTGTATTGGCAGGGGTTTGGGACAAGATGGCCCATGGAGGTATCTTTCCAGGGCCATGGGATTCCACCCCCTGCTCCTACCCATTGGAGTGGAAGGGGTCAGAGAAGCAATGGGGTCTTTTGACCCCCACATCTATACTCGGTCACTGGTGAACTAATGGGCTCACTGGCATCCCATTGTGTTATTTATGCATGCACAAATTTCCCTATAAATAATAGGCTTGCTGATATCCTGTTGTGTTTGTGCACGCACAGGTTCCCTTATGTACTTTGTAATTGCACTTGCACTTTTTTTTGGCTGTGCATTCCCCTCACAGTTGCGTAAGTGGAGTTCTGCAAGTGGAATCATTATGCTTGCAGTTCTGCGTTCTTGGATGGTGCATAACTATACCACTGCATTTGCTGGATTTGTGGAAACAGCAAGCCTGGGCACAGATAAATACTCAGTTGTGCAATGCTGCCCTTCAGTGGAAGGGTGATGTAGCGGAACCACTACTGATCAGTGTGAGCTTAGCTTTACACCAAGTGAGCACAACCTAGAATCTCTGCAATCGTGTTGACAACGGGAGTGGGTCTGTCGCTTGTCTGGGGAACAAATTCTTAGAAGTGCACTGTTCCAGTTGGTCTTTCTCTCTTTCTCTCCCTCCCTTTCTCTTTCTTTTTCTACCTTTTGTGTCCCCCCTTCCCCGCAATTTCAGGGATCAAGAGAGAACCAAACAAGCATTTTGTGCCGCGGACAGTCATGATCGGAGGCAAAGTGAGAAGCGGAAGAAACAAGGGTGGGATGTGGGGTGGGGAGCCCGTACTGGGGTCTACCCTTTGGATGAAGATGCTGAGGGGGTTATCGGTGGCTGCTAATCACAATCACTAGTCTCTGGAGCAGCAGAAAACAGGCTTAGTCCATCCTCCATATGACAGCCCTTCAAATATTTAAACATGGCTATCATGTTGCCTCTTAACCTTCTTTTCGTCAGGCTAAACATCCCCAGCTCCCTAAGCCACTACTCACAGGGCTTCGTGGTTTCCAGCCCCTTTGCCATTTTGGTTGCCCTCCTCTGGACATGGTCCGGCTTGTCCATATCTTTCCTGAACTGTGGTGCCCAGAACTGGGCACAATATTATTCCAGGTGGGGTCTGACCAAAGCAGAATAGAGAGGTACTATCACTTCCCTTGACCTAGACATTACACTCCTAGAATCGCATTGGCCTTTTTAACTGCTGCTGAAAAAAAGCATGGGATATAAATATTTCAATGAATAGATTAATGCATAAACTATGTGCACAGGGTGCTAGACTTCAGCAGCCTTTGGTCGAATCCAGCTACAGGGCTTTTCCGAAGTTCTTCACTAAACCAGTTGGTCTAGTGGTTAAAAACGTTGGACCAGGACTTGGGAAACCTGAGTTTCAAGTCCCTGTTCATCCAAGAAGTGGGTGCTTAGTGGCCTCAATACGGTCACTTTCTCTCAGGATGACCTACCTCACTGGGCTGTTGTGAGGATAAAAAGGGGAGGAGGAGAACCACTGTGTGCCACCTTGAAGTTATAGGAGGTATAAAGTGGGATATAAGTAATAAATGAGATATCTTTAAGTGTGGACATGCTTGCTTTCAATGCCTCCCTTCCTTCCCCACAGGCTGCCCCTGGCTACCACGTGGCTAAGATGATCATCAAGCTTATCACTTCCATCGGAGACATAGTCAACCACGACCCTGTCATTGGCGATCGGCTCAAGGTGATCTTCTTGGAGAACTACCGGGTCTTTTGGCTGAAAAGGGTAGGTCAGGCGCTTGTTGCTTTGCTATGATACTTGTCTCTTTCACATTGCACCATTAGAGCAGTTTCCATTCAGTTTTCACTCTGAGAATCTCGTTCCCTGATGAGCGACCTTTCCTTCCTCTTTCCTCAGTCATCCCTGCCGCCGACCTCTCCGAGCAGATTTCCACAGCCGGCACGGAGGCCTCTGGGACCGGGAACATGAAGTTTATGCTGAACGGAGCGCTCACGATCGGCACCATGGATGGGGCCAATGTGGAAATGGCTGAAGAAGCTGGCGAGGAGAACTTGTTCATTTTCGGCATGCGGGTAGAAGACGTGGAAGATTTGGACAGGAAGGGGTAAGTACCAGAGGGGTCTGTGGTCACCCCTTTGTGCCAAACCCACGCCCTCCAGTGTTTCACAGATGAGAACTTGGGCCCTTTCCACACTAGCCTGTTATAGTGCTATTATTCCACGTTCAACATCCTATGGAATCCTGGGGTTTGCAGTTTAGAGAGGGGCCTTTGAGGTCAAGATGGCAAAAGTTATTAATGAGGAAGAACACACATTCTTGGAGAAGCTGCAGCAGTTACTTTTGCCTGAGTCTACTGGGAAGGGCAGGATTCCCCCCTTGCCTTTGGGGTAGCGAGGTTGTGTGTTGTGTGAAACAAGCAGAGGAACGAGGAAGAGGGGCTGCCATGTGCTGGATACCATGTTCTCTGAGATGAATGGCCTGATTTCTCCCCACAGCTACTGTGCCAAAGACTACTACGACCACATCCCCGAGCTGAAACAGGTCATCGACCAGCTAAGCAGTGGCTTCTTCTCCCCCAAGCAGCCAGATCTCTTTAAGGACATTGTCAACATGCTCATGTACCACGACAGGTGAGAACGGCCAGCTTGACCTGGAGGTGCCCAAGAGTTGGGCTCTTGGGCTGCCCAAACAGCGTGGAAGACTGTCTTCTTTTTTGCAAACGGCTTTCACTTCTGAATGCTATGGGTCAAGCTAGGAGGGGCAGAAAGCAGTAGCATCTAGTGGCTTCTTTAAAAGCCTATTATCTCCCTGCCTGAGTTTTACAATCTTCAGGAGAGAGGTTTCTCTCCATCCCACCGCCCTCCCAGGCTTGGCTGCTGAGGACACGGAGGTATGCTTTCTTGGTGGCTGTTCCTAGACTTTGGAACCCAAGGGAAGCTCCATCTTCTCCCTCATTGCTTTTTTTTTTTTTTTTGCCAGCAGGCAAAGACCATCCTGTTTAAACAGGCCTGCCTTCAGACTTAGCTGACCAGGGGAGAGGGATCTACAATTCAGTGTGCTGCTTTCAATAAGCAATATAGGGAGCCCCCAACTTTTGATGCCTTGTTATCTGACGACTCGCTCTTTTGATGCTTCCAAATTGAGACAAGTTCTATTAGTTCAGCTCTTCCCCTTGCTTACGGAGGCTCGCCTGGAGCCAATCTCACGCACGCTGCTTGCAAAATGAGCTGAGAGGGGTGAAAAAGGCGATAAACCAGCTGAGAGACTTTGCAACCAGCACGTAGTTGGTCCCGAGCAAGCTTCCGTACGTCCTCCATGTAGAGGACACGGGTTCTGCTTTTCAGCCAATTCCATTTTCAGACGGCGCTCCGGTCCCTAACCTGCCAGATATGTATGTATGTATTTGAAAGTGTTTCCATGTAGGCATATGTTTGTGTGTGTTTGAAATGTTTCCATGTTCATATCTTAAAAGCAGTGTTTTAATCGGATGTCTGGTTTAATGCGTTTTAAACTTTCGCAATCCATATTGTTTTGGATGTTCTGTTTTAATTTATATTGTTAAGCCTCTTTGAGTCTCACTTGGGAGAAAAGCAAGATGGAAATCAGAGATGGATGGATAGATAGATGGATAGATGGATGAGCTATCCAGGGTGCTGAAGCTATTTGGAGGATACAGTCCAGTATCTTGGAGAGTCCTTTTACAGTTCAGACTAAAAACCAGGGCAGATTTACCACCACTGACATGAAAGCCACTAACTGCCACTGGCAGAAGGCCATGTGTGTGCGTGTGTGTGCCTGGTGAGATGGTTTTTTTGGATTGCTTTTTGACTTGCCCAAGATCGTCCATTGGTTTTCCACGGCTGAGCAGGGGTTTGAACTCTGGTCTCCAGAGCCGTGATGGAGCCTTTGGAGTTCAGACTAGAGGCCCAAGCAATTCATTACCTTCTCCTCCTTCTTGCCTTTCCCCAACATCAGAATCACTAGCTGCTGTGGGTGGAGGGTGATCTAGATCAGGATTGTGGGGGCCTGGATGGGGAGAAGAAGGATTTAACCTTTTCCCTCTTTGCTGTTTTCCTGATGACAATCATCCAGGATTACACAAGTTGTCTATATGCTTTTGTCAAGGTGTGCAGCGTAATTAACCTGAATCGATCGCACTTTAGAGTTCAGACTGTAACCCGGAGTAGGTTCATTGCACACACAGTCTCTACTCCACCCACACACACACAGAGGAAAATTATTGCAATTAGTTTTGGTGGCTAGTGCTACAATTTCTGGTGCTTCTGTTTATGCAATTGCCTTGTCGCAATCCGTAATCCAAGCTCGAAAACTATTATCGGAAAACAAACTGTTTTTAGGACTGGAGTTGTGGAGCATAATGGCGTAACCAGCTTGTATAAAATTATATACATTATACGCAAATGTGGAGAGAGACAGGTATTATTTGGCTGTTTGTGTGTGTTTTTTTTAAACCAGCCTCTGCTAAACTCGTGCAGTGAAGTTAATAGCTTTCTTTTTTCCATGGATAAAAATGGATTGTTATTATTATTAACATTTTTTCCCCCTTCTCTTCCATCTCGGTAGGTTCAAAGTCTTTGCTGATTATGAGGCGTACATAAAATGTCAAGAGAAGGTCAGCGCTCTTTACAAGGTGAGTGGGACCCCCGCGAGGCCCGGTGGGGTGGAAGAGGAATAACATTGCGACCGGGGACTGGTTGTGCCTTCCTTGACTGGTGCTCTTCAGGGGTGTTGGACTACAACTCCCATCATCCCTGCCCAGTGTCAGGTTGGGGAAGTCCAGACTACTCGTCGTAGAGGAGGCAACTGTGTCTTAGAGCCTGAAAAAATGGAATCAGGGCTACAGTGGCCAGAAACTACCAGCCAACATGGCTTCTGCCTTGGGGAATTATGGGGAATTTAGACTAAACCCACACGGTCGAACTCTCTCAATCCTCCATCCTTCCATTTTCCCAAAACTACAAACTCCAGGATTCCAGAGGATGTTGAAAGTGGAATCATTGCGCTGTGCGGAAATGGCCTTGGACGCCAGACCAGGGACCCTTACGTGCAACTCTGTTCTAGCTTTCGAGTTCCGCTTTAACTACCATGGTGCCATCCTGTGTACACTGGGATTTGCAGTTTAGGGAAGGATATTGAGAATTCTTCGCCCGAGAACTCACCAAATTCCAAGTCCAGAATTCCATAGAATGCAACTGTAGAAGTTAAAGTGGAATTATAGCATTATAATTCTGGAGTGTGAAAGGAATGGAGAACATTTGGACCTCTAGATGTTTAGGTGCATATCTCTCATCAGCCCCTCTCTCCTTCTCCCATTTTCTTGCTTTATCTTCAGATTAGGTCAGTTGCTGGCAACTGAGTTCATTCTGCAAAAGCAGTTTTCACTTGGTTAACTTTGGCCATTTCCGTACTACACTGTTATAGCGCTATTATTCCACTTTCAACATCTTATGGAATCCTGGAGTCTGCAATTTAGGGAAAATCTCAGCTAGAGAACTCTTTGGCCTCAGGAAACTACAAACTCCAGGATTCCACAGGATGCTGAAAGTGGAATCATAGGACTATAACAGTATAGTGCGGAAGTGACCTCAGTGAAGGAAAGGAGAGGGCAGACTTTGTCTCTCCCAGTAGACTCGGGCAGTAGCCAACTGCTGCAGCCTCTTTTAGGTTGCCCATTCTTCCTCATTAATAATGTTTGCCAATTGCACTCTGAGCTTGCTTGGCCCCCCATTTGTGCCAGTTTTCATGGGTGAAACGTTGGAGAGTATACCTTCCCTCTCGTGACAAGCCGTGGCTTTGCTCTCTCTCTGTCCGCAGAACACCAAGGAGTGGACCAAGAAGGTCATCAGAAATATTGCCACTTCCGGGAAGTTCTCCAGCGATCGCACCATCGCCCAGTACGCCCGCGAGATCTGGGGTGGAACCCACCCGCCAGAAAATCCCCGCTCCGGATGAACCTCGGGAGTGAGCATCCCACTCTTGTCACCCCCGTGCACCACCAGCAACTTCAATGGGGCAGCTGCTGCTTAGTGGCCCCCCATTACCTGCCTGTTCCATGTCTTCCCCTCCCCTCCCCTTCCTCCCCTGCCACCCCACGCTCTGCTATTTATTTCTTGTCTCCCTTTAAAACTCCCCTCTGCTCTTTAATATGGATTACCACCATGCCCTCTTTCCTCCCTGACCCTGTTTTTCTTTTTTTCACCCTGGGTGGTTTTGAAGGCAGCCTTCCTGCCCCCCATTCTTGTCTTGAAAAAGGGCTTCTCCATCCTATTTTTATTCTGGAGGGGTGCAAGACTGGGGAGGGAAGGTGGATTTTCATTTCCTCACCTGCAAATCAGCACATGCCTTTTCTGTCCAACGGAGCAGTGTGGGATTTTGGAGGAAGGCCCCTCCAGACCAGAAAGGGAAAAACTCAAGTGAAAATAAAGGTTTTTAAATTACAATAACTTATTATTATTATTATTAATTATCACCATTATCATCACCTCTTCCTCCTCCTTCTCCTCCCCCTCTCCCTTCCTCCCTCCCTCCCTCCCTCCCTCCCTCCCTTCCTTCTTTTATATCCTGCTTATTTTTCCTGGTAGGGACTCAAAGCAGCTTACAATAATTAAAAAAAACTTAGTTAAAAGTCATGGAATGCAAAAGTTAAAACACAAATGGAATGATCAAATGAGAATGAAAACTTTTTGACCATTTCCACAACAGACTGTTATAGTGCTATTATTCCACTTTCAACCATCTATGGAATCCTGGAGTTTGGAGTTTAGGGAGGGGCATTTAGGATTCTCAGCCAGAGAGCTTTTTGGCCTCAGTAAACGACAAACCCCAGAATTCCACAGGAGGTTGAAAGTGGAATAATAACACGAGAACAGTGTCGTGCAGAAATGGCCAAAGTTAAGATACATAATTAAAACTCAAATATTCCTAAATTCTGCACCTAAATCCAGCACTAAATCCAGCATCAGACAGGCCACATATAAACACTTATCGAGCTCCTGCCTGAATAAAATGCCTTTGCTCGCCTGCAGAAGGAAGGTAAGGAAGGAGCCAGTCTGACTTCTCCGGGAAGGGGCTTCCAAGGCCTGGGAGCAGCCGCTGAAAATGCCCCGTCTCTCCTGTGTTCCCACCAGGGGTATCCATGAAGACGGTGGGATGGAGAGAAGGGCCTCCCCAGCAGATCTCAAAGCCCGGCCTGGTTTATAGAATTACGGTCATTCAAATAACCTGGACCTGAGCTTTTCGTGTGCATTGCACAACTGTGATCCGCATTAGAGACTTCTTGCACGCATTGGGCATCCAGATTATGCTCCAGAACTTCCTAGCCAGTTTCCGGATGCACATTAGGATGGCCTCGTGTGTATCAGTGCCCGCTGCACATTGAACACTCTGCTAGCTGCCATTGTGCAGTGGGTTGCCTGTTTCTTACAACACGACAACACCCCTTTGGTGAATATGGATGTAGCAAAACAGTCCAGTTCTGCCTCCTGCCCAGGTAAGCCCTCTTATGAAAATGCAAGTCCCCAGCTGAATTCCAGTCCCTGTGAAGAAAACCAGCTCAGCTCTGGAATAAAACCCACAGTGGACTCACCATTCCACGGGCATGGAAGCCAACAGCACAATGGTTACACACCGGTTGTTTTTGTCCTTAGTCCCCCAGGAATGGGACCACGCTCCTATCTCTTTGGGGCTCTAACAACATTAGGCAAAAAAAAAGAGACAGCTGGGAACCAAACTGGAGGAGAGCAAGGAGTTTTTCAAGTTCTTGAAATGTCTCTGGGTTTCTACAGTTCTCTTTGCCAAGTTTTGTCTCTGCTGAGTCTTTCCCTCTCTCTTGGGGTCACAGAGGGAGATTTGCGTTAGTCTGTTGCAATCAACACAACAGAGGCTCTTTTGGCACCGAGAAGACGGAACAGATTTATTTTGGCAGAAGCTTTCGTGGATTCGTGCCCGATTTGTGTTATTCTCAGCTGGCAGATTTATAGACACATATGGACATAGAGAAAGGGGCAAAAAAATAATGTAAACAGTGGACAGGAAAAGGCTAGAGGTATAGTAGCTGTGTCACAGTTCTGTAAGTGCAGGGACCATTCATAGCAGATAAGTGGTGATATCATAAATTGCACGTTGTTGTTGGGCACCTCCAAGCTATTTCTGACCTATAGCGACCCTCAGGTGAACCTCATGGGGTTTTCTGGGGCTGAGAGTGAGTGACGTGCCCAAAGTCACCTAGTGTGTTTCCATGGCCAAGCAGGGAATTGACTCCTGGTCTCTCCAGAGTTGTAGTTCAGTGCTCAAACCACTACACTTCACTGCCTCTCTAAAGAATCATAGAATCATTAGAAATATAGAGTTGGAAGAGACTCCAGGGGCCATCCAGTCCAACCCCCTGCCATGCAGGAACACCCTCAAAGCACTCCCGACAGCTGGCCATCCAGCCTCTGCTTAAAAACCTCCAAGGAAGGAGACTCCACTACACTCCGAGGCAGCAGATTCCACTGCCGGACAGCCCTGACTGTCAGGAAGTTCTTCCTGAGGTTCAAGTGGAATCTCCTTTCCTGCAGCTTGAATCCACTGCTCCTTGTCCTGGTCTCTGGAGCAGCAGAAAACAAGCCCGCTCCCTCCTCGATATGACATCCCTTCAAATATTTAAACATGGCTATCCTACCCCCTCTTAACCTTCTCTTCTGCAGACTAAACATACCCAGCTCTCTAAGTCTATCCTCATAGGGCATGGCTTCCAGGCCCCTCACTGTTTTGGTAAAGGGAGAGGTACTTGTGGGATTTCCCGCATCAAGTGGCAAAATAATTTAGCTGTTTCAGGATACAGAGTGCCTTGGGGAAGCAGGAAATTCAGGCCCACCCTTGCCTTTCCTCCCTTTGCCACTTGGAGCAAATGCCCGTCCTCTCTCAAGGGGGCAAGGCTGGTCTCTGTGGCATCCGGCAGAGACCCAAACCCCCGTCCCTGCCATTCCACGCCTTTGCTTTTCACAACAGCTGCTCTTTAACACCCTGAGAGCTGGCTAAAAATAGCCCCTCCATCCTTGCACCTGCTACACAATCTTGAGCATCATAGATCTTGCCAGAATTTTTTTTTAAAAAATTATTTATTGGCAAGAGGTTGAAGGGGCAGTTTTTGCTTAGAATATATCGAATGAGGCTGGCTTGACTGTTAGGCAGAAGGAAGAGGCTGCCTCAGGCAACTGATGATAGGGGTGGGATAATGTACTAGCGCTCAGGTAAAAAAGACATAACACAAAAGGAAGAGGGGATGTGGAGGGAAAAGGAAAGATCAAGACTCCGGCACAAATTGTTAACAGTAGGGGAGCCTCATCTTGACTGAAGGGCTGCTGGATTAGAGTTGGAGACAGCCATGGCTAGATGGAGCTGGCTGACAGTAGCCAACGGTGGCTGCTGGTTTCCACGTAAGTGGTGAACAAATGCCAGGTTTTAAGGAGCTATCTGAGGTGCTGAACTTTTTAGGGACAAATTTTTCATGTCAGCAAGCCGCCGGCCTGGGGAAGGGTCACCTTGGAAAGAGCACCTTGGATAGCTTGTTTAAAGTTCAGACTAAACCTCAGAGCAAACCCCAGAGCATGGCTCACTGACATGTAAGCCAGAAATCCTCCTTCCTTACCTCTGTCTGGAGCCTGGCCACAGCATCTCTTCAGGACAGACGCTGAGAATGGACCAGAACATGGTGGAAAAAGGCACTCTGTAGCTGCTCAGAGGCTCTCTCCCCTTCCTGTTTGCCTCCAGAACTGAGAGCCCTGTTCTTAAAAATAGATCCAAGGATGTAAAGGACGGATGGAACGACATTAATGGAATGGAGGGGTGTGTGTGCGCATTCAGGTGTCGGTGGGAACTCAGGGTGCCGGGTGACTGGGTGTGTTTACGTTTCTCCTCCTCGGCTTTGAAGCTCCAACCGGAGGGGGGCCTCCTCTGATGGTTGTTTCATGCTCCCCACTCGCCCGTCTTTTTCTATCGGAGGAGAACGAAGGTTGGGCACCCCCCTCTTGTGGATCACCAGAGCCAGCGCTATCTAAAGCCATAATTGGATCTGCAGCTGGCAGGATTCGTGGGGATTAATTGGCTGTGCGGTCGGGCCGCTGCTGTGCCACACACTGAGCGGTTCAGTTGCGGAGCTGCGTGCACACATACAGGCTGGCGAGGGCGGCGGAGAAAAACGTGGGCATGGGCGGGAACGTGGCCAAAGCCCAGGACAGAGGCAGGTCTTGAAAGAGGGCATCTGGGTGGAACAATCTATCATCACGCAAACACATCCAGACACCCACAGTAAGGCTAGTCTGGTCAGTACCAGGCCAGTATCTCCCTCCATCGTGCCTACCTGTTTATTTAAAATAGTCTTTATTAATTTCGAGTTAACATACATCGACATAAAACACAATACAAGATACTGAAGACACAAAATAGAAAATATAAGATATACAAAATCCAAATGAAGGAAAGGAAGAGAGAAAGACAGAACATTGCTAGATCATCCCTACCTGTTTAAAGCAGAGATGGTAAGGACCAAATGTGCAGGGATGCCATCATGGTTGATGACATCATGGGGCTGATGCTATCATGGTTAATGACCTCAGGGGCTGGCTCCTGTGACCTCATCAGAGGCTAATTCTTGTAAGATTGGAAGGGACTGTCCCTTGGTCTCCGGTTTTGGTCTTGAAATCTCTGTTGGAGCTAATTTGGCAAGCATACACACCTTTCTATCCTCTGAGAGATTGAGGAACAGGCGGGAAGTTCAAGAAGAACAGCTGAGACGCTGCCTTTGCTGCCCTCCAACACCTGCTGCCTGAAGCAATTGCCTCACCTTGTCCAATGACAGGGCCAGCCCGGTGTGGCATTTTCACTGGCGGCGTTCCATCTGTGCACCTGAAGTGGCAGAAGTTGCACAGATGCCCTTCCCTTCTCTCTCTTTCAGTCTCTCTCGGGAAAGAGGTTGGAACAATCTGCCGGCCAAGGCATCTGCTCTCTCTTTCCAGGCTTGAGTGATAATTCTTGGAGGAAAGTTTTTGATGTCAGCAAAGCACAGAGGCGGCCTGGAGAAAGGGCAAAGGTCGGGCTGATAGAAAAGAAAGTGCAAGCAGCTATTGCTTTGACAATAGTATGCACCAGCTTTTGCTGGGCCAGTCCCCACTGCATGTGTTGGACTGCAAACGCTATCGTTCCAGCCAGGATCATGGGACCTGTAGTCTAATCGGACTGCTCCAGAAACTAGGACATGGAGCAATGGATTCAAACTACACAAAAAGAGATTTCACTTAAACTTCAGGGGGAACTTCCTGATGGCAAGAGCCGTTCAACAGTGGAATCTGCTGCCCCGGAGCGTGGTGGAGTCTCCCTCTTTGCAGGTTTTTAAGCAGAGGCCCGATGGCCGTTTGCTGGGGGTGCTCTGAGTTTTTGCTCCTGCATGGCAGAAGGGAGTTGGACTTGATGGCCATTGTGGTTTCTTCCAACTCTATGTTTCTATAGGAATGTCCCAGCCAGACGGAGACAGTTGGAGGGTGTGAGGACCGCAAGGGAACTTTGGAGACATGCAAAATTTGAGCCAAGTCCAGCTCTGGAAGAAGAGAATAACATCTGAGTGGGGGGTCATGGGGTTCCCTGGGGCTGAGAGTATATGATGTCTCAAAGATCATCCAACGGGATTCCAAGGCCGAGTGGGGAATCGAATCCTGCTCTCCAAGCTTGTGGTTCAATGCTCAAACACAACTCCAGCTCTCATGAAGGAATGACCCCTGGCTTTTTTAGCAAAAGCCCTTCCGTCTAAGCTCTAATTCAAAACTGAAAATTTATTATTTTTTAAAAAATGCATTAGCATCATGCCTTACTTCTTTTTTTTTTTTCAAGGCAAGGTGTTACTTGTTACTTGCTATTTTAACAGCAATGTGCTGTTAACATGTTACTCCTGAGTTATTTAGGGTTTTTAAATAGAAAGGGTGCCAAATGCCCCTCCATCTCCTCAATGTATTTTGAAAGTAACCAGTAAATGTTTCTTCCTATACTAAAAAAATAATAATGGTGTTACCAGTCTTGACATTACTTTTTGAAAGTAACAGTGTTAGTACTGCCATCCTGCTAAAAATATAGTGTTACATGTAGAAAGGAAGGCTGCTTTTAATTAGTTATGTTCAAGCTAAATCTCTACATTTAGCATCATTATCATCATAGTTATTTCTTACGTGCCTCTCTCTATGAACTGAAACAGGGAACAACAAATCAACAACATGTAACACAGTTAAAAAGAGGGCAACAAAAATGGTGAAGGATTCGGAAACCGTGCCCTATGAGGAGTGGCTTAGGGAGCTGGATGTGTTTAGTCTGACGAAAAGAAGGTTAAGAGGAGACATGATAGCCATGTTTAAATATTTGAACAGATGTCGTGTTGAAGACGGAGCAAGCTTGTTTTCTGCTGCTCCAGAGACTAGGAAACGGAGCAATGGATTCAAACTATGGTCAGAGCCGTTTGGCAGTGGAATATGCTGCCTCGGAGTGTGGCGGAATCACTTTTTTTGGAAGTTTTTAAACAGGGGCTGGACGTCCATTTGCTGGGGTGCTCTGAGTGTGTGTGGCAGGGGGTTTGAACTCAATGGCCCATGTGGTCTCTTCTAACTCTATGATTCTATAAAACCGTTGAAATTGATACATGTCAATGATGCTCAATAGAAATTATATAATTCATAATTTAAAAATAATCTGGCAAAGGCTGCTTGAGGAAGACTGGTCTTTAGAGGGGTTTAAAACTCGAATGGTGTACCCAGCTGTTGGATCTCTTCATTCCACTGTCTGGCGGCAGCTGAAGAAAATGTCCTCTGGGTAACACTTGCGAACCTCGTCCTGGCCAACGGAAGTAAGGGTCCCCCAGAAGACCTGAGTGTACAGGGTGGATTATTTGGGGGAAGACGATCCCATAGGTAGCCTGTACCCAAGCCATGCAGGGCTTTAGCGGTAACAACCAACAGTTTGTGCCTTGGCCAGAAACTAATTGGCATTTTGTTACATACTCCCAGATGTGGGCCAAAGAGCACTCTGTGTATGCTCAGGGGACATTTTGTTCTTATGTCCCAGTACTGGGTCTCATGACCTCTAGCCTCACAGTCAGTAAGATTAATTCTACATGTGAAGAGAACACAAAGTGTGTCCCAGCTATCCTGCTGATGCACATTTCAGATGCCTCTGGGCATGTACAGAGGGCCCAGCGATCATCACCAAGGAGCCTCACCCCCAATTTCTGCAGGTGCAGCCAGGGCTTGGGAGCGGGGAAGGGATTTCAGAAGGGGCTTAAAGGCACCAAATTCTGCCTGACCTTGGAAGCTAAGCAGGGTCAGCCCTGATGAGTAGCTGGATGGGAGAACGCCAACAAACACCAGGTGCTGGAGGCTCTATTGCAGAGGAAGGAACTGGCAAAACCACCTCTCAGGATGCCTCACCTAAGGAAACCCTATGAAAATTCATAAGTGAATAGGTGAATTAGGGCACATTCCATGCGAGGGATTTCAGACAGGTTTCCCCAGGTGCCTCGGCAGCTTCCCGGCCGAAAACAAAGGCCCCCCGCTCGGTATCTCCGGCACACTCGACCTCTTTTGTGGGCTTGGAGACGGCAGCAATGGGGCAGACGGAGGGAAGCCGAGGGAGTACCAGGCCCTCCAGCCCTTTGCTATCAGAGCCTGTCGGAGCCAGTTGCCATGGCAACCCAGGGATGCAGCGCTGCCAAATAGCGAGGCCGAGGATGGACCCCCTGAAGGGTTGCAATAGCGGCTTCACATCCCCTCCTTGCCCCCCAGGTGCCCGTTACACCCCAGAGGGGACTCTGCCACCTGCCTCCGCCCTCCCCGCTTCTCGGCACACCGTTTTACCTCTCAGGATGGGAAAAAAATCACACATTTTTTAAGGAGAGGGGGGAAAAGTCCCTTTCGCTTGCTCTATTTTTTCCATCTCTAATGGGGAAGCGGCTAAATACCTTAAAGGCACCAGATCCTGTCCAAGCTTGGAAGCTAAGCAGCATCAGCCCTGGTTAGCACTTGGATGGGAGATCAAACTGCTGTACTTTGGCAGTGTGGATCTCATGCTCTCTGAGGCTGGTTAGTCTGAGAGCAGAGCTTTGGAGAGTTACTTTGTTGGACTACAACACCCAGCCTTCTCGATCCTGCAGACAGTAGCCATGCTGGCCACAGGGATTCTGGGAATTGTAGCCCAACAAAGTAACTTTTTGAAGCCCTGGTTGAGAATGAGTGGCAGGGACAAGTCCTCTGTACTCCCCTTTAACCCCTGCGAGGTAGGTTAGTCTGGGAGAGAAAGCGACATATCCATGGTCAACCAGTGAGCTTCGTGACCAAGAAGGGATTTGAACTCAGCTCTCCCTAGTCTTTGAGATCCTGGAAAGCAGGATTCAATTCTCTGCTTAGCCATGGAAATCAGCTGGCTGGTCTTCAGTGTGTCACACACTCTCAGCCCCCAGAAAACCCATGATAGATTTGCTTTAGGGTTACCACAAGTCAGAAACAACCTGAAAGGACACAACAACAATGCCCCCTAGTCTTAGGTTTTCTAACCACAACATTGGCTCTCACTTCTGTGAAATCTGTGTGAGAAAACCCCCTCACGGGTTGGTTGGGCTGCCTGGGTCCCAGCGTCTTTTGGGCGAGAGTCAGTTTCCTCTCTTTGTGCACCAGAGAAATCCCTCCAACCCTTCCTTAATGCTCTGACCCCTTGGAATAAAAATTTCTCTTGACTTTAATGGAAGGAGTTAACTAAACGAAAGAAACAAGGCCAAGGGGCAGCCCCTTCCTTCCTTCATCAGCAGGGGACACACTCTGCACATGTTCTGGGGCCCTGCTATTTACTCTTATTTGTTATGTTTGCCATTTCAGCAATTCACTTCTGTGTTTCCTTTGACCAAAGCCCGAAGCTGATCAAGGCACTCTGCTCATGCTCAGAGGTACTGTAGTGCAAACACTCTCCTTGGCGCACACATCCAGGTTGTGGGTGCTGGAGAGAAAATAGGTGAATGGGACAATCTGTCATTTACTCGTATGGTCAATGCTCTGAGAAAGGAACTTTGTGCATGGCCTGAGGCATGCTTTTATTTCACCGTTCATTTCTGTGCTTTGGCCACGGTCTACAGCTGGAAAAGGGGCATGGCACTCTGCTCATGCTCAGAGATACTCTCCCTGGCCCTTGGGTTCCAGCTTGGAGCAGAGGAAGTCGAAAACAAGACGCTCCAGATTAAAAACACACTTTGAACATGGATAAGGCACTCTTGTTTTAGGACAAGCCCCAAGGCCCCATTTCCGCGGTTCTTCTTTTGCTTTTCCTTCGCCCCACGCCAGCGGCTGGTCTCTCAGGCGTGAGAGAAGCCAGGCAGTCTGCTCATGCTCAGAGGTACCCTCCCCGGGCCTCTGGGTTCCAGTTTGGAGCAGAAGTCGATCAAAAGGCACGGATAGGGCACTCTCGCGTTACGCCCTCTGCACATGCCCTGAGGCGCCATTTCCGCGGTTCCTCTTCTGCCTTCCTCCGCCTCACGACTGCGGCTGGTCTCTCGGGGGTAAAAGAAGCCAGGCACTCTGCACATGCCCAGAGGTCCTCTGGGGAGAAGGCATCCCCAAAGCACCGAAGGGGGAAAACAAGGTCCTGGGGTTGAGACAGAGGCGCCAAACAGCGGCAGCGGGGCCGGTGGGTGGGTCGTGTCGGTGCGACGTCTCTCCCACCTCCCCTCCTCCCTTCCTTCCTTCCTTCCTCGGGCTCTGTCGGCCAGAGGGTGCCGCCTTCCGCAGTGCGCCCGGCCTCGGAGACGGCGAGGGGCGCCCGGCGAGGGAGGCGCGCGCCGAGGGACCGGAGCCGAGGCGGAGCGGGACGGGGAGGGCGCTGCCTGGGCGGGCTCCCCTCCCTTCCTCGCCGCCACCGCCTCCTTCTCTCCTTCCCCCCTCCGGTGGCCAGACCAGGCTGCCGTTACGCACGGCGAGGAGAGCGAGACAGCCGCCGCCGCCGCCGCCCGGCTTGGAGAGGAGCGCAGTCGGAGCGCCCGGCGCGCCCGGGCGGGAGGCGCCACCCAGCCGCGGTGAGTGCCCCGTTTGGCGGGGGCGCGGGGGGATCCAAGCGCCGTGTCCTTCTTCGCCCTTTTCACCGAGAGAGGAGGGCATGGACGGGATGGGGGAGCCGGGTCGGGGGTCCCTCGCCCAGCCTCGGCAACTCTCCCGTGCGCCCTCGC
Source organism: Iguana delicatissima (assembly GCA_948472985.1). Classification (NCBI taxonomy): domain Eukaryota; kingdom Metazoa; phylum Chordata; class Lepidosauria; order Squamata; family Iguanidae; genus Iguana; species Iguana delicatissima. Next base: position 71,684 of record CAOKZL010000714.1, on the reverse strand, counting down.
CACACTCCCGAAGACGCGAGGGCGCCCCTGGGGGTGTGCAGAGTGCTGGGCGGTCGGGGCGCGCGGCATCCCTCCGCTGGGGCTGTGGGACCACGGGAGCGTCGAAACTCGCGGCTCGACTACCATTTTTGGTCATCGCTACATATATGCGTGTAAGGATGTAGGAAGGGACGCTGGAAAAGAAGATAAGAAAGCTGAAGAGGCATTGTGCCTTCGGTCAATAGATGCTCTAACAATAGCAAAGGCAGAGAGAGTGAGAGACAGGGCTCCTGCCCATGTCCAGAGTGCTTTTCCTTCCCCACCTGCCCAGCTGTGGGCACCTGTGGGAAGATTACTGAGGACACCAAGAGCATAGCCTTGGAGCTCCCTGGCCGGATCTGAAAACAAGAAGGGAGGATCCCTCTGCCTCCTGTACCTACCTGTGGCCATGGAGTCCACAGCGGGGGCCATCAGGTGGACCCTCAGACTTGTTTTTCCCCAAAGTGTGGGATCAGTGTGCCCTCTCCGGCTACTCAGTCCAAGCCACGCACTGTGCAAATGTCAGTCCCTCATCCCCATTTGTGATGGTTCAACAGCGCACCTTGATGTTCACTCCACGTTAGGTTGCCCTGGTCTGTCGTCTGGTTTCTGCAGCCGCCCCATGGAGAGGGCAGACCACATGGGCCACAAGGTGTGTGTGGGTCAGTCTGAGTAAATGTTTTTGGTGGCGCTTCTTGGTGCACAAAGAAAGGTCTCTTCTAATTGGGTTCTCCTTAGTGTTTCTCTATGTGTGTGTGTTTGTGCATGGATGGCTAGCATGTGAATTTGTGCGCTATTTGCTGGGGTGGAGTGGGCAAACTGGGTGCAGGAAGAAGTCTGTGCACTGCAGCGTGGAGCGCCGCGCATGAAATGACTGCATCTTGGATGTGCCCAAAAGAAAAGTGGGTATATTTTCTGTGCATACACAGTGCATGGGAGGTTAGGCACAGGTTGCGCTGTGAGCAGAGGACAAGTGTGCCTCTGCCTGCCTTTTATTCCTTCTGCCTGACACAGCTCTGCATTTTTGAGTGTGTGGGCTTTTTTTTTTTTGCCTTTGTGTGCGGTGCCACAATGAGCCCGCCTGTGTGTGCTGTCTCCCTGCAGCACATCGGTTGCATGCTTCTCCTTTCTTTTTTTGGAGAGGTAGGGGGGAGCCGGTTGGCTTTTGTGTGTTTGCAGCAGCTGCTTGTGTTGATAAATGTTTGTACCACACAATCTGCTACGGGTATATATTCACCCTGCTGAGGTGGGTGGATATTTTTGGAGGAAATGATATTTTGCAATGTTGCTAGCTTGACGGATATTTTGCAAGAAGGCCCTGGTATGCAGCGAAATGGAGAGAAAGAGATGATATTATGGCAGTAGTAGGAATCAGTTTAGAGGCAAGCCAAAAGTGTGAGGAACTAGAAAAAAGGTGTATTTCCATGGAGCCATCTACCTTCTGTTCAGAATCCCAAACCTTCCATATCGTTTTTGCTCTTGAGTAACAGTTTGGGTTTTAAGCTCAAATAGCAAGGCATTGACACTCACACATTTACCTAAAAATAACTCCCCCGGGGAGGGGTGGCGTAAACTTCTGCCAATTCACCATTTCCGAGCACAAAGGCCTGTTTCAGAAGATTAATAATAATCTTTTTTCTGCAGCTTACAAAGACATTCCTAACTGCATGCCAGGGTGCCTTGTACTGGGCGAGAAAGTGATGCTGGTGCTTGGCAGAGAATGTTAATGTTTCCGTTTACTCCTTTGACGATCCTGTAATTGCTTCTCTTTATGCAACGCATACGTGTCTTTATGACAGCCCTGTGAGGGAGGAAAAGTAGTGAGTTCGAGTTCACCCTGTGAGTGTTGTGGCATGTGGAATTTCAAGCCAGGTCCTGATGTATCATAAGCCACTTTTGAGTCCTATTTTGGGAGAAAGGTGAGCTGGAAATCAAATCAGTTATTGTTGGCCTTCCACATTCGCTAGGGTTAGGGGCTCAGGACCCCAGCAAAAGTGGAAAAACCACAAATATCGAAATGTGTGTGTGTGTGTCTGTGGCAAGGGGACTGAGATGTTGTGGGAAGAGCAGGTACCCAGGGTCCAAACTGGGGCCATTTCTGCATGACACTTTTATAGCGCGATGATTCCACTTTCAACCTCCTATGGAATCCTGGGGTTTTCAGTTCCGGGAGGGTCCGAACTGCAAACCGCAGGATTTCATAGGAGGTTGAAAGTGGAATCATCGCGCTATAAAAGTGTTGTGCGGAAATGGGTCAGGGAAAGGAGAGGGAAAGGGGCTGGGTTGGCACGGTGGCCATATACTTCCCTCTCTTGCCCCTCTCCTTCCTTGGGTATGTCAGGAGAGGGTCTCTGATGCCAAGAAACTGGGCTGTTAGCCATCCTTAGCTGGCCAGGTGGTGGCTGGTGGAAGAAGAGGAAGACCATAGGTGGGTTTTTAAAAGGCTTCATGGCCTGATCGGAGCCTCCAAAAGGGAAGTTCCCCCCAGGAGAGAAATGTCTGATATGGGTAGGGACAAGGGTTGGAGAAACTTGCAAATTATCAAATCTGTGAAAGTTAAACCCACAAATGTGGAGGGCCGACTGTCATAAGTAAATAGTCCCGTGTTTTTAATCACTGTACAACATTGCTTATCGTACACCATATTGTTATGTGCAAAGTAGCTTCTTTTGCTTAATTGCTCTTTGTCTGTCTGGTGGTCTGCCTCCCTCTATAAATCTGAAGAGATGGATGCATGGTTCTCCTCCTCCATTTTATGTTCGGAATAACCCTCCGAGGTAGATTAAGTTGGGAATGATAGTGAATAGCCTAGTGTGACCCCCAGGGCTTCCAATCTGAGCAGAGGCTTGAATTTACCTCATCCTAATCTGGAACCAGTGCAAACCAGTGTGGTTTAATAGTGAGCATGTTGGAACGAGATCTCAAGGTTCTAGTCCTCAATGAACTCTAAAGGCTTCCTGGGTGCCCTGGGGTCGATCGTTCTTTCTCACGGCCTGACCTACCCTACAGGGTTGTTGTGGAGAAAGAGGAGGGCCATGGGTGTTGCCTTGATCTTATCAGAGGAAAGGGAGAGTGTAAATGACAATCATTACATCACCCTATGAGGTCTCCTGTCACTGCTTGTTATTTAGCTGGCATCTTTTTTAAAAAAATGGTTTTCAATTTGCCGTCAAGATGGCTTTCATTTGTGTTGACCCTCTGAATGAAGGACTCTCAAGATTCCTAGCCACTTTACAAAATGCTGCATGGTTTTAAATTATGTACTGGTCTAAACTTCCTCGCTTGGAAGAACCCTGGCTTTTTGCAGCGTAACACATTAAATCCAAGGAGTTTTCTGCACTAGACTGTTATGGTGTTATTATTCCACTTTCAACATCTTATGGAATCCCGGGCTTTACAAACCCTAGGATTCCATAGGATGTTGAAAGGGAAATAATAGCACTGTAACAGTCTAGTGCAGAAATGGCCCAAGACAGAGATGTGGAAAGTTATTTTTCTGGGCTACAACTCCCAGAATCCCTCAGGCTGGGGATGCTGAGAGTTGTAGATTCAAAGAGATTAACATTCCCAAGCTCTGAAGTTAATCTAAATGTGTATTCAGAGGTGTTTTTTGGTACTCTTTGTGTGTTGGTTTAAAAAAGTAACAACATTGGAAGATGCGGATGCCGGAGAGCCATATGTAGCATTGTTTCTGTACTGAAGGATCGTGGTGGTTTTCAGAGAGATGCTCACAAGACCCAGCCAGGTGGTTCCACTATGTACCACTGAACTTGTTTCTACGGGCGGTTCTGGGTCCTGGGACCATCCCACAAATGGGCCGCAGCCCAGTTCTTGTGAGCCCATGCTTTTCCACGGAGGACAGCGGGCTGGAATTCCCAGGCCAAAAAGGGGGCCTGTCTTGGATCAGCTGCCAGGCCTGAGTCATCCCTTGGCAAAAGCCCCACATCCCTGCCTGCCTTCCAAACATTCCCGGGCTGTTTTTCCCTCGCCTGCGACCAGGACGAAAGAGGCTGCTGCGTGGATGCGCTACGGAAAACATCTTCTAATCCCTTTAAATTTAGGAGAGCAGGGGGCTGTGACTTTGCACCACTGTGCTCCAAGGACAAGAGTGTCTTCTTTGAGGTTGCTTTCCCTGTTTGGAGAAAGTGGTGATTCTGCCAAAGGGTCAGGAAACGGGAGAGACATTTCCTCCAAACTCTGCTTCCTCTATCTCCTCTTCCCTGTTTTCTGTTGAACAGAAGAGGAGAGGTTTCTGGCCTGCTTGGGGAGAGGGCAGAAGGTTGCCTGGCAGGGATCCACATATCCAAAAAGATATTCTGAGCCTTGTGCCAAGCAGAGCCAAGAATCCTGGGCTTTTTTCTCCCCTTGGCAGTCTGAGTTAGAGGATTGCGTTTGAGTGATAGAAAAATCCATGGAGGGAGCTCAGCAGAAAGTGGAAGAAGAACCCGTCTTTTCCAGCCACCTAGGTCTTTTTTGCACTACATAGTTATAACACTTTGATCCCGTTTTAACTCTCATTGCTGAGGCCATTTCTGCACTACACTATTATAGAGCTATTATTCCACTTTCAACTTCCTGTGGAATTCTGGGGTTTGTAGTTTGCTGGGGCCAAAGAGCTCCCTGGCTGAGACATCTAAACTCCAAACCCCAGGATTCCATAGGATGTTGAAAGTGGAATAATAGCACTATATCAGTGTAGTGTGGAAATGGCCTCAGACCTATGATACGTTGGGAGCTGTAGTTTAATGGAGGGTATTTAGAGTTTTCAGCCTGAGAGCTCTAATGCTTCTGAGAACTACAGATCCTAGATTTTGGAGGATGCAACCATAGCAGTTAACATGGTATCTGTGAGCTATAATTTTGTAGCATAAGAAAGACTTAGAGCCGTTTCCATATCTAACATTTCAAGGGAGACATGTGGGTCATGCAACACGAGAAGTGCGGTCACGAGGACAGAAGTTAAATAAATAAAAAATAAAAACAAAAGTTATTAATGAGGGAGAGAACCGAGGCTCCTGTGGCAGAGAGTTCCAGAGGTTGGGAGCCACCAGCAAGAAGATCTCTCCTGAGTCTTCACCAGATGTACCTGAGATGCTGGTAGAACTGAGAGAAAGCCCTACCCCAAGATTTTAAAACTCAAGTAGGCTTGTACCGGTCATTCAGGTGTTCCAGACCTAAGCCATGTGTACATTAATAGTCATAGTTCCAGATATGTGTTTTCTTGAAGTTGGTGCCTATAAAATGCACGTGCGTGGCTAAAGCAGTGCAAACTTCTGACCCCTGAATGATAGATTATGAGTATTCATTTATATGGAGTGTGCATTTTTTAGCAATAGTAAAAGCACGAAGGATCCAACCATGTCAGCCCTCAGTTAAGTTCTGCATTGCAGGGATTGAGTTTAAAAGCTCTTTTGTGTCTGTAAATGCTGAAGAATTATCTAACAGCCTTTGTGTCTGCTAGAGGACCCAGTCACACTGCCGGCATTGAAAGGAAGGTTCAGCAATTGATCTGGTTCGGCTTTGTGCGTTGAAAGAGGCAGTGCTATCTCGTTCTCAATCTCAGGCAGCAAAGGGGTTTTGAGTCATGCACAGATGACACAGTCCCTGTTTTGCCCTTCTTTCTGGAGCTTAGAAACTGCGGCTGCTGGTGACTTCCATGTCGGTTGGGCAGTAAATCCGTCCCTGGTTTTAGCTCAAATGCTAAAAGAGCTGTCCGGTGGAATACACTAATGCCTCTATGGAGTGCGGTGGAGTCTCCTTCTTTGGAGGTTTTTAATCAGAAGCTGGATCTGTCAGGAATGCATTGGTGGTGAATTCCTGCATAGTTGTATGGGGTTGAACTGGATGTTCCTTCCAACACTACGATTCTATGAAGCCCACTGGAAATAATTTGGTCAAGTCACATTCTCTCAGCCTTGGAAGAAAGCCATAGCAAACTTTCTCAGAATAATAAACTTTGCCTTAGGGTCGCTCTGAGTTGGAAATGATTTGAAGGCCCATGACAACAAAACTCTAGACCTCCTTTAAAGTTCACACTAAAGCCCAGAACAGATTCCCACCCCACTGACATGGAAGTCACCAGCTGCCGTTGCTTGGGAATGTTTACCTTTGTGGATGGCCTCTCCACAAATCCCAGTGGCTAGGGGATTCTGGGAGTTGCAATCCAATGAAAATCACATCCCCAGGTTCTCGCACTTTGTGGACAGAATATAAGAATGAGCAAGGAGCCCGTCTAGATCCTGTTCCCTGCAGAGATCCAACAAGCAGGACGTATGAAGACATTGTTAGTCATAGAATTGTAGAGCTGGAAGAGACCACAAGGGCCATCGAGTCCAGTCCCGTGCCATGCAGGAATATACCGTCATATACTTTATTTCCAGGACGAGAAGAAAAAAATAGAACCATCCCACACATCTTTAATAGGGCATCCTTGAAAAATACATTTAGGTCCCTTGTGCCCAGAAGTAAGGTAGCCCTTCTGCTTCATACAGAGATAAGGAGAGTTACTTTTCGGGGACCAGAACTCCCAGAAATTCTTAGGCAACGTGGCCATCAGGGATTCTGGCCTCTAAAAATGATTGGGGATTGTGGTCTTCCCAAAGTAACTTTTCCAAGGTCTTCCTTCAATAGCACAGTTTGCAATAGCAGGCTGTAAGTGAAGGACTGCCTCCTCTCCCCTCCAACATTGATTGTGGTAGCTCAGGCCTTGGAAAGACTCTCTTGCAACAGAAGGAGAAGGTTGTCTTAAATGACACTGATGGAGAGTGACTTGTGCTCTTGCAAATTACGTTTAAAGTGGTTCGAAAGAACTCTGTCCCCGGGGCAACATTTTACGCTCTGGCACTGCTAGGGTAGGACTTTAGGGCGGGGATCTAGGGCTGAATGAGGAAAAAGGGGCTCAATCCAAAGGGCTGACCCAAGTTAACCCCAAATTAAGGGGTTAATTTAATTTCGGGGAGGAATAGTAGTTTCTGTTAAGAGTTGTTCTGTGCGTTCGAGACTTTGCTGACTTATGGCAACTCTAAGGTGAAACTATCATGGGGTTTTCTGGGGCTGAGAGTGTGTGACGTGCCCAAGGTCACCCAGTGGGTTTCTGTGGCTGAGCGGGGAATCGAATGCAGGTCTCAAGGGTTGTGCTAACCCTTTATTGAATCCTTTATTTCTGTAGAAATATATATATATAAGGTGGTATAAGTTTGGATTTAAATACTACATTATGGGAAGGAGGATGAAGAATTATTGTGAGGGATGAGAGAGGTAGAGATTAATTGCATGTTTAATAACAGCTGAAGAAAAGATTGGAAGCCACTTTCAGTCGTTCTGAATCTTCATCTTCTTTTATGTTTATCTCTTTTTCTTTCATTTTCTTTCATTTTCTGTTCTTTTTATTCTATGTTTTCTGTTTGTTTAATTTTTTAAAATTTTTTTAATAACAATTATATTAAAACCCACAAAGGGATGACCCAAGGCTTTTGGCTGCCTGAGGCAAAAGGTCCAGATGGCACCCTTTCTCCTTTCCAGCCCTTGCCGTCTTCCAGCAGTCGTGGCAGTCTTGTTGCTGTCCAGCTAGCTAGCTGTGGACTGCAGAATCCCTCATCCCCTGCCAGCATAGCTGAGGGTGAGAAATGCTGGGAGTTGGAGTCCAACAATCTCTACAGGGTTGTGTGATTCATACCCCTTTTTGTCCAGCTTGCTGTTGCAAGTTCTCCTTTGAAACCAGAGCCTGGGAGAGTTACTTTGGTGGACTGCAGCTCCCAGAATCCTGAAAATTGAATCTTAGGCCATTTCCGCACTAGATTGTTATAGTGCTATTATTCCACTTTCAACCTCCTCCAACAGTCCTCCACAAGAGGGGAACTCATGGTATACATGGCAGAGGAGCTCAGGAGAAATAGCTGTGTTGAGGATGCCGCCCCATAGCACCTGCCGCCTGAGCCGATTTGCCCCTGCCTCATGGTGGGGCTGGATCTCGTTCTCCCAAAACACAGCAAGGCTGCCTTGCTGCATTTTGAAAGAAGTAAAAATCCCCATTTCTCACTGGAACAGTGGGGTCATTCCGGTAAGACTCCAACATCAAGAATGTAAAATTACCAACCCGTACCACTGTCCACACAAATACTTTTTCTTAAAAAATAAATAAAAAAACCCACAACACTTTATGCTTAAATGCATCACATCGCCAGCCGGCGGTTCAGCTGGGAGCATCCTTCCGGCACAAGTGCCCAAGGGGGAAGTAATTGGCAGAGATCGGGGTCCAACCTGTGCTCGTAGAGCGTGGGAGCAGCTGCTGTCCCGTTTTGAAAAGCCAGCTCCGTGTTTGGATTGAAACTCTGGGCTCAAAAGTGGCATTTGGGGCCTCCTGCGGCTCATACGTAGTGGATAGGGTTGCCAGTTCTCAGGGCCTCGATGAGAGTCTCCAGTTTTTGTGGATCTTCTCCAGGTAGAAGACAAGGGTGGAGATTGGGGGCATCTGCTCCAGGCAAGAAGAAAGGGCTCTGCTCGCCGGCTCAGCTACGAGAAGAGCAGCTTGCGACGATTTGGGAGGCTTAATGGATTTGTTGCTGCAACATGCAAAGACTCTCCGAGGGAGTATGGCTTAACTATGTGGAATACACTTCCTCGGAGTGTGGTGGAGTCGCCTTCTTTGGAGATTTTTAAACAGTGGCTGGATGTTGGGAATGCTTTGATTGTGCATTCCTACACGGTGGAAAGGGGTTGGACTGGATGGCCCTTGGGGGTCTCTTCCAGCTCTACCATTCTCTCATTCTATGATCCTATCTGTTTACTTCAAGAACCACCGTGATGTAGTGGGCTGAATATACTAAAATTCTGGCAAACAGGGTTTCAGTCCCTGTTTGGACATGGAAACCCACTGGGGTGGCTGTGGACAAGTCATACTCTCTCGGCCTCAGAGGTGGCAAAGGCTGAGAAAAATCATGCCAAGAAAACCTCATGATAGGTTCACCCTCGTTTTGCCATAGTTCAGAAATGACTTCAAGGCATGCAGCATCAACAACAAGGTGTTTAATTTTTTAGTTTCCACTTGCGCTCCCGTTTGCCAGGGCTCACCTTCTGCTCTGCTGTGCTTCCAACCTGCTAGCTTATCAAGGATGCTAGATGAAGTCTTCCTTATCCATCTCCCCAAGTAAGTGAAAAGGAATAAACCCTTTATTTCCACCTTGGTCTGGAAACCCCTTAGCTAAGATTTCTATCTTAATTTCCAAACAGGAATATATGTGTGTTTGAACGACAAGGTGTGAGCAACTGTGGTTGGTACATAGTACATAAAAATGCTTAATTCCATCAACAGAGGTTGTCCATAGGTCTCTGATTTTGGCTTGGAAACCTCATGCTCTGTGATGATCCTGAATTGGCAACCTTAGTCATGGATGGACGCACCAGTTAAAACCTCTGCGACATATTTAATAATTCCTTCAGGCCAGAAGGTGGCTGAAAACGCAACCTGGAAGTAACAAAAAGTCTGATTCTAAGTTGCTTTTCAGGTGGGAGAGTTCCTTAACTTTCCCTTCCTGGGTACCAGCCAAAGCCCAACCAGCAGAAAGGAAGAGAAGGGCTTCCTCCAACAGCTGGGGTACAAACCATGCGTCCTTCCAGAAGTTTCTGCATGGCAGTTCCCAGCGTCCTTCACCATTATCTATCCTTGTTGGGAGATGCTGTAAATTTAGCTCAACAACATCTGGCAGGCTGAATGTTCCCATCCTTGGCTGAGGGATTATGCATGTCGATTGGAAAATTGGATAAATATGCTCTCCTGTTCCTCTGGTCAAGATAGCCAATGGCAAGACATGATGGGAATTGTAGTCCAGTTACATCTGGAGAGCTACACGATTCCCACTCCTTTTGGATCGTGATCCTATCTCCTGCTCCTATAGGCTTCCCTGTTCCTTCTCAGTTTAGCTGAGTAGCCGGATGAAAATGGATGTTCTTTTTGCAGATGAAAATAGATTTAAACTAGTTGTTTGGGTCCAATGCCATCAACGTCCAATTTAGGAGCGGCATAGAAGCCTTTTTTTGCTTTTGCCTTAAATGTACAGGGAGGAGGCTTGATGCAATGAAGTCAGACGCTTGGGTCCTGCGCTTGTTTCAGAAGCGTTCCTTCTTTCCCTACAAGCCCCCTCTTGCTCAAGTCAAAATGCTCAAATTCTTTCTAACAGCCGAACAGCAAAGCGTACACCTCCTCGTTCAGCTTCTAGTTAGAGAGAAAGAGAACAAAGCCCCGGAGGGTGAAAGAGAGGCTGAATTCGGATTGTGAGTGTGCGAGCTCTTGCAAAAGGCAACTGATTTGTTCCAGGAGCATCCCCGCACTGTAAAGTTATAGCGGTTTAATCCCATTTTAGAGGTTGTATCCTATAGAAGCCCCAGGATTCCATAGGATGTTGAAAGTGGAGTAATAGTGCTATAACAGTGTAGTGTGGAAAGGCTCTCAGTATTGCACCCGTGTGCTAGAGAGGCATATTGTCCAACATTTCACTGGGTCGCATGTGGCCAAGCAACATCAGAGTGTGTTCAAAAAGTTATGAATGAGGAAGAGCGCACAAATGAGGAGAGACTGCAGCAGTTTGCTTTTGCCTGAGCTTATTGGGAAGGGCAAAATTCCACTTCTCCCTTAACTCTCTCCCACTTAAGATGCTTAAGTGCAAACCACTGCTGCACGTTGAATTCAGTATATGTGCCTTCAAGTCGTTTCTGATTTATGGCCACCTTAAGGTGAACCTTTCTTGCCAAGATTTGCCTTTTTGGTGGAGTATTTTTGCCTTTGAGGCTGAGAGAGTGGAACTTACCCAAGGTCACCGAATGGTCGAGTAGGGATTTGAACTCAGGTATCCAGCATCCAACACCCAAACCACTACAACCACACTGACTCTCATCCATATATTGTTATAATCTTATAAACTTACATTCTGGAAACTGAAGCTGAAGTCCCTACTCCAGCTCCATGGGAGCTTAGAGGATTTTGGACTACATTTCTCAGAATTCCTTCAACCAGAATGGAGCCTGGTTGTCTCACACTGAGTCATTTACTTCTCTTGTTCTTTTAGGTTTTACCTCCCAGGAATTATTTTTTTCGCTGGCTCTGGCAGCCGTGCCGTGTGTCTCTCTCCCTTTCAAGTGACAGAATCGGCACCCTAAAATGTCTTCCACCCTAGATCTGGAGAAGGGGTGCACAGTGGACGAGCTTCTCCATGGCTGTATCGAGGCCTTTGGTAAGTAAGATGGCAGGAAAAAAGAACGGAAAAATTCAGAAATTCCTGTGGTAGAACAGTTGTTAAAACTAAACGAGTTAGTAGAAATGGATAAACTCTTGAATTTGATTAGGAAAAAAAAATTGGAGATATTTTTAAAAGATTGGAATCCCTGGAGAGACTGTTTGATCTAGTAAGACACTTTTTGCGATCTTTTCACAGATGATGAAGGCAAAGTTCGGGACCCTCAGTTGGTTCGCATGTTTCTCATGATGCATCCTTGGTACATTCCTTCTTCGGAGCTGGCCGCAAAGTTGCTTCAGATATATCCTTCTTTAGCATGGCCGTCCCTGCCAAGCTCCATTCCTGCTCTGCTTCTCATTGTTTCTTTCTGTTGCATCTTCTCACATGTGCCAACCTTCAAGAGGCATTAGACGACCAGTTCCCAGCATCTCCAGCTGGCCTAATTTTGGAGACCTGGGACATTTCTGCACTACACTGTTATAGAGCTATTATTCCACTTCCAACATCCTATGGAATCCTGGGTCTGTAGTTTAGGGAGGGACATTTAGGACTCTCAGCCAGAGAGCTCTTTGGCCTCGGTAAACTACAAACCTCAGAATTGCACAGGGGTTTGAAAGTGGAATAATAGCACTACAACAGGGTAGTGCGGAAATGGCCCTGGTTTTAAGCACAGTCTACTGAAGTTTCCCCTCAATTGTTCCCATTCACATTGCCTCTCCAGCTCTGTTTTGAAAGAGAAACATGGCCTCTGCAGTAGGCAGAGCCGGTCCTGCCATTAGGGAAGGTGAGACAAGTGTCCCAGGGTATATGTCGAGGGGTGTCATGGAAGATAATTATTTAAGGCTGACCACTGGTTTGGTAGTTATGGGACCATAATCTGGACATGACATCTGGAGGGCCATTCCCACCTCTGGATTAATTAGTGCTAAAATGCCACCAAAAATAAATATTGTAGAAATGAAAGCTGTTCAGCAATTTTTTTGTTGCCAAATTTGCTGCATATTTCCTAATTTAAAACTCCTGCACGGTTCCCTGAGTTTTGCTTTCTCCTTAACTCTGCCCTGAACTTACCAGGAATCGGACGGATCAGAAAACAGTTCCCTCCAGATAAAAACGTGCCACCTGGTGAGGTAAGCGTTGTGACAGTTCAGGGATGCTGAAGCTGAGAAGAAGCGCTTACCTTTGTGAACGATGGAGATGGGGGATAGTTTTTGGAGAATGCATCTGCTCAGTTGGTTGTTGGTGGATGATTGTCCTGGGTTATCTGAATACAACATACAGATTTATTTGTTTTTGGTTGTATCAGTATGGATCAACTGTGGTTATGTTTCTGGAAGGAGACCGGGGAATTGGGGCCGGCTCTACTATTAGGCAGAGGGAGGCAGCCACCTTAGGTGGAAAATAGTGGGAGGCAGCAATGGTAGTTCCCCAATTTCTCCTGAGTCCCTGAATTTTCCCCTTTCTTGTTGAGAACACAATCCTGCCCCAGAGCTGTGCCTTTTTACCATCTTGAAAAAAGTGTTTATTGAAAGATGGGCTGTTAAAATAAGTTAAATAAGTCTCTTGGACTTAGTACTGGTGGCAAGATATGGCTGCGTCTTTCCAGGTGCTGCGCTGGTCAGTGCCAAAGCTTAGCTATGGAAACTACAAATGGACTGTCCTCTGAGCATGTGTAAAGTGCTGTGTCTGAAAGCAGGGGTAGGCCTCCAAGTCCAGGGGCTGCGTGAATGACACAAAATGCCAAGCCTTCCCCACCCCCAGCAAACCAAAGGATCCAAATGGAAATGACTTGGCATCTGCTTTTGAAAAAAAATAATGGTGGCTGTAATTTGCTATCTCAGTTATAAATGTGTAACGTAGGCCATTTCCGAACTGCACTGTTATAGTCTTATCGTTCCATTTTCAGCATCCTACGGAATCCTGGGGTTTGCAGTTTAGGGAGGGGCCTTTAGACTTCTCAGCTAGAGAGCTCTTTGGCCTCAGGAAACTACAAACCCCAGAATTCCACAGGATGTTAAAAGTGGAATACCAGCACTATAACAGTGTAGTGCAGAAATGGCCCTAGACTTATGCATCCATAAATGATTTGTGTTCACAAGCCTATGTATTCCTGATCATGGCAGTATTGCCCCAGTCATGAAAGTCCCTCAAATTTGCTTTTCCTGGCATCAGCTGCTGCAAGCGACAGAGGTCTGTTCTCCTGTCAATCAGGACTCAGCATGCTTTTGTTTTCAGCCTCTTCCTCCAGCAATCTCTGGTGCGCCGATCAGAAAGAGGATCCCAGAGGTAGTTGCTGCTTGCTCCAGAGATTGCTGGTGGGAGACAGTGGAAATGTCAGTCTGCTGGGAAAATCAAGGGAGAACGGAGGTCTGTCATTTGCAGGGGCTGGTCTAGGATCTCAGTCACTATTTTGGAGTTGTACAAAATGATCTACGATGGTCTACTAGAAACTATTTGAAAGGTGAATTGTCATTTCTGGAGACCTCTAAGACAGGGAGTTGATCCTTTTGCGGGGGCTGTCAAGGACTTTGAAAACAGCCTTGGTAAAATGGAGAGGTTCAGTGGGGGAATGCCTTCTTGCCTGGAGTTTTTGGGGTCACCGTTGGCGCTTCTGTATTTTTGATCAGGGAAGGAGAGGGAGGTTTTGGGATGACTCCCTAGGAGGCTCAGTTTTTCTCTTTGGCTTTGTCACTCCTGATCTTATCAGGTACTGGATCTCAGCGTTCCCAGCGGAATTCGATCTCAATCCCGAATTGGCTGAGCAGATCAAGGAACTAAAAGAACTTCTGGGCCGAGAAGGAAATGAGCGTCACAGCAGCCTCATTGACATAGAGAGCGTGTAGGTAAAACTGCGGAGATGTGCCGTCCCTCTCCCACAACCAGAGCTTGGGATGGCTCCTTTACTGGACTGCTGTTCCCATAATCCCCCAGCCAGCTTGCCCTTCTGGGAGCTGTAGTTCAAAAACGTCTGCCCATGATTGTATCTCAGAGGTTATTGTACTCCAGTTCCCATCAGCCCTAGGCAATTTGACCCATGATGAGGCATAATGGGAACAACAATTCATCACCCTCTGGGGAACCTCATGTTTCCAGTTCCTTTCTTAGGAATTGATTTGCAATTAATTATCTGGTGAACCAACGTGGTGTAGAGGTTTGAGTGTCAGACTTAGGACTCTGGAAGACAAGGGTTCAAATTCCGACTTGGTCAGGGAAGACCAATGGGTGGCCTTGGGAAGGTCACACTCTCTCAGCCTCAGAGGAAGTCAAGGAGAAACCCTTCTGAAAAAACTTTTCAAGAAAGCCCCGTGATGGGGTCACCTTAGGGTCTTCATACGTCAGAAAACAACTTGAAAGCACATAGCAGCAGGAGATTAAGTTTTCATCATTTTAAGATGCGTTCCCATGAAATAATATGTCTGCAAGAAACCCATATACGAAACAAAGGAACCCATATATGCCAATAATTTCTCCCTGTTTTTTTGTATACGTGTTTCTTGTAGACCTATTATTTCACAGAGATGCATCTTTAAATCATGCTAATATAAATAAATAATATTTGTTTAAATAAATTATATTAAATAATTATAAATAAATGATATTTATTTATTTGTCTGCAAATTCCAAGTCCCCAGATTCTAGGAGTTATACTTGGAAAATGTACCGTTTTTGAGCTCTAGTGTAAAATTCTTACAAGCCACTTGTGAGGCCCTTTTTTGAGAGGTGGATGGGGTCCATGGAGTGGGGAATTAATATTTTAAAATCCCAGCAATTGTAACCAGTCCATGGACTCCTGAGTTTGGAGACCAGATGGCGAGGGAGATTTTAGCCCTCTGGCATCTTTTTCTTTAGTAATTAGCCAGTTCACATCTCCTTTTGCCCGCTTCCCAAAGAAACATGCTGACCTCTCCCGTGCCGTTCTAGACCTACCTACAAATGGAAGAGACAAGTCACACAACGTCAGCCGGTGGCGCAGAAAAAACGCAAGACCTCCCTGCTTTTCGACCACTTGGAATCTGGCGAGCTGGCGGAACATCTGACCCACTTGGAGTACCGTTCCTTCAGCAAGATTCTGGTGAGAACGGTGACATTCGCAGTGCAATGTGCGTCTGTGCGTGCATGTATAAAGATCCGCTAGAAATTTTGCACTTTCGTCTCCTTAACTTGCTCTCTCCTTCTGTGTCCAGTTCTCTGAAATCAGGAGAAAAAAACCCAGCTCTTTAACAACAGCGAACACAACACACTGCTGAGTTTTTCTTAAAGAGCACATTTATTCAGTGCGTTCCTCTCAGATCTGAACCCTGTAAATGAATTGCAAAGATGTGCAGCAGGACACGGCAAAGGGTGTTCCCACATGCATTGGGCTGTACCAATGGGCATCGGCATTCCTGAGCTAGTGTCCCATGCACAGCAGCACTGATGTGCACAATGATGTGCATTGGTCCTTTGTGCATCAGTCATTTCGCTGGCTCCTCTCCATAGCAATGTAACAGCAGCCCTTTACTGGATAGGGACGTCCGCTTAAAAGATGTAAGTGCCCAACGGGATTCCACTTGGAAAGCACTCTGTCAACAAAACCCAGAGTGCTTTCTACAAATACATTTTCACTCAGAGCCTCCACCCCTCCCTCTCACTAAAGGCTTTCCTCTGGAGTGGCCATTCTGGTTACCTAGCAACCTGTTGCTGTGTGGCTTTTCCATCACTCGGGATACCATTCCCCCTATGCTCCATCACAGTGCCCACCTGCGGTGATGTTAAGTGCCCGACAGGATCTGCAACCGCAACTATGTGCAAATGAATTTCTTTTTTGTTCCTGGCCTAACCTCCTTCTTTGCTTCTCTTCCTCACATCTCCCAGTTCCAGGATTACCACAGCTTTGTCATGCACGGCTGCACGGTGGACAACCCCATCCTGGAGCGGTTCATCACCCTCTTCAACAGCGTCTCCCAGTGGGTCCAGCTGATGGTGCTGAGCAAGCCCACCGCTCAGCAGAGGGCCCAGGTCATCACTCGATTTGTCATGGTCGCCCAGGTGAGGAGGAGGAGGAGGAGGAGCTGGGAGGGCTCAGACTCCCAGGCATCCTGAATCCCTTTTGAGATGTTTTTCACGGATGCTGCGATGCCTTCGGGCCCCTCCTTGGGAAGCGGGACATCAAAGCCTTCAGCCTCCATGGTTTGCTAAGGAAGCACAAGTGCAGATTCCATTCCACAGGTGTTTATTGGTCCCAGACCATGACACAGGCTCCAAATTCAACCTTTGCACCCTTTTTCATTCATGAGATCAAGCTAGAGGTGAGCTCTCCCCCTGCAAGACTTTAGGTGTCAGGAGGAGGAGAAGCCAGGGCACAACTAGGTCCATTTCCACACTACACTGTTATAGCGCTATTGTTCCACTTTCAACCTCCTATGGAATGCTGGGGTTTGCAGTTTAGGGAAAACCATTTAGACTTCTCAGCCAGAGAGCTCTTTGGCCTCGGTAAACTACCCACCCCAGAATTCCACAGCGTGTTGAAAGTGGAATAATAGCACTATAGCACTGTAGTGCAGACATGGCCTGGTTTCTCCCCCTGCTCTCAATTTTCCCCATGGTCCATCTTTAAGAAAGGGAGACGAATTGGTGCAGAGTCAGTCCCTAGCCTTAGAGAATCACTCTCTACAGCTGGACTAGAACAACAGCATAACCTCCAACAGTCCCAATGTGGCAGGGAGAGTCCCCATAAATCCTCTGCCATCCCACTTTTTCAGCTGCTTTTAAAATCTCCCAGTTTCTCTCCTCTTCCTCCTTTGTGCTTAGTTCAACTGCTTCAAGACTAGAGCAACCGTCTTCAATTTCACAAAGTTGCAGCCGTTTCCTCCGGGGCGTGTTCCAGTTCTAAGATGGAGACTAATGATAGAACCTTAAAGCTGAAAGAGACCCCAGGGGCCGTCTAGTCAACAGCTAAAGCCCTCCTGCCCACCCAACCTCTGTTAAAACTCTCCAGAGAAGGTCTTTTCATGTTGTTTGAACCCACCAGCTCATGTTCTAGTTTTCTGAGCATCAGTAGACAAGCTCAATCCATCTTCTGCATGACATCCCTTCAGATATTTAAATATGGCTCTCATGTCCCCTCTCAGTCTTCTCTTCTCCCAGTTAAGCATATTCAGTCATTCCTCATAAGGCTTGGTTTCTGGCCATGTCTAGACATCTCTGGACATGTTCCAGCACTTGTCAATTTCCTTCTTAAATGGGATCCAGGATTCCAGGTGAGGCCTAACTGGGGCAGAATAGAGTCCATAGTCTGCAATTCTGGGCTGCATCAGCTATGTTTCTGTTGGTGGAGCCAGGAATTGCATTGGCCTTTTTGGCCGCTGCATCACGCCACTGACTCATATTTTGCTTGTGGTCTACATGACCTCTCTTAATGGGCCTCTCCGTGTTCCTCTCTTGCTTCTTTGCCCCGTGCTACAACCTCTCCAAATGACTCTGAAATTGATTTTAGACATGGCACTTTCTACCTTGCTGGCTGGAAGGAGCTGTGAACGCCAATTAGCGTGGCCGGTTGGCTGGGAGGCAGCTGTATAAATCAAACCCCTTTCGTTTCGTCTGTCCCTGACGGACGGTGTGAAGTTCAGGGCATCCTTTTGTTCCCCCGGGTTGCTTTCCTTTGAAGGCAAGAGCGCAAGAAAGAGAGCTCATAATAGCAGCTCGGTAAAAATCTATTTATACATTCATAGATCAAGGTGGAATAGCAAAGAGGATATTCCTCACCAGGCAAAAATCAATGCACCCGACAAAATCCAGCCAGCTCGAGGAAAGACCTGCCTGCCGCTTCCCCCGTTCAGCCTCCTTTGTTAGTACATCCTGTGTTTCACTGAGGTTATTTCGGACTCAGACTTCCCAGGTCCTAGGGGGCCGATCCTCTTCGGCATGGGACTGAATCTTAACCTACATTTTATTCTTGCAT
This sequence comes from Iguana delicatissima, assembly GCA_948472985.1. Lineage (NCBI taxonomy): Eukaryota > Metazoa > Chordata > Lepidosauria > Squamata > Iguanidae > Iguana > Iguana delicatissima. The sequence goes on along the minus strand of CAOKZL010000714.1, from coordinate 53,498 downwards.
GGCAGAAAAATTTCAAATCATCCAAACAAGATTATGAGAACATTTGTGCATTTCTTAATTTATTTCCTCCCCCTTCTTTTTGGGGACATTTTTGGTGAAAATTTTGCAATAATGATAAGGATGATATGTGCATTCATTTTTATGCCGCTTTTCCTCTCATAATTGGACTCATGGAGGTTTACAAATTATTTGCCAATACAGAGGGCCCGTTGTCTTGGTATCCCTCCACCGTGGATACCAAAATTGCTAAAGTCCCATTTAGCAATTTTACTACACAATAGTGAATAATTTATAGTAAATAATTGTAAATAATAAATAAATATAATAAATCATTTATGCACAGGGATTAATACTTCTGCCTATTATTTTTTGCACAAAGGCTGTTTCCAGAGCAGAAAATGCTGTAAATAATAAATAAAATAATTTTACTACACAATAGTGTACTAAAATGGCAACTCGTATATAAAGTGGCAAAATCAAAGTTGTCCCAATGCCAGTTTGAAGGAAGGCTCAACTGGCAGTTTAGCTGGCTTTTGTATATAGAATAGGATGGGATGCCATCTCTGATCTTTTGCCTCGGGCAGCAAAATACCATGGGACAGCCCTGGTAAGGGAGAGATGTGCGACTATCACGCTGCACCGTTATACCGCTATATTCGGCTTTGATTGCCACGGCAACAGCCTGTGGGATTCTGGGAGTTGTAGTTTCCTGAGGTCCAAGAGCTCTCTGGCTGAGAGTCCTAAAGGCTCCTCCATGAACTGCAAATCCCAGGATTCCACAGGATGTTAGAGTGGGATATAGAGCTATATTAATGTAGTGTGATGGCCCCAATGGCTAAATGGGAGTCTGCGTGAAGCTGGAACCAACTTCTTTCCTTTTTTCTCTGTGTTGTCTTTCTCCTCTCTTCTTCTCGCCCGCCCGTCCGCACGCACTCACAGAGGCTGCTCCAGTTGCAGAACTTCAACACCCTGATGGCGGTGGTGGGTGGGCTTGGCCACAGCTCCATCTCCCGCCTCAAGGAGACCCACAGTTTTGTCAGCCCAGAGACCACCAAGGTAGGTGATGGAATGGACTTAGCTAGAGTCGACTGTGGACGGGTCATGGGGATGGGAGGAACCATGGCTTTGCATACCCCCCTCAACTGTTCCGAATTTATTTTCTCGTTGCCTTTGACCACTAAACTTCTCCTCTTCAGGTGTGGGAGTCTCTCCTGGAGTTGCTCAACTCGGCCGGGAACTACGGCCGCTACCGGCGGCGCTTTGCCGAGTGCGTGGGCTTCAAGTTCCCTATCCTGGGGGTACACCTCAAGGACCTGGTGGCCGTCCACGTGGCCCTGCCGGACTGGCTGGACCGGGCCCACACGTGCCTCAACGGAAACAAGATGCAGCAACTGTTCACCATTCTCAGCGAACTCGCCATGGTGCAGAGCATCCGCCCTCCCTTCGAGGCCAACCCGGACCTCCTCAATCTGCTCATGGTAAGACCTGGCCGTCCGTCCAACCACGCCAGCCATCCAGTCTTGGAAACATTGGCTGGAATCTCGTTGGGGACATACATCTTTGTAAGTGGGCTTATCTCCCCAACAGGGATGCAATTCTTCTTTCTCTCTTCGGCCATTTCCGCACTAGACTGGTACAGCGCGATAATTCCACTTGCAACATCCAATGGAATCCTGGGGTTTGCAGTTTTGAAACTGCAAACCCCAGGATTCCATAGGATGTTGCAAGTGGAATAATAGCGCTGTCCCAGTCTCGTGCGGAAATGGCCTTAGTTTCCAAACCGAGGAATTTTCAAGGGGTGAGGGTGGGAAATCTAGGCCAGGCAGGGCAAATTGCTGACCGAAAAAGGGTAGGTTTTTTTAAAAAATTCGTATTAGTTCAAGCTGATCTGTCACTCTTCAGTCTCAGGCGGTTTGCCCCCCTCTGTTTGCCGTTCTAGCCTGCCTCGGCCATCGAACTCACCAGGTTGCCCGCCTCGGCTTACACAATATAAACTTTTCAGAGGGCCTAAACAATAGTGTACGCTACAGCTGCTTTTCCCATTTAAAAGAGCTTAATTCTAGCCAGCAAAAGCCGAGCCAACGGGACAGCTCTTCTCCCAGAAAACAGAGACCTGGGTTTGCTTTTCTTTTTTTCCTGTCCCCAAAACAGACCAAACTGCAACATCAGTGTTTTCAGAATTTCGTGAAACCTTTTACTGGTGCGTATAGGAATTGGGAGGGACATGGAATCGGGATGTGAACTGGAGGGACCAGGTGGAGAGAGGTGAACATGCTATCTATTCTGACCAAATTTACTGCTTTCCTGCTATTGCATCAGGAAAATAGACTCGTTTGGTAGCTAATGATCCTGGGAGAAGCTCCAATGTCACAAAGCATAGGTTTGTCCCAGCCTCTCTCTTTCCCCAAGTCGTTTTTCATTCAAACCTCCATGTCCTGGACTGCTCACCGCCACCCCTAGCACAAGGCAGCGTGAGGTAGCTGCCTCAGGTGGCAGATGTTTAGAGGTGGCAGCAAGATGTTGGGAAAGAAACCAGAGTTTTGTACAGCCTGCCCTGAACCCCTCTGCCATTCTTCAGGGATAGTCAATGATGGCTTCCCATTGCCCGTGTGAAAGAAAGATTTACACTGTTATGGCACTATATTCCACTTTAACAGCCTATGGAATAATGGGATTTGCAGTTTAGGGAGGGGCATTTAGAATTCTGAGCCAGAGAGCACTTTGGACTCAGTAAACTACAAATCCCAGAATTCCCCCATGCAGTTAAACTGGAATGTGACTCAATAGTGCAGTAAGGCTTTAATTGGCAGTCCAGTCCACGGAGTGGGGATGATATTCCATCTTATTCTTACCTCAAATGAGAAAATATCTCAGGAATACCTCAGTTAAACCCGCCTGTCTTGTGGTGCCCAAGGCCATACCGATAACATGAGCCATGGTCCTGACGAAATGTCCAGCTGGTTGGGGGATTCTGGGAATCGTAGTGCAAAAACTTTCCTGAGCTCTGTAAAGTGAGGAAAGACATTCACTTTGGTGAGCTCTTGTGTACGCTTCCATTCACCGCCGTGCCTTCGTCAGGGGATGATGGGTTTCGGGTTCTCTTTCCAAAGTTCTGACTCGGTTGCCTTTGTGGCAGGTCTCTCTGGATCAGTACCAGACAGAAGAGGAGATCTACCAGCTCTCCCTTCAGCGGGAACCCCGGAACAAATCCACGGTAAGTGCATGAGTCCCCCTGCTTTGCCCACGCAACAGTGAGACCATGGGACAAGACGGAGGCCATTTCCGCACTGCACTGTTATAGTGCTATTATTGCACTTTCAACCTCCTGTGGAATCCTGGGACTTGCAGTTTAGAGAAGGGCCTTTGGAATTCTCATCCAGAGAGCTCTTGGACCTCAGTAAACTACAAACCCCAGAATTCCACCAGAGGTTGAAAGGGGAATAATAGCACTATAATAGTGTAGTGCGGAAATGGCTTGAGAGACGATGTGAGAGCCATCTTTTAAATATGTGAAGGGCTCTGACATGGAAGACAGTGCAAGCTTGTTTCCTGTTGTTCCAAATGACAAGATCTGAACCAACGGATTTAAATTACCGGAAAGGAGATTCCTACTAAACATTAGCCAAAATTCACCAACGGGAAGGGCTTTCCGACAGTGGGAAATATCTACCTCGCTTGTTGTGTGCCTTCAAGTCATTTCCGAGTTACTAAAGTGAACCTGTCGTGGGGTTTTCTTAGTGAGATTTGTTCAGAGGAGGTTTGCCTCGGCCTCCCTCTGAGGCTGAGAGAGTGTGACTTGCCCAAGGTCCACCCAGTGGGTTTCCATGGCCGACCTTCAAAGTTGCAGTCCAACGCTCAAACCACCATACTACGTTGGCTCTCCAGACTACCTCAGGAGGTGGTAAGTGTCCTTCGTTGGGAATTTTTAAGGTGAGATTGGACGTCCATCTGTCAGGGATGGTTTAGCCGTGGATTCTTGCAAAGCGGTTAGAATTCATAGAATTTCAACTCATAGAGTTAAAGATTTGGAAGAGTCTCCAAGGGCCATCCAGTCCAGCTCCATTCTGCCATGGAGGAATACACCATCAAAGCCCTCCTTGGTTGGTAGTCTCCCACCCAAGTACTAACCAAGGCTGACCCTGCTTAGTTTCCAAGATCAGGTAGGATCTGATGCCTTCAGATTATTTAGGCCCCTCAGTGGACAACTCAGGACAACCCATTTCTTTTTAAAACATTGTGGTGAATAACAGCTTTGAGCTTCTTGGTCAAACACCATAACAATTAAGGGGGATGAATTAAAATAAAAGCAACTTTCCAAGCCTGCTAAGAAGCGTTCTTTGCCGGAAAGGAGGGACCGTGGTGTCCTGACTTATCCTGTCTTCGCAGACTGTTGTGAGTCTTCCCCCCAAGGGAACCCATTTCCTGTGGGGAGGGAGCGAGAGCAAAGCCGGCCGGATGCAACTGTGCATTTGTGATCTAATTCTTTCACTTCTCCTCCTCCTCCTCATTCCACCGGCCTTTTCCTCCCCGTTCGTTTCACCCACCTTCTCAGCTTTCCCAGTTCCCACGTTGGCCACGAGGCAGAGCAAAATGGCTACAGAGATAGCTGTTGTTGTGCTCCCTCAGAACATTTCCGACTTATGGTGACCCCAAGGCAAACCTATCAGAGGGTTTTCTGGGGCTGAGAGTGCGTGACGTGCCCGAGAGCACCCAGTAGGTTTCCATGGCTGAACGGGGAATTGAACCCTGCTCTTCAGAGCCATAAGTCTAATCCTCAAAGCACTACACCAATCTGGCTCTCCTGCAGAGATAGAGTGGTGGCCATTTCTGCACACTTTCCAACCGTCCCATTCATATGTAATATGGAGGATGGAGCAAGCCTCTTTTCTGCTGCTCCAGAGACTAGGACACGGAGCAATGGCTTCAAACCACAGGAAAAGAGAATCCACCTAAACATCAGGAGGAACTTCCTGGTGGTAAAAGCAGTTTGACAGTGCAATATGCTGCTGCCTCAATGGAGTGTGGTGGAATCTTCTTCTTCGGAGACTTTTAAACAGAAGCTGGGAGGCCATCTGTTGAGAGTACTGTGATGGTATATTCCTGCATGGCAGAATGGGATTGGACTGGATTGCCCTTGCATACACCAGCCCAAAGGCTCATGGAGCAACTGACATTGTCCCCTCATATATGTATGTATAGATAGATAGATAGATAGATAGATAAGAGATATTTTGTAAAATATTAATCAAATTCTTCCTCCTCTCACTGCTCTTCTCTTATTTCTCTCCTCCTCCTCTTCCTCTCCTCCTTTTCCTCGTCCTCTCCCATTTGTTCTCCTCCTCCTCCTCTTCCCCATCTCTTCTTCTTCATCCGTCCTCTTCTTCCTCCTTTCTCCTTCTTCCTCTTCTCCCTTTCCTCCTTCTCTCCTTCTTCTTCTCTTCCCTCCTGTTCTCTTCTTCCGTCCCTCTCCCTCCTTCTGTCCTCCTCTTCTTCCCCTTCTCTGCCTCTTCTTCGCTTCCTTCTCCCCTTCTCCTTCTCCCCTCTTCCTCTCTTCCAGCCTTCCAGCCCCACATCGTCCACCCCGCCTCCGCAGCCCGTGATGATGGAGGAGTGGGCTTCGGTGCCCAAACCCAAGCCGGACCAGGCGGTGGTGCGCAAACACATTGAAAAGATGGTGGAGGTAAGCGAGGGTGCATGCACGAGGGGAAGAGGGAGAGATGTCGGGGGGAAGCCTGAGGTGGTGGGACTCAGGTGGCCCTTCAAAGGTTGCTGGACTCCATCTCCCAGCCCTTCTGAACGCTGTTGCTCCTAGCTGAAGGAACTGTTTTAATTCTTCTGGGGTAGCTCTCCTCCTGAGCCCCACTGGTCTTATTGATTAGTTATTTTTATATATATTCTGGCCAATAGCTAAAGATCTCAGGCCATCAAGCAGTTAAATCCATGTAAAATGGTAAAACTGGGGCCATTCAATATCCTATGGAATCCTAGGGCTTGCAGTTTAGGGAGGGGCCTCAAAAGTCGTCCTCAAAGGCCCCCTCCCCTCAAAGGCCCCTCTTTAAACTGCAAGCCCCAGGATTCCATTGGACCTTGAAAGTGGAATGACAGCACTGTAGCAGCCTAGTGTGGAAAAGGCCATAATTTAAACAGGCTTAAAGCTTATTGATTTGACAAGGTAAAGCAAGAGAAGATAAACTTGTCGTTGGGAATCAGGTTCTGGATGTTCAAACAAAGCAAACAGACCTCGGGGAGTTGCAAGGGTCTTCCTTGGACTTTGGGTGCCGATGGACATGATCCGCAACTTCTTTTATCACTGCCCCCCCACCTGTCTTTTTTTTTTTCCCCAGTCCGTCTTCCGAAACTTTGACGTGGACGGAGATGGGCACATTTCTCAGGAAGAGTTCAAAATCATCCGGAACAACTTCCCGTACCTCTGCAAATTCGGAGACCTGGACGAGAACCAGTAAGTAGTGTCTTGGGGAGCCTCTAAGTGTGCTGAGGCTCAAAGTTGCCCCCTCGATCTGCCGGGGGTCCTATATTATAAAGGATATCCCTTCTTCAAGAGACAGACAGCCTGTCTCCTCTATTTGAGGGTGTAGCCAGTGTTAGACTAGGAGCTAAGCGTTCAAATCCCCGCCCAGCTATGGAAACCTACTGGGTGACTTTAGACAAGTCACACGCTCTCAGCCACAGAATGGGAAGGGGAAGAACCATGGGAACAACCCAAATTCTATATCAAAGGGGTTACAAATAGATTAGGGGGAAAAGAAGAGAATACAAAATATAGAAAATACAGAAATGCGAACATGAAAGAAATATTTTATGGAAAAATGTCTTTTTTTGCTATACTTTATATGTTATGGTAATACTTGCTTGTTTGCTATATAAAAATTAATAATAATAATAATAATAAAAAAGAAGCCAAAGGCAAACTCCTTCTGAATGAATCTTCCAAGAAACCCCGTGTGATTGGGTTGCTCTCAGTCGGCAACAACTTGAAGGTACACAACAACAAATGCCATGGCCACGTCCCTTGCGAGCCTAGGGTTTGCAGCGCAGGGAAGAGCATTTAGAATTCTGAGCCAGAGAGCTCTAGTGCCATGCCAAACTACAAATCCCAGCATTTCATAGGATGGAACCGTGGCCGTTAAGGTGGGATCATAGCACTATAGTGGTGCAGTGCGAAGACCTCACAGCGCATTCCAGTGCTACCATTCTTTGATTTTAACCTCCATCATTATCCTCCTTGCCTCTTCTGATTGGGGCTGCTGGGGACTGCAGTCCATCATAATTTGGAATGACTCTCTTGCCTGATTTCAACTCCGCACCTCTTCACTTCCAAGCCACATTTCAACCTCTCCGTGTTTTGCCGGTGACTGGAGATACCGCCTTTGCTGAATTGCTCAGCTCAGTTGAAGGTGTTGGAGCTCATGTAAATCATAACTGATTTATGAATATTTGTAAACTGCTTACATCTAAAGATCTCAAAGTGGGGCTGCAGCATAAAACATAAAATATTAAACGACCATAGCTTAGGGATAACAATGCCCTCACCAAGACGCAGCAGGCGGAACTACACTAAGGAGGCCAGTAAAAATGTAACTGCCAAGAAGAGCTTGTCCAGAGCTAAGAAAAGTTACTTTTAATAGCGTAGTCCTGCGTCGCAGGAAGTTGGACCCTTTTTCGTTCGGTGATTCTAAGAAATCAGGAAATCTTGAGACGCGTTTGAAGCGTGTGTGCATTTCCTTTCTGAGGGAGGAGAATGTGGGAGGGAACTGAATGTTCTTTCAGCCGGCGTGGGAGCCAAGCCAAATATTTCATGGATCCGTCCATCTCTTGGGAGAGAGGCCCAGGAGTCCTGCCTCCCGGCCCACTCACCCTTTGCATCTTGCTGCCTCCCTTGCTCTGGGAGGCGATGCAACAGTGCCGGACTCCCGGCTTCCCTTCTCAGGCATCAAAGGGCCTGAGAAACGGGCCTTATTTGGTGAGCGGCTTGCTTGGCCGCTCGCTGCTCTTCTCGCGCAATCTTCCGCCCTGTAACGAAAGCACGGGGGCTTTCTCTTCCAAAACTCGGTGGTTTGCAACTGCTGCCCTCCGCTCTCTAACTGTGTGGGAACTGGGAGGGGCTCGGCTTGATTCCTTTTATCATTTGAGCTTCTTGGTTGTTGTGGTTCTTGTGTGCCTTCGAGGCGTTTCCGACTTACGGCGACCTTAAGCGGACCTGTCATGGGGTTTTCTGGGGCTGAGAGTATGTGACACATTGAAGGCACCCGGTGGGTTTCCATGGCTGAGTGTCGAATCGAACCATGGTCTCTCGGATTGTAGTCCGTTGCTCTAACCACTGGACTATGCTGTTGTCGTGTGTCTTCAAGCCATTTCTGACTTACGGCAACCCTAAAGTGAACTTATCACAGGGTTTTCTGGGGCGGAGAGTGTGTGACACATCAAAGGCACCCAGTGAGTTTCCGTGGCTGAGTGTGGAATCGAACCCTGATCTCTGGGGTTGTAGTCCAATGCTTACATCACACTGTTGTTGTTGTGTGCATTTCTGAATTGTGCTGATCCTAAGGCAACACTGTCATGGGCTTTTTCTGAGGCTGAAAGTGTGTTGTATACCCAGTGGGTTTCCATGGCTGAGTGCAGAATTGAACCCTGGTCTCTGGGGTCATAGTTCAATGGTCAAACCCCTACCCCACGCTGGCTCTCATGCTCTCCAACGTTTCACGGTGCTAAACTGGGACCTGTATGGCCAAACAACGTGAGTGTGGCCAAGATGTCAAAAGTTAGTAATCAGGAAGTACGCGCAAGCTAAAAGAGGCCGTTTGCAGCGGTTTGCTTTTGCCTGAGCCAACCGGGAAGAGCGAGGCTCTATGCTTTCTTTCCTCTCCTCTCCTCTCCGCTGATTGATTTGAGCACAAACTTCTTTTGCACTTTGAATTCTGTTTGCAGCAACTGGAATTTCCCCAGCTCTGTCACTGCTAATCTCCAAAGCCCATGTAGGCAGAGCTAGAGATGCGGGGGGGGGGATTTTGCTGGGTTTGCGTTTTTCTTAAACGAACTGACCTAATTACCGACACCGGGGAAGAATAAGCAGGAAGGCAGGAAATGCTGCCCGAATTATCTTGCTTCCATATGGACCCACCGTGCCATTTATGTTGCTGTAATTTCTTTTGAGTGTGATTTTTATTTTAAGAATCTTCTCTAAGCCACTTTCAAGGGCTTCCGAAGTGCCCTAAAAAAGTCAGATAGGAGTTTTCTAAAGAAATAGATGAATGGCTTAAACCGGAGCTGCTAGGCTGCTAAACAGGATGGATTGCAACAGCTACCAGGTTGTGCGTCTGGATTGTTGTGATGCAGCTCTTGGTCCAGAAAATGCATCCAGCTCAGTTTGCTGGAGTAGTTCATGTTAATCTTTTCTCATCCTGCTTTCTACAGCTGCATTTAAAATATCCCAGGTGCTTTCTCCTCCTCCCACTTTCCCCCTTTGTCCTCAGTTTGCTTCAATTGGTGCAAAATGATTTTCAAATTGCAACAATAGTTTGCACTCCATTAACTCAACAGTTCATTATCTTTCACTTCCCAGTAGACTCAGGCAAAAGCAAACCTCTGCAGCCACTTCTAGCTAATGTGTTTTTGATCATTAATAATTTGATCATTAATAACCTTATTCGGATGTTGCTTGGCCCCATGTGTCCCAATTTTCATCTGTAAAATGTTAGAGGGTATAGTATTCTCGGTTTCAATTCTGCACTCAGCCACAAAAACCCACTTCAGTGACTTTGAGCACATCACACACTTTCAGCCACGGAAAACCCCACGATAGGTTCATTTCAGGATTGCCAGAAGTCGGAAATGACTTCAATGCACACAGCAAAAACGTGGTATTCTTCCTTGAGCTGTAATGAGAGCAAAAAAGGATTTGAAAACTCTCAGATAGGAGTGATTGGGGATGTGATATGACGTAGGTTTCACCCAGAATATAGGCGTACTGCATTAAAGTTTTGAGCCTCCGTTTTGAAAATCTAAAACTCCGTTGTAAACTCACAACTGTCTCCATGTATAGGGTCAAGCTTGCCCTTTGGGTTAAGGTAATAAGGGCCATTTCCGCTCTACAGTGCTATAGTGCTATTATTGTACCTTCAGCATCCTATGGAATCCTGGGGTTTGCAGTTTAGGGACAGGCATGTAGAAATCGCCACCAGAGAACTCTTTGGCTTTGGGAAACTACAAACTCCAGAATTCCACAGGAGGTTGAAAGTGGAATAATAGCACTCTAACAGTGTAGTGCGGAAATGGCCAAAGTTAGCTCGATTCACTATTGCAATAGGAATGTTCGTTCTGCCAGCAAAAGTGGACCCTACTGGGCCATATGAGCCCGTGTTTCTTATGTTTTGTATGAGCCTGGACCCAAATCCGGCCTGTCTCCTCACCCCTTTTACCCATCTTCTCTGCAACGCAGGGATGGCTGCATCAGTCGCGAAGAGATGATCTCCTACTTCATGAAGTCCAGCGCAGAACTCAACGGCAAGATGGGCTTCATCCACGGCTTCCACGAAACCACGTTCTTGCGCCCCGTTGCTTGTCGCCACTGCAAGGGTCTGGTAAGCCGAACGTCCCCTCGCCTGAGTGTTGTGGGCAGTGGGCTGTGATGTAGTGGTCCCAAGACTCCGATGGCTATCATTTAGCAGCCATTATAACGTCATCTGGTCCCCAATCCTGGTTTTTCAGATCCCTTGAATACCTGCAACATGGGGAGGCAATGGACAGACTCGAGGGGGTTTTGCCATTGCTGTCCTCTGAGGCTGAGAGAGAGCGACTTGCCCAGGGTCACCCCATGGGTTTCTACAGCTGAGCAGGGATTCGAATCCTGTGCACCAGGGTCCTAGTTCAAAAATCAAACCACTACACCACTCCGGCTCTCCCATACTTAGAGCAGATCTACGGATATTCACAGGATTTAGGCTCAGCCTAGCTCCAGCTCAGCAGTAGTAAATTACGAACTGTTTCTTGCTTGTTTTCCTTCTTTTAAACAATGGTATAAGGGACAGCCCTTCTGTGAGCCGAAAAATCTTCTGCAGTTGTTCTGTCTTTTCTCGCTTGGTTGATTTTTTCTAGTAAGAAAAAAAAGAGAGAGAAACAGTGGAAAATATGGGAGGGTCACACACTAAAGATGCTGTGTTCTTCATCACCCATAAAATTCCACGAAAGAGGCCGGTTGGTTGGTTGACAAAAGCTTTCATCTCAATTTTTTAAAAATCAACAAGAATGTGTGCGTATGTTTAATGTGACGCAGTCCAGCCCAGTTTTTGCATTGCCTTGTTTTTGCACATTGTGTAGTTTTCTGCTGAGGTTGCCTCCGGGGTTACAGATGTGGGCGGTTGGATGGGTGTGTCCGTGTGTTTAGTGAATGTGCAGGGTTTTTTGTTGTGGTTGTTGTCGTTGCGGTATGTTCTGGAATGAGAGACGCTCGTAAACAACCGTACCTCGCCTGTGCCAAAAATCCTTGCTGAGCTGGTGCAAATTGTTGGCGGATCCCCTTCGCCTGCCCCCAACATAGGGTGGCAAAATCTGCTTAGAAATCTACCCACAAAACCAAACTTTTTCAGATGCTTTGAATTTCAGCTCCCAGAAACACGGCCAGTGTGGCCAGTTGCAAAGGATTGTGGGGACTGTAGTCCATCCAAACCATCTGGTGGGCCCAAGGTAGAGCATGAACAGCCTGTTTCTTTGGATAGGAACACTCAGGATTTCTAGGAGCGTCCATGCTGCCTGGGGAGATTCTGGGATTGCTCCAAAGAGAAACTTATACCCCCTCCAGGCAAATAGCCATACTTTAAAGGGTTGATGAGCATGATTTTGCCTTCCAACATTTTATAGATGTAAACTAGGACATGTGTGGACATGCAATGTCAGAGTGCAGTCAGGATGGCAAAAGTTAGTAATGGAGAAGAACAGACAACTAGGAGAGACTGCAGCAATTTGCTTTTGCTTGAACTTACTGGGAAGGGCAAAATTCCTTCTTTTCCTCTCTTTCCTACTGAGTTAGTTGAGTGCAAACCTTTTTTACACTTTGGACTTAGTTTGCAGCAGTTTGACAGAATGCTGGGATAACAATCGAGGAAACAGACTCTCGTCTTCTAATGCTTATCTTTGAAGTTCGTAGAGCAAACCGCTGACAGATGAAAACTGGGATGCCTGTGGCCAAGCAACATGGTGTGTGATCACAATGGCAAATGTTATTGATGAGAAAGAGCTCAGAAGCTTGGAGAGGCGGCAGCAGTTTGCTTTTGCCTGAGCCAACTGGGAAAGGCAAGATTCGGCCCACTCTTCTCCTCTCCTATGCCACCTGCGAAGTTGAGTGCAAGCTATTTCTGCACTCTGAAATCCCTTTGCAGCAACTGAAGCAAGCCGAGGACAAAAGGGGAAAGTGGGCAGAAGAGAGAGAAACTGGGACGTTTTAAAAGCATACAAAAAATTAGAATGATGGAAGTTAATCAGGACTGTCCCTGGGTCAAGTTGGAGGGTTGGTCTGATGCAAGCAATGGCTATCCCTATGGAACAAAAACAGGTACCCTAGAGGGAGAGCCAGTGGAGGTCTGAGCATTGGACTGCGACCCTGGAGGCCAGAGTTTGATTCCCTGCTCAGCCATGGAAACTCACTGGATGACCTTGGGTAGGTCACATACTCTCATTCCAGAAAACCCCAGTTTTTCTTAGGGTCACCATAATAAGAAGTGACTTGAAGGCACACGACAACAACAGGTGTAAGAGGAGTGTATTCAGGGGTATGTGTATAGTGGGACAACGTTTTGGTGTACCAATCCTTACACCCATCCGTGGAGTGAACCTCTCTCATTCTCTCTCTTTCCTTCCCTCCAGATCCTCGGTCTCTACAAACAGGGTCTTAAATGTCGGGGTAAGTTTTTTGAGGAGTGGGGGTCAGCGATGTGTTGGGGGGAAATGGTGGGGTGCATGCAGTAGATCATGCACTGAAGGAAGGATATGGGAGGGAGAAGATCCTATCTGGCAGAGAATTCTAAGGGGCCTTTCACACTGCACAGTTATAGCACTATGATCCCACTTTAACTGCCATGGTGCCATCCTGTGGAATCCTGGGATCTGCAGTTTATGGAGGGGCATTTAGAAGTGCTCGAGTGCCTCTGTGAACTACACACCCCAGGATTCCCTAGGATGCAGCCATGGCAGTTTAAGTGGAATCATTGTGTGGTGCGAAAAGGCCCCTCGAGCCCCTTCACCAAATTGCTGACCCAAGAATTCCAGTGGTTGAAGTGGCACCAAAGTGCCGTAACGGTGCAGGATGGGCACACTTCAGGACTTGTGTTGTAACTCTCTCTGCTTCCGCCGTCCAGCCTGCGGGGTGAGCTGCCACAAGCAGTGCAAGGACCTCCTGTCCGTCGAGTGCCGCAAGCGCACCAAGAGCGTCAGCATCGATGGGCCCGCCGGTCTTCCTGCCCGCTCTTTCAGCTTCTCCCTGCCACGTCCTGGGCGGACTTCCCTGAAGCACACTGGTACGGCCCCTGCCCCCGTTCTGCCCTTGTGCATCGCAGGACATGCAGAAACTGCAGCCCTTTCCCTTTTTCTTTGAGGACGCCTTCGCTGCATTGTCGTGGAGATGCCAGAACGGTTCTGTTGGGAATAAACACAGGCTGATCCAACCAACCCACTTGAGCTAGTGGAGTTGGGCTTGCATGGCTGATTTGGGATTTTTGGAATAGCAAGGCTGATGGTCTCATCTTTGGTACCCCTTCAGTCTCCCCTGTCATGTCTGATTTTTATTAATTTTATTTATTTACAGTAATTGCCCCTTGAGAGCTAGGGTTGTATAGTGATTTGACAACGAACCTGGAAGGGATCAGTTCCTCACTTGGCCATGGAAACCCACTGGGTGATCTTGGGTGTGTCACACACTCTCAGCCCCCAGAAAACCCCATGATAGTCTCACCTTAGGGTCACCATAAGTCGGGAATGACTCTTAGGCACATAGTAATGATGACAGCAACACTAAATCTCCTTTAGAAAGGTCCTTTGGGTATTCTTCCCAGCTCCTCTGGGTTATCACTTTCCTGAACAAATTTGGTTACCTCATTATGAAAGTTCAAAGCATCAGTTGCAGTTCAGATCTTTGAGGGGAACTTTGCCCACGTGGCTTCCGGCGTTGCAAAAAAGTCTGTTTATGCTAATCCGCTGCTGCTTGAGTCTTTGTTTTGAACCAGCCTCTGGTCCAAAAGAGGATGTTCGTGCAGTCTCTTGTGATTGCTAGGTTTCTCATGGGAATTTTAGGTTATTTCTCTGTTTACAAAGAATTCATAAAGTGTTGGGGAAGTAGCTTCCTTTTGCTAAACTGTAGTGGTCTCTTCCACAATATGCAACCTTCCCTGGTTCAGAGGCTGCATGCTGGGATGTGTTTAGATCACAGCTCCCATCATCCCCAGACAGCTGGCTGTGTAGCAATGGGAGTTGTAGATCAACACATTGGGAGGAAACCAGGTTGAGTAAGCCTGCCTAGGCTTGCCTTACATATATCTGATAATCATGCATTAAAAGTACAAATCAGTTAACAAAGTAGATGTGTTCCAAGACGTAACCATTTTAACAGAAAATTTGGTGCCAGAGGCAGCGATAATATGAAAAGAACAGGGAGGGCAGTCCAAATATTTCAGCAATTTTTTTTTTATTCAGTACCCAACACTGAAAGCTCGTGTTCTTTCAGCCCTCACCATGCTATCAGTGCTGATGCTTCTTAAAAGTCTTACAGCTAGACAGAAGATGAGGAGGGAAAACTAGGGGGCGGACAGGCACAAAAAGACTTTGTAAAAAAGCAGATTCTTTGTCACAGGCTGACTTAGGCCAGTAATTCCTCCCCCTACCTGTCCATTTTCTTGGTCTGAAAACAGGCTCTCAGATCTTTTAATTTCCTGGTTCCCTTTGTGAAAATGCATGTTAACATCAGCTGCTTTCTTACCCTCCAGTAAAGAGGCCTCTCTCTTTTTAAAATATCAAATGTGTGTCTTTTATCCAAAAGATCAACCATTTTCGATTGAGGCAATTTTCCTTTCTAAAAGCCCTGCTCCGCAGTTTGATGTATGGCTAGATGAAACGAAGAGAAGACTCTAATTCAGTGGCACAGCATGTGGTTTGCATTGTATTCTGGGTTCAATCTCTGGCATATCCCAGCAGAGCTGGCGGGAAAGCCAGTCTAAACCCCCGGAGAGATGCTGCCAGTCAGTGTAGACAGTAACCAAAAAGATCTAACGATGCTGAAAGGATCAAGGCTCCAGTGTTTTGCAGCGTGTTCTTATTTCTCCACTTAAAACCAACCCTTTGCTCACAACCATGAGGACTGGAAACCTTACTCTTCTTTTAAAGGAAGCTGCATAACTCACTAACAGAGGATCTGTCCCTGTTTGGCAGGGACGGCCCTGGCTAATCCTCTGCCATCCCACTTTCTGAGCTGCTTTTAAAATGTCCCAGTTTTTCTTTCCTCCCCCTGCTTTCTCCCTTTGTTCTCAACGTACTTCAGTTGCTGCAAAGCGAGCTCAAAGTGCAAAAGCACTTTGCAGAGAGAGGAGAGGAACGAGGTGGAGTCCTGCCCTTCTGATTTGGAGAGAGAGAGACACCGGGGCATCTTAAAAACAGCTGAGACGGTGGGACGGCAGAGGCCATTAAGTGGGACTGTTCCTGCCGAATGAAGACATTTGGAAGGGTACGCCCCTGCAAGGATGTCCAAATTCACAATTGCTGCTTTCCTTGTTTTCTATATCACCCGCGCCACCTTATTCAGTACTGAGATGGGCTTGTTTTCTCTCTTCTTGTTTTTATCAAGCGCCTGAGATCGCACAAGCTCTTTCTCACACGTCGACACCCCACGCCTGATTCCTTTCCCCACCCGCGAGCCTCTGCCCGTCCCGGAAACCCGCTTCCCTCCCAGATAACGCCCTAGCCCAGCTTTGCTTCCTGCCTTCTCTCTTTCTTTCTGGCGGAGGACTTCCGGACAGGTGTTTCCTCTGCCTGCCACTCCCTGTCTGTTTTCAGGGTGTGTGTGTGTGTGTGTGTGTGTGTGTAGAATCACAATTCATTTCTTTGGGTAGCTAGTATGAGACCTCCCCATCCCCTTGAAGAGGACTGAGGTTTAAACTTTTATTAGTTTTTAGCAGAGGATGCAAATAAGCCAATCCATAACCACAGGGTGGGGAGAAAAAGGAGCAAGAGAAAAGAGACAAACCACACACAAACAATACACAAGTGTAACCAAACTAAATTGAACTAAACTAAAACATAATGACACAACCGATCGCCAAAAGGCTCATCTCCTAAATACATCTGAACTACACTAACTCGCAAAGGAGCTCTGAAACTGCAAAAGGAAAAACAATTCCATGTCTTGTGCTGCCATCAGAGATCTAAGTACATTCGACTTATTAAAATTACTAGTAATCCGTGTTGTTGTTAACTGCCATCAAATCGACATCCACTTGTAGCAACCTTATGGATGAGAGTCGCCCCGATCCTCAAACTCTTTGCTCAGGTCTTGCAGATTCAGGGATGTCTCTTCCTTGATTGAATCTATCCATCTGTAATGCAGTCTTTCTCTTTTCCTACTGCCTTCCACCTTCCCCAAGCATTATTGTCTTTTCTACTGAGTGAGGTCTTCTCAGGACATGGCCAAAGTACGACGCCATCAATTTAGTCCTCTTAACCTCTAGGGAGAGTTCGGGCTTTGCACCAGAACCCATCCACACTTGTCGTAACTACAGCTTATTACAGCATTAGATTTCTTATTGCTCAAAAAATCTACAAATGGTTTCTAGTCTTTCAAAACATCTTCAACTGATCTGGGTTTTGTTTTTTTTTAAAGTCCATGCCAATTCTGCCACGTGGGCAAGACCCACAACCTTAACAATCCACTTTTCCAGTGTTGGCACATCAA
Source organism: Iguana delicatissima (assembly GCA_948472985.1). Taxonomy (NCBI): domain Eukaryota; kingdom Metazoa; phylum Chordata; class Lepidosauria; order Squamata; family Iguanidae; genus Iguana; species Iguana delicatissima. Next base: position 36,553 of record CAOKZL010000714.1, on the reverse strand, counting down.
CCCACTTCCAAGGTTGGGGAAAGGGCGTTCTTGCAGATGTTATCATGTGTTGAAGAAGAAGTCCACGTTTCCTATCCAGTTCTTTACCAATAATTCCCAATGAAAACACTGATATCTGTGAAGATGGTTGCAGCGGTGGTGGCGATTTTTCAAGGCTGGCCGTTCTTCTTTGTTGCCATCCAACTGGCTTTGACTTGTGGCCACCCTATAAATGAGAAACCTCCATGAGACTGTGGTCGGTATTCACTATCAGAAGGTCCCAACACACCTCCAAAATCTAACATGTGTTAGAACACCTTTTCCAGGGCCCGGATGAGCATCTTCGCAGTTCGCTAATGTTGTTTTGTTGCATTTGTGCAACATAGCTACAGATAGTAATGAAACATAGAAGACAATGTAGCATCTCAGCTATTATATTTACTGCTCCCTAATGTCTCTTTGTAAGGTATGGTGGAAAATGCCACCCCATTGTGCCCGTCGAAGTAAGATTCACCTGGGGAATTCTCTGGTTGTGAAAAGGAAGAGGGGCCATTTTGTGTCTTTCCTCCAGCACCAAATATCTTGGGATGTCTCTTTAATAGCAGTGATGTAGATTCGAGCGGACTGACTTGCACTCAAGTTGGACTTAAGACACTTCAGTGACTTGACTTGGGCTCAACTCAGCAATAAATGATGCCCTGAGTTGATGCAAGACTTGCGTATTTTTAGTGACTGACTTGCTGTCCTTGGTTCAGCAACAGAACACATTCATCCAGAAACCTTACAACTTTGAACAACACTTCCATCTCTTTCTGTCAACTGGCCACATAACAATCTGTCTCAAGCCCAAAGTGTGGGTGCATTTTTCAGAGGGGAACAGCAAACAGATTAGGCTGTGGGCTTGAGGTCTGCTCAGCAACCTGTTCCTGCTTGTCGGAGGAGCCTTCTAAAATTTTTCCTAAGAGCAAAAGACAAGACTCGCCCCCAGGGTGCAGGGTGTAATTTCTCAGAGGGGAATAGCAAATGTGTTAGGCAGTGGGATTGAGGAGGAAAGATCTTTTCTTCTAAAGCTTTTGAAGCTTCAGTAATGGGGGGTAAGAAGGATCCTATTCCCCACTTCTGAAAAGTCCTCCAGCTTCAGAAATGGGAAGTAAGAAGGATCCTGTTTCCCACATCTGAAGCTGCAGATGGCAAGGTCACAAAAGTGGAGGGCTGACTCTGCTTAAACTGACTTTATGTGACTCTGTCCAGAAATTCTGGAATACAGGTTGGGGTATAAAGTTGGTTCCCAGACTGGAGACTTGACTTGGAAGGATCTTGCAAGGACTTTTGACTTGACTTGAGACTTGAAAGTAGACTGGAGACTTGGAGTAAAAGACTTAGATACATCACTGTTTAATAGCTTCAGCGTTTTGCTAGGGAACGGCCGTCACCTTCCAGGGTCTCTGCATCCTCCGTCCCACCCTGCACCACTGTTCCCACAACCAATGGTAAATGTTGATGCGACCGGTGGTCCCTTGCGCTGGCCAGAGAGTGATGCAACATCTCCCCCTGGTGTTCTCTGTCTGCCTTGTGTCACAGAACTAGAGACAAACGGCACAGCGGTGGCTGCTTTGTGTTGTTCCTAGTAAAGAGGGAAGAGGACAAGCTGCTAGCTTCGCAGGAACATGTTTTCTCCCTTTTCGGTTCCGCCTGGTCAGGCACAACGGAAAGGAATTTAGATCCAAACTTCAGTGATCCCTTCATGTAGCCACAAAATAAGAATGCTTCAGCCAGGATGAGGTGCTTTCCTTCGGGGAGTGGCAGGCATAGAGCTCTGTATAACTCCGGAGCTGACTTGCTTTTTCCTAAATGCAACCAACGATCTTGCTTAACTTCAGGTTTGGGGGCTACACCTGTTCCAGAACTGTGGTGCAAAGCAGGAGGGAAGGAGTGGAAGAAATCCCTGGAGAATATAAAGGATCTGAAAGAGCAATTCTATATCATGGGTGTGTCCATGTGGTCTCATAATATACAGTTAGTTTCTTATTGGGACAAAGTAGGCTAGCACTTGAAAAAGTTACCTTTTGGGAGAGGGGCAATGACAAAATGAGAGCATTGCTTCCCTAAATGAGAATCTTGGGCACCCTGTCCCAAATTTTCCTTCATTTCTAGCATTAGAGCAGCTTAAAACTTCAGTTGAGCGTCTAGAAATACAGTTCAGAAAGCCTGAATAGAGGCAAGCAACATTCAAAATGTGATGCTTTGATGGTGTATTCTTGCATGGTAGGGGGTTGGACTCAATGGCCCTTGTGGTCTCTTCAAACTCTGTGATTCTAGGATTTTATAACCAAGGGAATCCAAACACAGCAAATAGAAGAGTTCTAAGGATGAATAATTTTCAATGTCTCACCCTCTGCAGGGCTAGAAATTTGGGGACCAATGGGAAATTTCATGGTGTGGAAGCAGAATTCTTGTTTAGAAGAGGCAATGCCTGCCTCTCCATAGCTACCCCCTATTTGGTCTTGCTCTGTAGCCCCTCCATCCATCAAGGCCAGTTCCCATGTTGGCTGGGGGATTCTGGGAGATGCAGTCTAAAACTTACCTTTCTTGGGTTTGAATCTATTTTGCAATCTATTTATTGAGTTTATACTCTGGCTGAGATTTTGCATCGTGGTCTGCCTTGCATAACTTTACAAATCCTTAGCTATGTTGCAGAGGTGCAAGGTAACCCTGTTAGAGAATTGCAAAGGTGCGTACAGACGTCCCCTGCGCATTCAACAGGTTAGAGACCAGGGTGTCGCTGAAAAGTGGAAATCATTGAAATGCAGAAGTGAATCAACTTGACGCTGAGTCCATTGGGAGAAAAAGTAGTGCATGGTCACAAATACTGTATAATGGATGCACCGTGTACAATTTTCTAAGAGATTCGTGGTGTGTCTCTTAGAAATTGTGCACAGTGCATCTCGTATACAGTATTTGTACAGACTGGACACAAAGATGGCACTGAGTTGATTGAGAGAAAAATAAGCTCATGGTTGTTTTTCAATGACCTCCTCTTTCAGCCCTTGAATACATGGGTTCTGGTTGTGATTGGAAAAGATCAAAAGAGCAGATTGGCAAAAAGTGGACCATTGAAAAGCTAGGGGTGGGACATCAGTTGCCAGATGCCCATACACTGCAACATCACAGCAGACGTTGTGAAACTCTTCCCCGCATACCTTCAGTTCGCTTACATAGTTTTAAGTGCCGTACTGAATTCCAATCTCTGCCTTCCTACCAATAAAGTTCTCCAAGGTGGAGATCAATGTTAAAATCAAAGCAAATGAATGCACTTCAAACAGGTTAAAAGCACAAATAAAACTCAAGAGATCAATGGAAGGGAAAAAAGAGAGAGAGAGAGCGGCACCCTCTTGGGTTAAAAAGCCCCATGGCTTTCCTCCCATCCCAGCTTAATTGCCTAAGGCTTATCTGAATGTAAAAGGAGCTGCCTGCTAGAAGAAGGAATTCCTGACTTTGAGAACAATTCAGACATGGAGAAAGGAGAGCAATGCTTTTGATGTTCTGTGCCTTGTTTTAGAATGCAGACAGCTAGACCAGGTGGTTTCTGGGGTGGAGAGAGAGGTCTCAACTTCCTTGCTTTGGTCTCTTTTGCGCTTCTGAATATCCAGGGATGTAGGTTCTTGCCAGGGCAAGAGATGCTGTGTCTTTGATTGCGTCTCTTCATCTCCCCTGTTCTGACCAAGTTGTAGAAGCACAAAGTTTAGCAAGGGACTTCAGAGATCTTGGTCTAAGCCTTGGTAACCTCAAAGCTGGGCCTCTTCGATGTGCTCTGTATGGGGTTGCCCACACAGGCTGTTTCTGCACTACACTGTTATTGCACTTTCAACCTCCTATGGAATCCTGGGACTTGCAGTTTAGGGAGGGGCATTTAGATTTCTCAGCCAGAGAGCTCTTGGGCCTCAGAAAACTACAAACCCCAGGATTCCCCAGGAGGTTGAAAGTGGAATAATAGCACTATAACAGTGCAGGGCAGAAACGGCCACAGTGTTGGTTTGGAAATTGCAGCTTGTGGAGAATGCTTCAGCTAAACTTCTCCGTGGGGCCATCTACTGGCAACATAGAACACCTCTGCCTCTTTGCTTCCAGGCCAGTTTGAAGGTTTTGTTGTTGACAGCACTAAACAACTTGGGATTGGGTCACTTGGGGGACCCCCTTCTTCCCTATAAGTCTATCTGGCGTCTCAGAAGAAGTCTTCTTCATAGCTCCTCCCACTTCTTGGCAGTCTTTCCTTCAGGGCTTTTAGCATGGTGGCACAAGCTATGTTGAATGCCTGTTCCTCTGAAGTTGGTTAGGCGCCAACCTAACCAAACTTACACCGAATAAAATTTGTTAGACTTTAAGGTACCGCAAGATTCTTTGTTGGTTTGCTGCTGAGGACTAATGTGCCAATTCTCTTAAAAATTCAGATTGGCTGAGGGATTCTTGGAGTTGTAGTCAAAAAAGTTTGCCAAGCTACTCTTGTTGTTGTTGTGTGCCTTCAAGTCATTTCTGACTTATGGTGAACCTATCTCGGGGTTGTCTGGGGGCTGGGAGTATGTGATGTGCAAAGGTCATCTAGTGGGTTTCCGTGGCCAAGCGGGGAATCGAACCCTGGTCTCTAGAGTTGTAATCCAATGCTCAAATTATTACACTTTGCTGCTAACATGTTCCTAGTAGGTGGCCATCCAAAGTAACCTTCTAGGATCTATTGACCTTTGGAGAAATTCTCTCTCTGTGTTGTCTCTCTCCATCCCTCTTTGCAATTAGTTTATGGTGCTTATTTTGCCCAGGGAGCTAAAGTCTCCAATTACCATTGTTATGGCTTCTGAGGGAGAGAAAAGCAGCCCAACACAGCTCCTTTGTTCCGGTGGTCCAGCAGCCAGGGGGGCCCTTCCCTCCATGCTCCAACTGGCCACGGCTATGGCCTCAAAGGGGGAAGGAAAGCAGCCAGAAACGGATGGACTTACCTTCTACCCCCACAGTCCCCTTTTCCTTGCATTCAACTTGCATCCAAGTTGCCGGTCCTTTTGCAGAAATCCAAGAGGAAGATACACAGGCTGTGGAGGACGGGGTCTTTGATGTCCACCTATGAGGTTGATACGGAGAGGCTGCCTGGAGTCGAGGCATCAGGTAATTCTTGTAGAGGATTCCTGTTTGGAACCATTCTGCTCTGGACAATGGCTGAATTCCCCAAGAGTTCCTTTGGAGCCATGTTGCAGATAGTACCCAACTCTTTACCATCCCTGGAAGTAGCCCTCAAGCTTTGGAGGCACCATAGAGAGGTTTCATACTACCAGATATTATGAAACCTCTGTATGGCCCCTGCAGAGTTCTGGGGACACCGGAGGCATTTTTGGGTGTTGGTGTTGGTGGAGGGGTGGTTAAACTGCGGGGAGGACAGGCAGGCCAGCAAAGGTGTGGGTGGCAGTGCCCAGACCAGGCCACGCGGGTGCCATCGCCCAGATACCAGGGGGCAAATGAGGCTGTGAGGACAGAGGTTGACTTTGGGTACCTGAAATGGCGGAAAGCAAAACTGTCCATAAGCGGGGAGCATCTGTATTGGCCATCCAATGTGACCCAGGTTGTGGTTTCTCTTTGCAGAACCTTCTCCTTCCTTCTCCTCTGCCGCCAGCCCGCCGGCAGGTCCTCAGCCGTGTTCCAGTGACCCCTCTGCCCTTCGAGTGGAATGCGTGTTTTTAAGGGGGTTGGGAGCTGGGGGACGTGGGTGGGCTTTGCAGACGGATGAGACCCCAGGAAGATCTAGGAGGAAACCTTTTGTCTGCTCCAAAACGCCTTTCTCCTCTCCTGTGATCTTCCAAGGGCTGTTTTGTGGCAAATGTTTTCCCTTGGTGGGGTGTGACGTCTCCACTGCAAGTGTTCCCCCAGATATGTATATTTGTACCAGGAACTGGATTCAACTGTGTAATAATAATAATTATAATAAACTTTGGCACTTCCTCTCTCCCTGCCTCTCTGTTGGTTTCTTTAAGCCAATGAAGCCTCCCCTTGGGAGGATTCTTCCCTGGGGATGATGGATTGGAAATATGAGAGTCTGGCCTTCCGCACTACACTGTCATAGTGCTATTATTCCACTTTCAACCTCCCTTGGAATTCTGGGGTTTGTCGTTTACTGAGGCCCAAGAGCTCTCTGGCTGAGAAGTCCAAAGTCCTTTCTCTAAATTGCAAACCCCGGGATTCCATAGGAAGTCGAAAGTGGAATAATAGCAGTATTAACAGTGTAGTGCGGAAAGGCCCTTAATGCTACAGTGTGAAAGGGCCCGAAGTAAAGTTCCTCTTTCCCTTCCCTCTGTCTAACTTCATTAACCACAAACACAAATTGCCTCTGTAGATATGCCATGCTGTGGCCATTTCCCTAAAATCCAGTGGGGAGCTCCAGCACTTTTGGGGTGCTATTGGGATCTATGGGATTTGAAAAAAAATAGACTAAAGTGGGGTATGGAAGAGAGGCACAGCTGATTCAATGAATATATATATACCTAATTTTCCCCTTTCCCCTCCCACCTGCAATTTCTTGTCAGATTGGACAAGGGGGAGAAAAGAAAATGAAACCGGCATTGATTTTTCTTCCCTCTCTGCCTGGGTGACAGATTCTGTTTATCCTTCCATATTGCTCATGTCAACACCCTTGTCACAGCGGCCTGGAATTACTGGCAAGGGCCTTAAAATGCCACTGAATTTTGCCTCTCACCTGCCCTTCGTCCCTCCCGTCAGCTTTATCTTTCCATGTTTCCCTCCCCCTTTACAAGGTTTCCTGGAAATCAGATGTTCCCCACCCGAAATCTGAAATGAGACTCTTTCACACATCTTTGGGGCGCTAATTGACACAGACTAGAAAGTGTAGCAGAGGAAAGGGGCTGGTTGTGTGGGGAACAGAAAACACTTTGCTCATGCTCAGAAGTACTCTTGATACCTTTCACAACCTGGTTTTGTAAAGAGACTAAGCTCTTTGGAGCAAAAGCATGAATTTTTTTTTTAAAAAAAAGGATATGGGGAGAATCAAAGATCTCTGTGGTCTGGTTTTGTCTGCCTTGGTGATCAGGTGAAAGTACTCTTCCCATGCTCAGAGGTCCCCTCGTCCCTTCCTGTGTTCCAGACCTCAGCCTTAGTTCTGGAGATAAGTGCTGCTCTTTTCTTTTTAAATTATCAATTATTACCTATTTACAATTATTGCATATTTACAAAGTCCATCTACACTAGATGCAAATAAGACAAAAATTACCTACTCAATACACAGGATAAAACAAAAGGAAAATAAAGAGAACAGAAGTAAGTGATGATATAACTCTATATCATTCTTTAAAAGCGATAACAAAGGATTCTCCCCATCTGAAATAAGTGCTGCCCTTTTGATGCTAGCTTTAGGATGGCTGGTAAAAAAAATATGCAAGTCCACTGGCAACCACACTGAGCCATGATTGATGAGAAAATAGAACCTCCATCGTCCAAAGCAGTCTACCAAAATATACTAGTCACGTGGGGGGAGCTGCAAAGGGAAGCAATTGGCTCCTTGCCCTGCTTGTGGGCTTCCAATGGAAGTATTTGACAGTCCACTGTGGCCTTGGCACCACAGCGCCAGTGGTCTGATTCTGGAGCGTGGCCAAAATGGTGAAGGGTCTGGAAGCCATGAAGCCCTATGAAGAACGGCTTAGCGAGATGGGGATGTTTGGTCTGCAGAAGAGAAGGTTAAGAGGGGACGTGATGGCCATGTTTAAATATTTGAAAGGGTGTCATATGGAGCAAGCCTGTTTTCTGCTGCTCCAGAGACCAGGACAAGGAGCAATGGATTCAAGTGTCAGGAAAGGAGATTCCTCCTGAACCTCGGGAAGAACTTCCTAATGCTCAGAGCTGTCTGGCCGTGGAATCTGCTGCCTCGGAGTGTAGTGGAGTCTCCTTCTTTGGAGGTTTTTAAGCAGAGGCTGGATGGCCATCTGTTGGGGATGCTTTGATGTGGGTTCCTGCATGGCAGAAGGGGGTTGGACTGGATGACCCCTGGGGTCTCTTCCAGCTCTGTGATTCTGTGACTCTGAGACTTGTCTGTGGAGGAAGCAGGTCCATTGTGTGTGTTTTTGTGTGCTGGAGGGGGCAGAGCTTCTGCTCCCCCTTTGAAATCGAAGGCTGTTCAGCAAGGACGGGGGTGGGAGTGGGGGCAGAAACTGAATTATGAAAAATATTGATTGGCGCATGGATGGCACGAGCGATAAGCACCAGGCAGCCTTGCGGAGGCAGGTGAATAAAAACCCCCTGCTCGCTCTCCCGGCTCCCCTCTTGCTAAGCGGATTAGAGAGCAGGAGCGAGACGTGACCTTTGCGGGAAGGAGCCGCCTTTGCTGACGACAATTTTGCTCCTCTGCTCCTCTCCCGACAGTGCCGTCCCAGCTTGCCGGTGGCCCGGCGTTTGGCTTGAAGAGCTGCAGAGCCCCTCAGTCTCAAGCACCACCTTCAGCCCCCAAATCTCAGCCACCACCTTCAACTTGCCCTGGACTAGCCTGAGAGAAATTGCTTCTCCAAGGTTGTGGGCCCGACTGTCTCGGTGTGCGTGTGTATTGTGTTAGATGTGCACCTATTTTCTTCCTCCTCCTTCTCTTCCTTGCCTCCCTTCTCTGCCTCGTATGACTCACATTTATACCCAGATTTCCTTCCATGAGCTCAAGATAGCAACCTTTCTTTCTCCCTACTACATCCTCACAACAACCTTGTTAGGCAGGCCAGGGAGGGAGAAAGAGAAGGACTGCCCAAGCGAGTGTTTTCCTTCCCTCTTCTTGGGTGAGACTGAGTCTGAGGCCATTTGCCGTTGCCTTCCTCTGAGGCTGAGAAAGTGTGACTTGCCCAAGGTCCCCAGTGGGTTTCCAAGGCTCAGTAGGGATTTGAACCCTGGTATTTTGGCATCCTGGTCCAATATTCGAATGCTCTACCACATAGGCTGAAAGTTTATCTGAAGGGGGTTTGCTACTGATTTCCTTTGAGCTGAGAGAGTGTGATTCGCCCAAGGTCACTCAGAGAGCTTCCACGGCTGGGTGAAAATTCAAACCCAGGCCTCCCAAAGTTCTAGTCCAGTGGTCAAAGCACTACATCATGCTGGAGCCTATGTTACGTGTCTTGGACTTTTTGTCCAGATCCATTCAGAAGAGGTTTGCCATTGCTTTCCTCTTAGGCTGAGAGAGTGTCACTTGCCCGAGGTCATTCAGTGGGCTTCCATGGCTGAGCAGGGATCTGAACCCTGTTCTCCCAGAGTCCCAAGCCAATTTCTTCCTCTTTTTCTATCTTTTGCCTCCTGCTCCTCTTCTGTGGATTAGTCATATCCATGACTCTCCCTACTTTATCTTCACAACAGCCTTGCGAGGTAGGCCACACTTAGAAAAAGAAGGAGAGCGTGTGTGTGAGAGAGAAAGAGGCTAGTCCAAATGAATTTCATGGCTTAGCAGGGATGAGAACCTGGATCTCCAAAATCCCAGTTCAGGGCAACGAAGATCACACTGGAATCCCTCTGAAACAATGCACAATGCCTTCTTTGTCTCTCCTGCGGTGTATTGGCCAGGAGAAATCTACCTGGCCTTCCCCCACCTGCCCATTTTACTCCCCGAAATACCATCAGGAAGAAAAGGAGAAGAAAAAGGGCACAGGATTCGGCTGAATAATTGATCTGCGGCCAATTCATTACGCATTAATAAGTAAATGTTTAACAATTGGCTACCGAGTATCCGTTAGGTGGGGTTTAGGGTGAGGGGTGGTATTAATACAGCTGCAAATGACCCACTGCAGATTTGGGGCTGCTGCATTTATGGGGTGGCGGCGGCGGCATAGATTGCGGGGGGGGGAAATCAAGCACACCGTTTCTGTCCCTTTCCCCAATTTCATTCTCTTGTTCCTCCATCATCCTGGAGCCAAGTCTGTTGCCATCGCCATTACTGCTAATCACTTTAAATACAATTTAATCGCTTTAAAAAAAAAAACCCTCTGCACTTTACATGCTGGGTAATTACCCATCATTTATGCAGCCATTTTAAGCCTGCCATCCTAGTCGTGCTTGTTTCTGAGCTGCTCTGCAGGGTGATTTTGGGGTGAAATTTGCAGCCGATTTCAGTGGGCAGGCAGGCCCAAGTGGAGGGGGTCTTGTGACCCTCCTTTAAGAGAATTGTCCCAATGTTCTTCTTTTTGCTCTCTCCCCAGAGAGATGCGGTGGGGTCAGGAGACAGTTCCTGCTGCTCAGTCTCCTCCCTTGGTCATTTAATGGATGTAACGGGCTTGGCAGCTGCTTGGGTGGAAAAGCTTTTGGATGGAACATAAAACAAGACCAATACATGGGTGGCTTTGTGGCGTATGCACATGCAGTGAGCCCTTTTGTGTTGCTGCCTCAGCACACACAAATTCAAGGCCGAGCGAAGCATTGCATCCATTGTCATCAATGCACGCTATGTCCCTGGAAGATAACAGAACGGAAGCATTTGCATATATACAGTAAGGTCCTCCACCTAGGCAGAAAAAATGGAATGCACAAACATAGGATGGGGACACGTGGCTGGGCAACAGTAGGTGTGAAAGGGATCTAGCTGTCTTGGCGGACCACAAGCTGAACATGAGTCAGGAATGTGATGCGGCAGCCAAGAAAGCCAACGTGATTCTTGGTTGCATCAATAGGAGTATGATGTCTAGATCAAGTGAGGCAATGGTACCACTCTATTCTGCATTGGTTAGACCTCATTTGGAATACTGTGTCCAGTTCTGGACACCTCATTTCAAAAAGGATATCGACAAGCTGGAGCGTGTCCAGAGGAGGGCGACCCAAATGATGGAGGGTCTGGAAGCCATGAAGCCCTACGAGGAGCGGCTTAGGGAGCTGGGGATGTTTAGTCTGCAGAGGATAGGATAGCCACGTTCAAATATTTGAAGGGATGTCATGTCAGGGAGGGAGCGGTCTTGTTTTCCGCTGCTCCAGAGGCTAGGACAAGGAGCAATGGATTGAAGCTGCAGGAAAGAAGATTCCACCTGAACCTCAGGAAGAACTTCCTGGTGGTCAGAGCTGTCCTGCAGTGGAAGATGCTGCCTCCATGGAGTGTGGTGGAGTCTCCTTCTTTGGAGGTTTTTAAGCAGAGATTGGATGGCCATCTGTGGGGAGTGCTTTGATGTGTGTTCCTACATGGCAGGGGGTTGGACTGGATGGCCCCTGGGATCTCCTCCAACTCTATGATTCTATGATTTTATGATTTTATGATATATGTATATATGGTGGTTCTTGGAATGCTACCACTGCATATACGCAAGGCACACAGTATGTTGCTATCAGGTTTATGACTCTACTGTTCAACTGCATACCATTATTCAATTTTTTAAAAGTACCTCTAAATGTTCTTGTTTGTACTCCAGGTTGGGGAACACTGGGCTAGGGGAATACATTGCCTCTGCATTGGGGAAATGCATGCCCACTTGGGGGGGGGGAATTGGCCACCAAACACCCTCTGGGAAGCAAGGGGAACAATTTCAAAATGTTTTGGGGTCTCCCTCGGTGCCATTTTAGGCCCGAGAAAACCCTTTTTTAAAAAAAAAAAAAAAAAAAGAAGTAACCAAATCAACTTCTGGTTTTGTATCAGCAGTACCAAATACCAGTCCACGCTTGTGTTGAGGGTTCAAACTCATCCCCAAAACAGGGCTAGCCCTCAGGGTGTCTCTTTTAAAGTTTGGACTAAACTCTGGAGTGGATTCACCACCCCACTGACCTGGGAGCTCACATGGCAAGGAGCGGGACGCAGGCAAGCTAGCAACTCCTTCTCTCCTCCATCGGGGAAGGGAACGCAGCTTGGTGCTCAAACTGATTTGTATGCAGAGCACTCGCACGTTCAGGCGTGGAATTGCCAGTTAGAAGGAAAGGTGATGACAAAGTCTGGGGAGGAAAGGTGAGGGGGAAGAAGGGAAGGTGATGGGAATCCCTGGGGAGCTGTCAGACTCGATAGGACGGAGCTGGATCTATGGTGTAATATAGCCAGAGCTCATTGCGCCGAAATGCAGGGACACTTGGATTCGCAGGTTCAGAGGTGCCCACTCAGCCATCTCTCCACTTTCTGAATTTAGCTGAAACTCTTATAGCCGCTGGAGGTGGGGGAGGAAGGGTTTGTCTCCCAGCAGCAACACATTGGCATGAAGCCTAGTGGTTATTCCACGCCAGAGTGGACCCATTATATCAACTGCTGAGAGGAATTCCATTAATTTGTTGAAGTTAGTTGAGATTGTTCCTAGAATTCAGGCCTTTGGTCTTGATGAGCAGTTAAGACCCGTTAGCTTTATAAAAGACCTGCTCTCAGTGGACACAAAATTAGCTAGAACTTTTCTTTTGTTTCTTTCCATGGATCAAGAAAACTGCTTGCTTTTTTGGACTGGTTATAGGGTCTATTGCAATGGGTATGTGTACACACACACACACACATATACATCTCAAAATCTGCCCTTCTAACCCTGGGTTGGACAGGCAAACATTTCCTGGGAGAAAACAGGCTCCATGGTTCATTAGCATCCAGAGTCTTGTGGCGTGAGCTGGAGGGAATCCAGGGCCACCCACCTCATCACAAAGTTTGTTTGGGGAAAAATGCTATAAGCGGCAGATGGCTAAGGTCTTCATATATAGTTACCATCTAAAAGGCCGTGCATACGTGTGTGGTGGGGAGGGAAGGAAGAAGGCATGTCGAGTTCCACAAATAAGACCAGCCGACAACTGAGAATTACGTTTGCTATTTACACCACAAGTGTGAAAACCCACAGGTGTGTAAACAGTCCAGGGCCTGGCTGGTTACTAGATTTTTACTACCACGAGGTCTTGCCTACAAGCCCCCAGCCCCAGTGGGAGGACGCGCAAATGGTACCTTGGAGTGGGAGCTGAAAACGACGGCTGAGATGGTGTGTGGCGGGGGGGTGGGATGGTGGTCTTGAAAAGTTGGAGGGAGAGGGACTGCAGAGCAGTGGTGCAGCAAGGGTAGCTATGCTATAGCTTCCTGACACCCCTTTAAACGTCATGGCTTTGCCCCATGGAATTCTGGGATTTATAGTTTGGTGGGAGAACTTAATCTTCTCTTTCGTTGAGCTCTGGGGCCGTTGTTCAGGATCGTGAAGCACTGGTTCTTGGCCTTTGGTCTTCCAGATGTATTTTTTCAGACTTCAACGCCCAGAATTCTTGCCATTGGCCGTGCTGCCTGGGGTTTCTGGGAGTTCAAGTGCAAAAAGAGCTGGAGGGCCAAAGCATAAGGACTCTCCAGTGGAGATCTCAAAGGGCACCAAACTACAAAGCCCAGAATTCTGTAGGGTGGAGCCGTGAGAGTTCAAACGCTGTCAAGAGGCTATAAGTATATGGCAAACATCCCCAAAGCAGGCCCTCAGGCATGGCTGGTTGGAGGATTCTGGGTCTTGTAGTCCAAAAAATTCCACATATACAGCAGTTTTAGGCCATTAACTAATTGTCACCAAAGGCTTTTTCATGGTATGTGTGTGTGTGTGTGTTGTACTAACCTCTCCATCTCTTACATTTTTAAATGCTTTTAAACTTTTTTTTAAAAAATCCAGAGCTGTTTTTACAACAGTTCTATGTTTAATGGTTTTTAAATAGCTTTCCTTTTCTTTCCCCCCCATTTTTTTGCTATCGATTTTAGCATGGTTCAGTTTTAACACGCACTGCAAAGTGCCTTGTGTCCCATACTGGCAGAAAGGTGGGCTATTAATTAGTTAATTAATTAATCAATCAATCAATTAATAGTGATCCCCCAACCCTCAATACTCCACCTGAAGACAGTATTCATCTTGAATCAGGTATGCAAAAGCCTCACAAATAAATCTAGCGGGGAATTACGGGTTTCGTCTTAATCTTTTTTTGCTTGTGGAGGATGTGGTTTTTTTTCTGTTTGTCCGCTGTGTTGCTCGATTGATTAAATGCACAAAGGAGTTGGCATCGCAGAGCAATGTGCTTCTGCAGGGCAAAGCAATGCTCGGTTCTTCTGCTGCGTGTTGCTTCCTTCCCCAATCCTGGATCTGCTGCTGGCATTTATTCAGAGAAGAGTCCATAGCCTCCAGCATTTCACAGACGAATATACGGACACATGCGGCCAGTGGACATCACATTGTGGTTAAGATGGTAAAAGTTAATAATGAGGAAAAACACACAAGCTAGGAGAAGCTGCAGCCGTTTGTTTTTGCCTGAGTCTGCTGGCAAGGGCAAGATTCTGCCCTCTCCTCTCCGTCCTGATGAGTTAACCTCTTATATCTGATTGACACCTCCTCTTTTTGCTGAACAGGTCAAGGGGCATGACAGATACAGCTTGGCCATTGCATCTTCTGCAGTCACTGGGTCTGGATTTGGCCCTTTTGATTGGCAGGCCGCACGACTGCACCACTGGGCAGTAGTGGTGTTCATCCATCGTTCCCTATTTCTGCTCTGAACGTGTGGATGACGCACAGTGATGTCATCCTCCGAATATAATTTCTCGCTGCCTTTTATCCCTCCTTTCTTCTCTTCCTCCTCCTGCTCTCACGCGCAGCCGCTGCCGAGAGCTGTGGCGGGAGCGCCCCTCCTTCTGCCTGCCACCCCCCAACCACCTTCTTTGCCTTGAGTTTAATTGCTTCTGCCATTCAAGGGCACGAAAGGTCGGTGTCGGCTCTGTGGGGCCTTCATTGCCAGCCGCGGAAGCTGGAGGGCTGCTAAGCAACACGGCGGGGCAAGCAAAACCACTTCCAGCCGGGAGCAGAGGCCCTGGCATGGCCCTGCCACCTCTCCGGTGGCCACCCGGTCTCCGGGCCTTCGTGGAGTGGGCTGGCAGCTTGCTACGAGAAAGCCAATCTTTTCTTTAAACCAAGGAGACAGGTGTTGTGAGCCTCACCACAATCTCTCCATATACCGCTAGGAATTTGGGGTTGGCACAAAGTTCCCTCCCTCTTCCCCAAATTTTTGCCCTGTTGGCACGGTAGATGGGCAAGATGCCACTGCTTTGCCTAGGCTTCCTCTGTTGGAAAGTTCATTCGGTGACTTCTTGCCTCTTTTTGCCAGTGGCGTGTACCAGAGAACGAAGTGGGCACAGAGTGTGGTACAGCAACTCTAGGGCCCAGGAAGCCACAAAAATATGCCCCTGTGTCCCTTAGAGTGTGTTTGGGGGCGCTGAGGAGATAAAATTGGGGTTTTTTTGGTGGAAGTTGGTATTGTCTCCTAGAGGGCTGATATGCCCATCTAGACCATTTCTGCACTAGACTGTTATAGCACTATAACCCCACTTTCAACATCCTATGGAATCCTGAGGTTTGCAAACCCAAAGTGCAACAATAGCGCTATCACCGTCTAGTGTGGAAATGGCCCTCGTCTCCCATATTGTAAGACTTTTAAGTCAATACTGGGCTATTGTTCCCCTATTGCAGGGTATTGCAAGATTTATTTAGAGAAGGTTTGCATTGTCTTTCCTCTGAATCTAGCCTCCAGAACTGGTATAATCTGGTAATCTCCCTTCCAAGTCCTAACCAGGCCTGACCCTGCTCGCCTTCGAAGATCAGAGGCGATTTGGTACCTTACTGCCCTTGGCTGTGTGCCTAGTGGTGGCCACACCAGTTGAAGATTCTAGAATCGGATGTTTTGCAGATGCAATCTGGGGCACGCGTGGCCGAGCAAGATGAGAGTGTAGTCAAGAAAAAGGAAATGAGGAAGAAGGCATGAGCTAAGCAAGACTGCAGCAGTCTCCTTTTGCCCGAGCTTACTGGAAAGGACAAGATCCTGTCTCTTCCCTGTCTTCTCCCTCTTGCTTTTGCACTTTAAACCCAATTTGCAGCAGCTGAAGAGAGCTGAGGACAAAGGGAGAAAGAGGAAGGAGGAGAGAGAAGCTGGGGCATATTGAATGCAAATGAAATGTGGCACGTCAGAATATTAATTGGGACTGTCTCTCCCAAACTGGGACTGTTGGGAAGTCTGGAATTGTTCAAAATTTTTGCCCAGCTCTGAAATTATGAGCTCTTTTCCTGGTGCCTAGCAAAAGTCTAAGCCATGAAGTTTTTGAAGAGCAAGTTGATCATATAGGAGGCAGCTGAACTATTGCATTAGTGCGTGTGCGCATGTGTGTGTGTGTGTGTGTAGGGGGGGAGGTTATGTGTGCAGACTTTGGATCCTGGGGTGTTTCTCTGTTGAGACCAAGGCTGGCTTTGTCTTCCTCCCCCCAAGCAAACTATCCCTAATTGAAAATTTAGTGTATCATGAGAATGCCTAGCAATAAAGGTAAAGGAGCGGAAAATGTGTTAATAGATGCCGTGACCTCAGTGTGGGATAAAGCAGGGGTGTGCGCACACTCTCCGGAGGGTAAAAAGGGCAGCCAGTCAGTTTGCTTTAGAGCGACTTTGCTTTTTTTTTTTTAATGCCCTCGTAAACGTCGCTGCCAATTAACAGGCATTTATTTTCGGACCCCTGATGGAGAGGTAAGCCCTGGCCTCCGCCTGGGTGTATATGAGAATTTAATAATCCTGGTTTTGGATTCTGGATTTCTCGCCTTTGGGGCCTTCGGAGTTCAGCAAACCACTGGCGCCCGCTGCTGTCGGCGAAGGGATTTGATCACACAAGGCTGCTCAAGGGAGCACCGGGCGGCTCAGCTAACCCTTGGGGATTTGGAATGAAGTCGGATGATTTTAGTGATGGATGATGCAAAGAAGGCAGGTTGCTGGAGATGAAATAACTCCCCTCATTAGGCACATCTTCGTCATCATCATGACCTTCTGTCTCTGTTTTCCTCATCTCTAAAGTTATTGGGAATTTCCGCACTAGACTGTTATAGTGCTATTATTTCACTTTCAACATCTATGGAATCCTGAGGTGCGTCGTTCAGGGAGAGGCATTTAGAATTCTCAGCCAGAGGGGTCTTGGGTCTCAGGAAACTACAAACCCCAGAATTCCACAAGAGGTTGAAAGTGGAATAATAACACTATAACAGTGTAGTGCGGAAACGGCCATAGATATGGGATTATGGTCCCTTAGCTCAGAGCAGAACCCAGGGTGGATTCACCGCCCCCTTGGCAAAGGAGCCACTAGCTGCTACTGTTGGATTTTGGAAGATTTCCTAATCGGAGGCTGGGGAGGGGAGTTTCCCCCATTTTTCTCTCCCTCCCGCCCTGTGTGTGCCGCTGCCTCCTTTTCCTTTTTCACGCCAGCCAAAGAACCCTATTGTTTGCCTGTGGCTGGCAATCATTAGCAACGGCGGCTGCGGCTGGGAGAAAGGGGGAATATGCCGGCTACCTGGTCAGCCTGACCTTTATAGATCCAGCTATGGATTTCCCTTCAGAACTCTGCGGTGCATACACATCCCACTCAGGTCTCTGCTGACGCTTGTCAAGCAGAGCTTAATTCAAAAACCAGAGCTCGGCCAGACATCCGTTTCCCCTGCAACGAGCATTCAGAGTGAGCCGTGTTTTTTAAAAAATTTATTTTATTATTTTGTCATCGAATGGCAGCTCACAGCATGGCTAAAAAACAGAGCAGCCCACAAAGCTGAAAGCAATATAATTTTTTTAAAAATTAAGTAAATGTTCCTATGAAAACTGGAAGGAGGGGGAATGTGCTGCCGTCCAGATGTGTTTGGGACTGCCATTCCCAGCAGGGGCAGTTTTGAGGAATCCTGGGAGTGGCAATCCAAGGATACCTAGAGGGCCACACGTTCTCAGCCTTGTGGATGAAGTGCAGATGTTGGTAGACTGCAGCTCCTAACATTCTGCTGCATTGACGATGCTAGAAGGGGCTGCTGGGAGTTAGAGTCCAGCAGGATCAGGATGGTGGCATTTTGCTACCCCTTTACTAGAATGACAACCACAAGTGGGGGAAGCAAAGCAGGAAAAAAATGCAACACCTCTCCCTTAAAATCCCCTTTCACTAGCCCACCTGAATAAAGGGGTCTTTACTTGCCTAGAGAAAGTCAACAGGTCAGCGTAGTCTCCTTTGGAAGGGATGGCCCTCTGTCAGAAAGGAAAGAGTTCCTCTGCCCATATGCAGAGTGCCTTTGCCCACTTGACCTCAAGCAAGGGAAGATAAGTTGCACAAGAGACAGTAACTTCTAGCGAGCAGAAATGGAGAGCCAACATGGTTGGCGCGTTTGACTATGAACTCAGAAGACAAGGGTTTAAATCCCTGCCCAACCATAGAAACCCACCGGGTGACCTTGGGCAAGTCACACTCTCTCAGCTTCAGAGGCAAAGGCACCTCCCCTCTGAACAAATCCTGCCAAGAAATCCCTGTGATAGCTTTGCCTTAGGGTCACCAGGAATAGGAAAGCACACTCTACAGCAAGCTCTAACTCTGCATAAAAAACCAACAGAGAGTAGGAAATGACTCGAAGACAGGCAACGACAAAGCAGAAACGGACTTTCAGGCCAGAACCGTGATGGTATCTAATACGTGCATCAGTTCCCCTGTAGAAGCGGCTGGACTTTTTTGTCCAACGCAAACATCAGCATCCGCGGTTGCAGAAGTGGACTTGTGCATAAGAAGCCAGAATTAGCTAGGTGATAAATTTACTCCAGTTTTGACCCACAGGAGCTCTCCAAGGTCCTGAACCTTCTTGCTAAATAGGTTCAGCACTTTGAACAATTCCTTTAAAGCTAGCCAAAACCGGCCATGGACTCACAGTCCCACTGACGTGGGAGTGGCCAGCTGCCACTATGTGGTACCATGGTGCATCTGCAGGCACAATGGGCATGGCTTTGAACTGTGCATTGGTTCACGTGAAAACAGTACATGTGAAAGGGATCTAGGAGTCTTGGTGGACCACAAGCTGAGCATGAGTTAACAGTGTGATGCAGCAGCTAAATAGGCCAGTGCGATTCTGGGCTGCATCAATAGGAATATACTGTCAAGATGAAGGGAAGTAATAATACCACTTTATTCTGCTCTTGTTAGACCTCACCTGGAATAGTGGGTCCAGTTCTGGGCACCACAATTCAGGAAGGATATTGATAAGCTGGAGCGTGTCCAGAGGAGGACGACCAAAATGGTAAAGGGTCTGGAAGCCATGAAGCTTAGGGAGCTGGGGATGTTTAGTCTGCAGAAGAGAAGGTTAAGAGGGGACATGATAGCCATGTTCAAATATTTGAAAGGGTGTCATGGTGAAGATGGAGCAAGCTTGTTTCTTGCTGCTCCAGGAACTAGGACATGGAGCAATGGATTCAAACCACAGGAAAGGAAGTTCCACCTGAACCTCAGGAAGAACTTTCTTATGGTCAGAGCTGTCTGGCAGTGGAATCTGCTGCCTCGGAGTGTGGTGGAGTCTCCTTCTTTGTAGGTTTTTAAACAGAGGCTGGATGGCCATCTGTCGGGAGTGCTGTGAGTGTGTGTTCCAGCATGGCAGGAGGAGGTTGGACTCGATGGCCATTGTGGTCTCTTCCAACTCTGTGTTTCTATGATTGTATGAATCTACATGTGGACATGATTGTACGCTTACCTATGCATTCGGTTGCACATGTTGCAACCATTGTGCAATGTTGTCGTTCAGCACAAGGATTGCGTAGCACAATTAATATTTCACACTGCTTTGCACAATACTGGGGAAAAAAAGGAATATGTGGATATAAAGGAATGGAAACTCAAGGTCCTGGATATGGTAGAAACAGAAAAATTAGCATTTTTAATGAAAAATAAACCTATCCAGAACTTTGAAAAGAAATGGAGAGAAGTACTGGACTGGATAGAGAAACAAGGTAGAAGGGGAAGCAACAATGAAAATAAAGAAAAGAAATAATGTATAAGATATATTATAAGTAGCAATGTACTAAAGTAAATGTAGCCATGTAATAACGTAAGACTTTGATAATGATGAAAATACGAATGTATGAGTTAAGTAAGCAGAGTCAATTGGGACAAAGACGGATGTGGGGAAGGGGGAGTTGTTTTATGTTTAATATAAACTGCAATAAAAATGTAATTAAAAATTTTTTTCACGCTGCTGGTGGAGGTTGACCTTCCGATGTAGGCGGTTGACAATCCCGATGTAGGATCGCAGCCCCTTTGGGTGGGTGAAGGACTTCCACGGTGACATGAGAAAGAGAAATGCCCACCCCGCATAATTCAATGGGTTTGCAACCCTTGCAGCATTGGAATACGTCAAACGCAGATGTCAACGTCTGGTGCAGACATTTATCTGGATGTTTGCCTTTTAGTGAAGTTGAGGCACAGGAGGGAAGGCTCGGGGGGAGGGCATTTCTCCAACCCCGAGACCTTGATGAGGAAGGGGCTGCGTCATTCCCTCCAAATGAAACTGGGTGACCAGAACCAGAAGGTCACATCTAGAGTGCTTTCTTAAAAACTATACTTTACACTCTCTTAACAAAATGGTTGTTTTGCTAGAATGTGGATATCTTGTTTCAGCGGAGAGTTGTGCCCCCATAGAGGTACAACCCAACTTTTTTTAAAAAATGGGGAAAAAAACTTTTTTTGCTCTGGGGAGGCCGAAGGCGTGCCTTGAGGTTACACGGGACCCACGTTTTAATGGCCGGGCTCCTACTTTTTGTCCCCCGTGTCCTTTCATTCCTCGCCTCCCTGTTTTTTCCCTACAGAGTTCTTCCAAAATTGCACCAAGACTTAGTCACAGGTAAGTGGGAAGTTGCTGTCGCCACTCCAGATACTTCTGGATTTCCAGAGCATCACTCCTACGTTTGTTGGATCGTCGGACTTTGTCAAGCAATGGCCACCAGTCCTGGAAACGAGGCGGCAAAAAAAATAAATAAAATTGGTTTAAATCCAGATTGAGAGAAAGTTCTTGTACGTTTGGATGAACAAGAGAATGACCTTTATGAGGCTTTGGAACATATATCTCCCTATACGAGCTTGCCTGAGTTGTAAGATCTTTGGGGAAGGGCTTTTTCCTCATCCCACCAGCATCACAGGTACGTTTGGTGAGGACTTGGGAGGAGGTCTTCTCAGCAGCTGCTCCCAGAACGCAGAATTTTCTTCCTCTCTCTTCTCTTTTCACCAGCGTGCACAAACATTCTCATTTAAACAGCGTTCTAATGATTGGGTTAGTGCAACCGGTGTCGTGGTGGTGGTGTGCCTTCCAGTTATTTCTCTGACTTACGGCAACTCTAAGGTGACCCTATCGCGGGGTTTTCTGGGGCTGAGAGAGTGTGCCACCCAGCGGGCTTCCGTGGCCGAGCCGGAAATCGAACCCAAGTCTCGAAGATCGGAGTCCAGTGCTCAAACCGCTACTGCGCGGCTGGTTTCTAACATTCAGGAGGCCTTAATGTCTTGTTCTAAATTAATGTTTCTAAGTGGGTCGTGTTTAACGCTTTTTAAAAAATGTTTGTATCTCGGACTGTTTTAGCTGTACGGTTTTCACGTGTGGTGTAGGCCACTTTGGGTCCCATCTAGCAGACAAGGAGGATATTAATGAATTAATATCGCCCTTTTCTCCCATAGACTGCGGAATGACCTGCTGGAAGGGATTCGACAGCAAAATATGCTGCCTGAATTTTGAAAAGTGGCAAAGACTTCTCTCTTCCGGCAGGCCTACTAAGGCTGTTTTTAATTACGATGTATTTTTAATGATGATGTATTTGTACTTGAATGGTTTTACGTTTTTAGTGTATTTTACTGTATTTTAATCATGACGTGTTTTTAACTGTATTTTAACCTCTGTTGTGCCCTGACTCGAACTTTGAGAAGAGGCAGGTAACAATAAAAAGGTATTAGTATTATAATGTTAATTATAATTAATTAATGACCATTATAATATGTAATTACAATTACAATTATAATTAATTATAACTATTAATTGTAATTAATTAATTAAACCATCTCTTGTTTTAAGATGTTCTCTTAACATTTTAATTATAAGCTGTTTTGAATTTCTTATAGGAGAAAACCAGGATGTAAATTAAATAAATCTACTATGTAAAAGTCAAAATTTGTCTGTGTCAGGCAGGCGAGAAGACCTCACATGATTGGCTGGCTGTGAAGATTCTATGGAATTGTGGGATTGGCAGTTCAAGGAAGGGCCTTTAGAATTCTTAGCCAGAGGGCTCGTGGGCCTCAGGGCGGTTGTTATGGAGATGAGGCCTAGCAGCAAGGAGGAGGGCAGTGTATTCCCTCAGGAACCCAACTTCTGTATGTTAACAACTCTAAATACAGATTGGATTGGGGAATTTGCGGATAAATTGCAGGTACTGGAATAGACCGGTTGCTATGGAGATGAGGCCTAGCAGCAAGAAGGAGGACAGTGGAACCCAAACAGTGGAAACCAAACTGTGTATGTAAATAACTCTGAATACAGATCGCATTGGGAAATATGGAGAAAAGTTGCAGGTACTGGAGAAAACAGTTTGATGAGTTCTGAAGAGGAAAATAAAATCTTGGGCAACGCCGGGTAATATTTACTGAATACATAAATACATAAAAAGGTAGCTTTCTATTTTGGGGCTTGACCGATGTCTGCCTAGAAGAAGAGACGAACAATTGCATTTTTCAGCTCCTGTCTGCTTCTGTTGTTGGTGTCTTTTCTTCTTCTTTTTGCCGTTAACACAATACCGCTAAAGGGTTTAGACTTTTCTCTTTGCTTCTCTTCTTTCTTTTGCAACATGTTGCCGTTACAAGAACGGGCACCTTGGAGCTTGCCAGGCATTGAGGCCCCTCCCTAAATTGCAAACTCCAGGATTCCATAGGATGTTGAAAGTGGGATAATAGGACTATAATGGACTAGTGCAGAAATGGCCTTAGAATACCTGTTGCTAAGGAGCAATGGCAGAAGAGAGTTGATGTGCTCAGGTCCTGCTTGTGGGTTTTTTGGAGTTTGTCGTGGTAGCTAAAGTGGAATCATAGTGCTACAACTGTGCAGTATAGAGGGTCCCCTGGTCCGCTGACCTTTACATGGAATAAAACTGCTAGGGAATGTTCCTTTTTTTTTTTTTTGGAGAGGGTGACTATAACTCCCCCAAACGAACTTTCCCAACCTCTGGCATGATGCTGTGCAGTGACCTTATAGGCTTTTTTTTTAAAAAAAATTCCCCAGCAAACGAAAAGTGAGTGGGAGAGCAGAGGTGACGGCCCGCTCCAAGTCATAAATCAAAATGATTTTTTTCAGTTCATGTGTGAAAATGCCCTTTGTTGCTGGGGAATGCTAGACCTCCCTGGGTTGGAGAGGCGCCTGCCAGGGGAATGAATCAGCCAACCTCAAACTTGTAGGTCGCAGACTTGGCACGCTCGCAAACCACCCCTCCTTAGGCCGGCTTGGCATCCCTGCTGGGGGGCTCTTATATCTTTGCAGTAACTGCAGCAATGTTATTGACTCCTATAGACCTGAGATGCAGAGTTGGTAGGAGAGAGAGCAACCGGATTTCTCACGGTCAGAGTAGCTTTGCAGCTACAGCTCTGATTCCTTCCCGGGATCTGGAGAGAAAAAGAATTATTCATTGCCTCTCCAATCCCAAGACCCTCTCCCTCTGGGCCACGGTGAGGGAATTCATTACCTGTGAGCTGGTATTTATGAATTCTCCAGCTAGGAAAGGAAAAAAAAAAAAAGTACAGCCGGCAGGTCTTCTTTTTAAATTGGAAACTGGAGGATTTTTGGAGAAGAGTTACTGAGAGAGGGAGAGGCAGAGGAATGGGTTTGGATGGGACACTGGCCGATTCATATGGATTTCTTTGTCGGGGAGAATATGGGGAGAAGTTTATGGATTTATTTATTATTTGAAATATTTATATGTCCTGCCTTTCATCCAGGTTAGCTTATGTTATTGCTCTTATTTGCAATCAAGTCGGCTTTGGTTTATGGCAACCCTGGCAATGACAGACTTCCAAGAAACCTGGGGCCTTTCCGCACTGCGCTGTTATAGTGCTATTGTTCCATTTTCCCATGGAAACCTGGGGTTTGGGGCCAGCTGGTCACTGGTGGCAGCTTGAATAGGCAGGATTAATGCCAAACGGGCGGGTGAGTTGGAGACAACCACTCGCAAATTGTGGGGACAAGAAATATGGCCTTGTGTTTGTGGAGCCAATCTGACTGTTTTGTGGTGTGGGCACAGGATTCTGTGGGTTTTGGTGTCTCTTTGTTATTTATTGCATGCCACTGACGACCAGCCCGGTAATTTGCTGCCAGGCCAGCCTGGATGGCTGTATTAACTCTACTGATCGACTCAAGTCTAACTCACGGAGGCCGGGAGATGGCAGACGGTGGACTTGGCCCTATGGGATAGCTTCGGACCCAGTGCTGAGAGAAAGCCAACTGGGACAGCAGCAGTGAGATATTCAGGTCTTAGTCTCAAGTCACAGGTCTCAATCTTCAAGTCTCAAGTCCTTGCAAGATCCTTTCACGTCAAGTCTCAAGTCTGGAGGCCAGTTTCTGAAGTGGGGAATGGGATCCTTCTTACTTCCCCTTTCCAAATCTGGAGGCTTTTTCGGAAGTGGGGAATGGGATCCTTCTTACTCTCTGTTACTGAAGCTTCAGAAGTTTTAGAAGGAAGGATCTTTACCTTTGCTCTGGGGGCGAGTCTTGCCTTTGGCTCTTAGGAAAAAGTTTAGAAGTCTCCTCCATATGTGGCAGGGGCAAGCTTCTGGGCAGACCTCAACTCTGCCTCCAGCCCATTGCCAAACTCATTTGCTGTTCCCTTCTGGGAAATGGACCATTTGCTGGGGGTGCTTTGAATGTGTGTTCCTGCATTGCAGAAGGAGGGTTCAAGTCCGCACGACACTCTTATAGTGCGATGATTCCACTTTCAACCTCCTATGGAATCCTGGGGTTTGCAGTTTAGGGAGGTGCATCTTTGGCCTCAGTAAACTACAAACTCCAAAATTCCATGGGATGTTGAAAGTCAGATGATAGCACTACAACAGTCCAGTGTGGAAATGGCCTCATCTGAGACTTCTCCTTCTCACTCTGAGGACTGGAGACAAGGATTCATGCTTAAAACGTAAAGCCAAGCCTTGAGATTTGGTGAGCCTGCGCTGGCACATCTGGAAAACCAATTACAAAAGCCCATCACAGATAAAAAAACATTTGCAAGGTGCAAAAGGGAGAGAGGTCCGGCCAGACTTTACTAGGGAGAGAATTCTAGAATCTGGGGGCCAACACAGAAAAGGCCTGGGGGGCAAGGAGAAGGCATTCAAATTTTTGGACCAGTTTTACCATCCAGCCATAAAAGAATCTACTGGATTAGACAAAGTACTCTTTTCTCTGGAGCTTGGAAAATTTACTATCTATGATGAAAACTAAAGAATACCCCAGCCATATAATTCCAAAAAAGTAACTTCTCTAAGCTATGCTGTTTTCAGACTCTAAAGTCCACAAAGAGTCGCAATGCCCCAAATCTTTCCTCTGGATTTGAATCTGTCATTCAGGCGTGCATTGCAAACCTTTCTTTGTTTTGGCAAGCTTTTGATCTTTAATCATTTTAAAGAGACTCTGGATTATATATCTCATTGCTGCTCCTAAATAGATTGGATTATTGGATAAACTGTGTTGTGTGTGTGTGTGTCTGTGCGTGTGCTTCGTGATTATAACACTCAGAGCAGTTTCATGCTTTTATTGTCCTCTCCTCGGAAAAGTTTTCATACATGCGTGTGCGGAAAAGCAGATTATAAAATGTTAAACAAACCGGGGAGCGGGGAGGGTTTTAATTTTTAAAAAAGGAGATTGTCTTGGAAAAAGTGGATCTTTGCTTTGTACGACCTGGCAAGCGGGGTGCTTTCTTATTCTTGCGAATCGAGGCAGTGAGAGCGAAATTTGATGAGATGCTGCGTAAGCAATTGGCAACTTCATTTTTAAAAACGTAAATAGCCGGACTGGTACATACCCTCCAAGATGAAAATTGGGACAAATGTGGCCAAGCTTCATCCCAGCATGGTCAAAATGGCAAAATTTATTCATGAGGTAGAACACACAAGCTAGGAGAGGTTGTAGCAGTTTGCTTTGGGAAGGGCAAGGCTCCACGCTTTCCTATCCCTCCCCTGCCAAGTAAACTGAGGGTCTTTCCGCACTACATAGCTATTGCACTATGATTCCACCTAAACTGCTATGGTTCTCTTCTATGAAATCATGGGATTTGCAGTTTAGGGAGGGATATTTAGAATTGTCAGCCAGAGAGCTCCAGTAATTCCCAAGACTACAAACCCCAGGATTCCATAGGAGGCAGCCGTGGCAGTTAAAGTGGAATCACGGTGCAAAAGTTATGTAGTGCGGAAAGGCCCTGCGCGCAAACTACTTTTGCACTTTGAACTCAGGGCCTTTCCGCACTACACTGTTATGTTGCTATTATTCCACTTGCAACATCCTATGGGGTTTGCAGTTTAGGAAGGGGAATTTAAAATTCTCTTTGGTCTCAGCAAACTCCAAACCCCAGGATGCCACAGGAGATTGAAAGTGGAATAATACCGCTATAACAGTGTAGTGCGGCAATGGCCTTACTCTTCAACAACCTAGTCAACAGTCTACTTGGGTTGGGATGAGCTAAAGAGAATTTATGACTTATCATTTACAACCGACACGATGCTCTGTCCGTATGCTACCTAACCGGATGTCCTCATCATACGAATGCTGGAAAGGTTTAAATATTTAAGGTTGCCACTTCCTGAGCGGCTCTGGCGAGAGCAGGCGGCCTCCGTGAGGCGTGCAGGGAATTCTTGGGACGTCTCGGCCATGTTGCTGATCTTGAGATGACTGAAGAAACGGAGCTTCCGCCAAGCTCGTTTAAATATATCGCCGACCATATTGCTCAGGTTGAGAGCGCTCCAGCGTGGACATAAAAATCTTGGCAGCTCTTGAGAAAGAGCACTGTCCCCACCCACAGCTGGGAAAAGGCACTTTTGGAGAAACCACGATTCCCAGAATGCCCCAGCCAGGGGATTCTGGGAGTTGCAACCCCCCCAAGTCCCTTTCTGAGGCTTGCTTGGGGTTTCTAGAAGATATTATCAACAAAAGTAATTTTCCTAGCCAGGACCTAAGTCAGAGACAGTCCAACTTTCTTTCTTTTTATTTTTTTTAAAGATTTATTTATATCCAATTACATATAATTAAGAAAAGGAAAAGTAAATACATCAGATAATGATAAGTTACAGAGACAAAACCCAAATGGCATCGGAACCTGTTACAGAAGAAGAAAAACAATATAAGATTGTTCAAATAGATATAAGTTATACAAGCAAATATAAGTTATACAAGCAAAGAAGACAACGAAGTAGAAAAAAGGGTGTAGTTGATGTGTTTTATGGAAGTATCTAAAGTATACGTTATTGATACTACCTGGGCTATTTCCGCACAAGACTGTTATAGCGCTATTATTCCACTTTCAACATCCTATGGAACCCTGGGGTTTGCAGTTTAGGGAGGGGCCGGTTGAAAATGGAATAATAGCGCTATAACAATCTCATGCGGAAATGCCCTTTATAAGTACTGAAAAGCAGAAAATAAAAGGGAAGAAAGAAAAGAGAGAAAACTTCTCCATACAAAAAGTTCACAGGCTAAAACAAAACAAAGTGTCATATCAACCTTCCTAAAGTCCAATATTCACCATATGTTACATTCAGAAAATAATTTGTTTTTCCTTCCTTTCGTCCTATTCCCATCATTGCTTAGACCAGGGCTGGTGGCATACCTCTGCCCCTCTGGAACATCTGGATTACAGCTCCCCAAATCCACATTAGCTGTGCTCTCTGTAAACTGAAATCCAAACCATCCAGAAAGCCAAAGGTTCCATCATCCCTGCTCGACGGTAAGCAGCCTAGCTCACTTTCTTGAGATACCTGCAAAAAATGCACCGTGCCCTTTCCTCTGAGCTCTGCAACCGTGTGACTGTTTTCTAATTGTGCTGAGGATCTGCAGCTGCCTTCAAGCAGGGCTTGATCAGGCCCCTAAAAATAAAATCTTAGGAGAAGCTCCTAATTTTATTCATACCCTCCAACTGTCCTAGTTTGGAGGAATAGTCCCAGTTAATTCTCTCCCAACCCACTTTTTCGGATGCTTTAGAAATGTCCGTTCTCCTCCTGCATTCCCTCTTCATCCTTGATGTACTTTGGTTGCTGCAAACTGAATGTGAAGCGCAAAAATAGTTTGCAATCCATTAATTCATCAGAGGCGGGAGAGCTTTGCTCTTCCCAGCTGGCTCAAGCAAAAGCAAACTTCTTCAGCCTCTCCAGGCTTGTCTGCTCTTCCTCATCAATAGCTTTTGCCATCTTGGCCCTGTTCTGATGTTGCTTGGCCACATGTGTCCCAGGCCCTTTCTGCACTACACTGTTATAGTGCTATTATTCCACTTTCAACATCCTATGGGGTTTGCATTTCATTTGTATTTCATTGTATTTCATAAGCATTTCATTTGTATTTCATTGTATTTCATAAGGATTTCATTTGTATTTCATGGTGTTCGCCGCCTTGATACATGTGGAGAGGCGGGACAGAAATTTTATTTTATTATTATTATTATTATTATTATTATTATTATTATTATTATTAGTTTAGGGAGGGGCCTTTAGGATTCTCATCCAGAGAGCTCTTTGGCCTCAGGAAACTGCAAACCCCAGAAGTTGAAAGTGGAATCATGGCACGATAACAGAGTAGTGTGGAAATGGCCCCAGTTTGGATCTGTGAAATGTTGGACAGCAAGCAGTAACACCAGCTTTTCAACGGGTCAAGGGTACTTCTCATTTGGAAGTCACATCTGGTACCGCCTTGCTCATCCACTCCCTCTTATCCATCTTTTCCTTTCCGTGCTTACCTCAACGCTTCCCCCCGTTCTCCGCTGCCGCACCTTCCTTTTCCAATCATCTCCTGCCACTGTCAGCTGTTGGCTGGATTCCCAGGGATCAATATTGCATTAGCGTGTCACACACACCACCTTCATGCAAATGACAACTGAGCCGGTCTGTCCATCTGGGCCGGCGGCTCATTGCAGGGAGGTTTGGAGAGGGGTGGGGAGAGGCCTGGTGGCAGCAGTGGATGGAGGAGAGGGCAGGAGAGGGTTAAGAGGTTGCTGGATGGGGAGGGCGGGGGAGAGAGGGTCTGATTTAGGAGAAGAATCTCAGTGAAAGAGGCCTGGTGTGTGGGTGTGTCGTGGACGGCACAGAGCCCTTTCACACTACACAGTTATAGCACCATCATTCCATTTCAGCTGCCATGGTCGCGTACTTTGGAACGCTGAGGTTTGTGGCTTAGGGAGGGAAATTATTATTCTTGGACAGAGAGTGCTTGTGGTTCACCAAACTACAAATCCCAAGCTCTCACTGGATGCCACCACAGTGCATACCCACTGTCCCAGTTTGGCAGGGACAGCTCCAATTAATTCTCTGTCATCCCACTTTTCCAGCTGCTTTTAAAATGTCCCAGTTTCTCTCTCCTCCCACTTTCCCTTTTGTCCTCAGCAATGTTCGGCGGCTGCAAACTGATTCCAAAGAGCAAAAGGAGTTTGCATTCAATTAATTCATCAGCAGGGAAGAGGACATAGCCTAGACCCAACCCAGCAGGGAGGTGCCTACCATTTACGTTTAAGTGCAGGCTGTTTTGTCCCACTTTATGCAACATCCTCATTTTGTGTGCCTTCAAGTGGGTTTCTGACTTACGACACCCTGAGGCAAACCTATCACAGGGTTTTCTGGGGCTGAGAGTGTGTGAGGCATCCAAGGTCACCCAGTAGGTTTCCATAGCCAAGCCTGGAATCCAACCCTGGTCTCCAAGGTTGTAGCCAAGGCTCAAACCACTACAGTATACTGGCTCTAATTCTTAATTTAAGTATACTTAAGTAAGTAGCTGATATAGAATACCAGCCATGTTGTTAAAATGAGGAATGCACACACAGATTTCAAGGCAGCACACTTGCCCTGAGATTTCTCCCTCCCATTCTGATATATACATATAAACACACACACACATTTCAAGGCAGCACACTTGCCCTGAGATTTCTCCCCTCCCATTCTGAGGAGTGGTGAAGAGACACCAGGCCCTGAGATCTGGCAACCCGGTCCAAAGCGAGGCATACACGTGCATAACCTCATATTAGATGGTGCACATACCACTCACAGAATTCCAGCCCTGAATTCTCTGCTCTTCCCGTCTGCTGAGATGTGGAGAGGCTGCAAGGAGCTGCCGAGGACTCACCATCTTTGCTGCTTTCTTACAGCTGTTTCTTCTGCCTCGGCCTCTGGCCCCAGCATTGAATCCAGCCCATCCGAGGTTCCTTGGGCGGGGGCCACCCCTGCTTCTGCATGGCACCGTCAGCTGATGGCTTCCCTGGTTTTGCGCAATACGGTTTCCTCAGGATAAAAGGCTGAAACACCTCTCCTAAGACTTAATTAGCGCCAGCCAGTGCTTTAAGCTAAAATACACTGATATTTCGGTTTCCATCCTCTTTGCCTTTGGTCCCACCCACTGTCGGAAGAACGATCTCTGGAACTTCTCTGAAATGGAATTTGGCCCTCTAGGCTGAGAGAGGTTCTCCACCCTTGCAATCTATTCTGTTCCATCAGAGACGTGTCTTCTCCTCTCTCAACCTTCTTCTCCGTCTCCTGAAGTCACACAACCCTTCTTTCAATTCTATGACACAATTCAATGCTTTCCAGATGCTGAAACTCCACAGTCTCAGTTTCCCCACACAGAGTTAATATTCTCCATGCTGCGGCATTTTCATTGGAGTCTCCCCCCAACTTCTGCTCATCTCAGATAGGGTCATCTATGGTGAACAGCAATGCCCTCCGAGTGAGTGGGCAAGGGGTTAGTTTTATATGGCAGCTAGAAGATAGGAAATTGCCTTATGGTGAACCAACCTGCATGACCGTGAAGGATATGGACAAGCTGGAGCATGTCCAGAGGGGGGCGACCAAAATGGTGAAGCGTCTGGAAACCATGAAGCCCTATGAGGAGCGGCTGAGGGAGCTGGGATGTTTAGCCTGACAAAAGTGAAAAGGGTTGGCTCCTTAATCCTGGCAACAACAGCTCCTCTCCAGCTCCATTTTTCCATTTTTGAACTCAGCTAGCAAGTACAGCTCAGGATTCTCCTCCCCACGAGACCAGACCCATAATTCACAGGGTGAGAGTAGATACCATTGGCATTTCCACATTTTGGAATACTGAAAAAGGCGCAGCAGCTGGGAAATCAAGAAATCACGGGGAAGACCAGAGGGCCACATTGGGACCTTAGACTGGCAGCAAAAGCTTGGGCTTCAGGTTTTCAAAGTGCTACCTGGAGATGAGGCATAGCCGATTGGAGGCTTCTGGAAGCTGAGATCCAAAGAAAGTAACTTCTCCAGGCTCCGGAGGTGCCAAAGACTGGACTTGGGGAGAGCTACGAAGCTCAGTTTGCTTAGTCATCTCTAAATCAGACATGCGACCGAGTTGTCCCAAGGGATTCCTTGCTGCACACACACCTAACGGAGCCTTGTGCAATTGTCAAGAGAGGCTTCAAACTTGGGAGTCTTAAATATTTAAACGTTTCCTGCATTTGTATGATGGGGATGGTGCATTAGGTAGCGCAAAACTGCCGGCACGGTGTTTACTTTAAATGTAAATAGGAGGTATGGGATGTTCAGGGAGGATATGTATAACACACACACACAACTGCTTTAATGACCCCAATCTAATCCAACCCAAATCCAACGATCAGGATGGGCAGACACCTCCTATTTGCATTAGAAACGAAAACTTCCCATTCCAATGGCCACAGAGCTTCCTTCCAACTCCTTTGCCACAAAAACAGCCTGCAGCACCTACAGGCGATGGGTTGGCCTAGCCTTTCCCAACTTGGACGTTTTCATTTGTGAAAAGTTGGCGGTTATTATGATACATACCTTCTTAAGATCACACCGGAGGCGCTAAAAATACAGAAGGTAATGCTGAATTTACTTACTTCTCTCTCTTTTGTGCATTAAGTAACACCATACAGAGTTCTGTAAGATGTGAACTGGGGTCTTGCCTTTCCCAGTAGGCTCAGGCAGAAGTAAACTTCTACAACTTTTCCTGGCTTGTCTTCTTCATTCATTGATAAGTCACCCTCTTGACTCCATTCTAACGTTGCTTGGCCACACATATCCTAGCTTCCACCTGCGAAATTTTGCAGGGGTCTGCTTTGTTCTATGATAGCTATCAGTGTCCTTTATTTAAAACCAGTTCTCCGTTCCGCAAAGACTGGAATGCTCGCTTTCTTTTCTAGGGGAAGAGACAGGATGTATTTTGGAGGAGAAAGCGCCCGGCACCTTCAGGTGGGTCTGGGGAGGATGGTAGATAGAAAAAATTTCAGGAGTCCTTGCAGGGCTGGTGTCCAAAGACCACAGACATCCTTAGGTGGCTGCTGGGAGCCATTTTTGACGTCCACCTTAGCAACCTCCCCTTCAGTTTAATATTTCTGGCCAGGTACAGCCAAACAGACATTATTTAGGCCGATTCTATCCAGAGAGGTGCTCTGTGGACCACACTTGTCTGGGAGCTATTGGCTTCCAAAGCGGAGGGAGTTTCCAGCAAAAGAAAGAAACAGGTGTAGTCAGTAGACAACATATGGTACTGGTTTTGATATACTGGGAGGAAAATCCCTGCCAGTTCCCCAGAGATGAAGCACCTTTTAGAAAGTACCTTCTAATTTCCCACAATGTCCCAGGTCTAGGGCAGCTCTGGAGCACTGTGGGATTTTTAAAGCATTCCCAGGCTCAGCTGATCCATACTACTTGAAAGTATTGGCAGTGTGGGTAGATAAACCCCCAACCTTCCCAAGTGGGGTTGGATTTATGGATAATCGAAAAGGAATAAACAAGCAAAGCCACCTCTGAGTATTCCTATGAAATTCATCCTATGAAATTCATTACAGGAGGCTAGGCCCATTTCCAGCCTACACTGTTCTCGTGGTGTTATTCCACTTTCAACCTCCTGTGGAATTCTGGGGTTTGTAGTTTCCTGAGGCCAAACGGTTCCCTGGCTGAGCATCCTAAAGCCCCCCCCAACTGCAAATCCCAGGATCCCACAGGATGCTGAAAGTGGAATAATAGCACTGTAACAGTGTAGTGCGGACAGGGCCCTGAAGGGCCATTTTTGGAGGGGAGTGGAGGGGACGGGAGCTCGGGGGGCGGTGTGCTTTAGCCGTGGCATCCTGCCTATCAGGGGGTCAGACTGGATGACGTTTGGGGGACCCCCTCCGCCGTTGCAATCGCAGCTTCCGCGCCGCAGCCTCTGCATCCCGTGGCGCCGTGGTCCTCCCTCCCTGGTGCCATTACGCTTCACCTGCGCAGCCCGCCCCCGCACTTCTCGGTCCGTCCCCCTCCCCGTTTTTTAGCCAGATGTGAGAGGCGGAGCCCAGGGGTGGCAAGAGACGGGAAGGGGGGCTACTCTGGATGTGTGGAAGGAAAGGGAAAGAAAGCTGGCTTGTGCGCCCTCCCGGCTCCAGCAGGGAGACCTGGGGACTCCAAGGTACCCCGTTTCCAGCCTGGTCCCTCCTCTGGGGGGCAGGAGGGCAGCAGAGGGGGAGGGGGAGAGGGGGAGGAGCGACTCAGGGCGGCGCTTGCTGCTGCTGTTGACACGGGGCTCTGGCAGCGCCTTCCAGGACCTCCTTCATCCTCGCCATCCTCCCAGCACCCGCCCGCCCAGCATCCTCCGGCAGCCCTGCCTCAGACGTCGTCGGCGGGGAGGAGGAAGAGGAGGAGGAGGCGGGCCCCGCCAGCCCTGCCGTCTTTCCGTCCTCCTTCGCCTTCCTCCCCGTCTCTCCCATTGTCTCCGGAGCCGCCTTTGCAGCCAGCGAGGCCGCCGCCGCCGCCGCCGCGTCCTTTTCTTCCTCCGCCGAGCTGAGCGCAGCCAGCATCGCAGGTACCCGGCGGCTGCGCCCTTGCGGTGGGTGGGGTTCCCTTGCACCTTCTGGCATTTTTGTGGGGGGGAGCAGGCAGGGAGAGGGAGAGAGCGCGAGAGGCAGAGCAGGAAAGAGTCTCCCCTTTCTCTCTCTGTGCGTCTTTCTTGCCGCGCGGGTGGGGTGCGGGCTCCCCACGCCACGGGTGTCCACGCTAGGGGAAAGCGTGTGTGTGTCTGAATTGGGGAGGAGGGTTTGGAGACGCTGCAGTGCCAGCTGAGGGGTCCGGCTGGAGCGTGTTGGCTGTCTTTGCATCCTCCAAGGCGCCTCCCCAAAATTTTGGTTTTGATTTTGGGGAGCCGTCTTGGAGGATCCAAAGCGACGCCTTGCAACAGGGGGGCGGGTTGGTAAGGGAGGGTGCCATGCCATGCCATACCATGCCATGCCATGCTATGACATGCCATGCCATGGAGGGGATGGCGGGGGCGTGGGAGCCCGGAGGCGAGTTGAGGACATTTGGGTGGCCGTGGCAAGGATGTTTAGGGGGGAGTGGAGGAGGAGGATTTGGCTGCCCCCATCCCGGGTTGCCTTGCTAAACACACCCACCCACCTCTCTTGTTTAAAAATCCCCCTTTAAAACGATGCGCTTTGGCTATCCACAGCCCCATCTCCTCCCCCAAGGTTGAGGGTACCATCATCCAAAAGCGATCTGCCTTTTCCATCTGACAGTAATCCCGCTGGGTTTGGGGAGAAGGGATATTTTTTCCTCCCCTCGATTGTTGTTGTTGATGGCGAGGAGAGGGAGAGAAAAGGGACCCTGTGGGCAGCCTTTGCTTGTCTCCTCCCTATACCCAGATATCCAGATTTTTTTTCCTTCCAGTGTGTGTGTGTTTAAAAATCTGCGAGGTGGTGCCAGCTACAATCCCCAGATCCTAAGATTTGCCTGAGGGTTGGTGAGTTGAAGCTCTCTCTGGGCAGTGCTTCCTATTCCTTCCCCCCAACCCACTCCCCGTTTTTTAAAAAAAACTCAAATTTTGGGAGGTCTTTGCAATCTTCACAGGGGTTATAATGTTGGACGGGAGCAGCCTGAGCAAATCTGCAATGCCTGACTCCATTTCGTTCTCCATTATTTACTAGAAGCTGGTGAGCTTACCCTGCTATGACAGCCTTTGTTATGAAGTATTCCCATTTATTGTGGGATATCAGAACACCCCCCTGAAGCCTGAGGTTGCTGGAGGAGATTTTTGGGGGGTTGTTTTTAATTGAGAAAAAGGGAGGTCTCTCTTTTTTGCTGTCTCTCTCTCTGTCTCGTCCTAGTGTGTTTTTGCCTGCAAGGTGACAAACCTTTGCATTTCCCTTTCTGACACTGTGGGGTGGTGTGTGTGTGTGTGTGTGAGAGAGAGAGAGCCTTGCTACACGAGTGTGCAGTGTTGTGCAAGGAGCAGGCGGTGTGTTTGTGCGCAAGAGATGTCTCCCCAAACCAAACCGAACCCCTCGAAAATTGCTTTTCGCTTGTCATCTTGCATTTGAAGCAAAGCAACCCAAGATAGCCCCGGACTGGTTTTGTCGTGCTGTGGAAAGACTGAAATGGATTTTTTGCAGCGTATTTATCTTCACCCCAGCCATGTCTGGCAGCCGTGATCACTGCCCTCGAAGCTTTGCAGAGGGGTGGCTGAATCTTGTTGTTGTTGGCAGTGGTGTGGGTGGCAAGCAAGTGTGTGTGTGTGTGTGTGGGGGGGGGAGAGACAAAGCTGTGAAAAGGAAGGAGTTGTGGACCCGGGTGCCCCAATATTCAGAATGGGTCCCCTGCAGCACAGGGAGGCTTCAGACCTTTTCTATGCAGCGTGAAGCTGTCTCCCATCCTTAGAGATGGGGATTCAAAGGGGAAATAGTGGGGAGAGGTTTGCAAAGGAAATGGGAAGAGAAGCAATATGTTCCTAGAGAAGGAAATAGGGACCAGGGCTGGCGATGCTTTGGGGTTCCCCCCAAAAGAGGAAGAATGTCTAGAAGAATGTCTTCCCCCAAAAAGGAAGAATGCCTGCAACACACAAATGTCTCTTTGTGTGTTGCAGACATTCCTATGATTAATTTGGGGATGGAGATGGTACACAACTAGCGTCCTGCCTTCCTCCCCCGCTCCTTCCCTTGTACATTTGACCCCATCAAATTCTTTCACAAACCTTGGCAACAATATAATGTCCGTACTGAAAGAGGACATCTTTTGTTAAAGGAGATAAATTCACCAGAGTCTCACAGCAGCTGCCTTGAGAGTACGTGTGTGGATCCGTTGGCAATTTGCTTCTCATTTGCAGGGGCCCTTTCCTTAGGATTTGGAGACTCCCAGAAGCCAAGAAATCCTCCATTCCCCCTCTTGGCAAATGAGTGAAACCATTCCGTGATTCTTTCCCTGGGAAAATCCTTCCAAAGCGAGTGTAGGGGTGGGGAGAGGAAGCTGTCCAAGGGTGCTAATGAATTTTTATGAAGAGGAAGAAGCAGGAGCCAAAAGAGGGGGGTGTTTGGTGAGTCCAAGAGAAGAAGAAGAGAAAGAAAAAAAATTCTGGGACTGCACCAGCCAAAGTCCAAGAAAGGGGAGATGATGGTGGAGGCAGAGGGAAGAAAGAAGGAAGCATGACAAATATGTTTTCGAAGGAAGCGCAGGGAGAAAAATGACAGCGGCAGGTAGTTACTGAGGCTCAGGTGTGGGGCTCTTGCTGGAACACACCTGATGCTGCAGCAGCACCGGCAGAACTTGGCTTGTTTGGCTCTGGGGAAGAGAGACACCAAGGCTGAGCTCCCCATGTTGGTTCTGAGTTTCTGGA